>CAJQUW010002621.1:270000-585548 GCA_907163375.1 Prostheceraeus crozeri | reverse complement strand
GGACACGTGTGGGACTGAGTGGCTGGATTGGATGTTGTTTGTGGAGTGTGTTTGTTTGTGTTGTGTTGTTGTTGTGTTTTGTTGTGGAAGTTGCTGATGCTGTGTTGGACCAGGATGACTCACACCATTAACACGTAAAGCAATTTCACTTAACTGATTGTGTTTAAAATTGAAAGGATTCTTCTTTATATTACCATTAAATGCATCATTTTCAACCATTGCCACCATGAGGAGCTTCGGTGCTTCCGATGGAAAGAGGCCATCTTTCATGAAACTCTTTTGATCTTTCGGAATTGTAAAGGTGAGAAGCTTTGTATGCTGAACGGGGTAAATGGCATTTTGGCGGTTAAGACCTTCAGCATGCCCTCTAATGACACTTGGATTCGGTACTACTCGACGAATTTAAAGTGCAATATCTTCCACATGAATTCTAAAATTGTCAACTTTAGCAAATGCATTCAGCGCAAATTCAGGCTTATTCAATGTCAGCTTGAGTCGCATGCTGGTATTACAGAGTAAAAACTTTGACTGTCTAAAGAAGTCTAAATTCAGCGGACCATATAGCTGACATACTCTACTATCTTTAATCATAGCAGATCGCTTTACAAAACCACTGTTTGTTTCAACATCAAATTTTCCTGCTTCATCTCTGTACCATCCCATGGCTTCCATATGACTTTTTTGTGCTGCTGGATGAAACTGCGATACATGAGTGAAATATGATTTATAGGGATAATCGCTTTGACCACCTTCCACTTGCTGCTCTCCAATCGTTAGAGAAACATCGCGAAGTAATGTAGTCAATGGTAAATTGTTCAGTCCAACTTTATGTGCATCGTCAATAGCAGTTCCATCTGCTTGCTGAATTCTAAACCTCAAATCAAGCATCGCATAACTCAAATCTATGTAGTCATCACTACCACCAGGAATAACAAATTCAATGGGGCCAGCATTCTCAGCTGTTCGAGGATGATAATCTACAATACTTGAACTAAGAATATCTGTCTGTATGGCTTGTTGATCGAACAAACAAAAACCGGAAGTTTTACACTCCATGATTAGAAGTTATAGCAGCGTCGTCGTTTAGCGCCTGATGAATGATTAGAGCCTCTGCGACGTTTGCGTGAATGCCTTTTGACTGAAGATTGCACCTTACCAGCTCCGCGATGTTTCCTCCTTCCTTTTCTCATTCGTTTAGGTGATTTCTTTCCTTGAGTAACACCAGCAATGGTCTGCTTCAATGTTTTTAAACCGCGTTCCTTCCCACGATTCAACCAACTGCTCTTGAAACTTCTACCTCTGGAAAGATCACTAGCAACATCACCAGCAAAGCCAACGGCATTACTTAAAACATTTCGTTTTAAAGATCTACCGACATTGGATATGAGAGGTGCTACAACAGATTTCAGTGCACCAAGTATGCTACCTCCACGTTGGCGGCGAGCACACCGATGTAAATTTGTCCTCCACCACTTACGTAGGAGGGTCGTGAATAAAATGAGGCAGTTGGATTCATAGCTCAAACCCTAAACATTGTTAGTTACAACTTTGCATGAATCACTGTCGATCACTTAGATGAAAGATGTCGGCACGACGCATCCAAGAGTTCATACTTGAAGGATAACCAGTCCATTTAACAAGACACCATTCTTCACCTTGCCGTTTTTTACATCGAATGATTTTTCTCTACCAAATATGTTTCACTTTCAGTGACTACCTCAATCTCATCGCGGTAAAAGCTACCCTCAATTTCTTCATTATCGTAATCTTTCAACTTGTAGGTGGTCGGAGAGTCTTTTTGATTAATCCTTGATACTGTAAATACCTCCTCTGTCCAATTCGGGAGGTACCCTTTAGCAAAAACACTTTTCACTTTTGAGATACGAACTTTATCGCCAATTTTCACATCACTTTTCACATGAGTGCGTTTACGTTGGAATGATTCGCGCACTTTATCTACATTGTTAGCATTTACATCTACTGGTCTGAGTCCAATAGAACGATGGATAGAGTGATTGTAGGCATGGAGTGTATCTTGTAGAACCTTTGTCCAATTTTGTGTCAAGTTGGCAGTAAAATGTCGCCACAAACGATTTTTTAATGTGCGATTAAAACGTTCAACGAGTGCAGCTTTATAAGCGCTCTTTACACTAAACAACTCAATGTCATGCCTCTCAAATAATCTTGTCACATGCTGATTTTCAAACTCTTTTCCTTGATCACTCTGAATTCTTTTTGGAATGCGACCTTCTCGAAAAATTGTTTGGAATGCTTTTGCTACTCCTTTCCCTTCTTTAGTTTTTAAAGGTTGAGCCCACGCATAACGCGAGAAAATATCAATGACGGTTAAAATAAAATTATTGCCCGAGTTATGTTTTGAAATGGAGGCAAACATCGCACAAATCTGCTTGCCACTGTTCATCGATGTCATGAACAATATAATGGCGGGTGCGGTACTTCTTTTTCGCTTGTTTGTGGAGTGTATAGGTAGCCTGACCCTTTAACCATCGTTTCACTTGTGATTGTGGAAGACCACTCGCTTTTGATAATTTCTTGATAGATGCAAATCCTGCCGGATGTTTTACATCATAATAGATTGACTTCAAACGTTCAGTCGATGACGGCTGACTCTTTTTCCTCCTTCTCATCTTTTTTCTTTCTTGCCTTTCTACATTTACAACAACTGCAGCATTTAGCTTTAGCGGTTTTGCGATCGTGTTCACATTGCTTAGGGGTTTCATTATGAGAGCTGGCGCAGCAAGTGCAAGTGACAACGACATTCACCTCTGGCGGCTCATTACATGGCAAGCAACACATCTGCTTCATATTAATAGTCTGAGAACATGTATTTCCTAGGAGGAGCTGTTTTACGTTTTCCTTTTACCAGTTTTAGTGGCGATGTAGATCTACGTCGAGTTCTTCCTCTTGTTTGCTTAGTGAGTGTGGGAGGGGATGTAGCAGGTGACGTCTTAAACCAATTTGTTGGCATTTTCATCGCCTGAAGCATTGGAGTAGTAGCCACTGTTGAATCAAGTTCTTTCAATGTCTCATTATTTAAAGCAAATTTTGGCACATTATGCTTTTTCAATAGTTTAAGAAAGTATGACCAACCAGGTGGAACATAGCCCTGACGGCGCTTTCTACGTGTCGCATACTGAATCAAGTCTTCATAACGTGAAGCATCAATCACTTTATTTTCATCTGTAATGATTTCTCCTCTATCATTTACATTGAGATGGGGTTCAATACTGTTGAAAAGAGATATGGCATGTGCGCGAGATGCTAAAGGTGTAGCAGTCGATACAGAGTCACGCATCTTATTCTTCAAGTTTTTCAATTGCTCAACAGTTTCCGATTGTAATAATACAGCACGATGTGGATCTTTGATGTGAACATTTTGCTGATAATCTATTTCTTTCCTATACATTTGATTTGCAAGAGGTTGCTTTACTTGCTGCATGGCAGTCAATTGTACATATTCATCCTGAGGAATAACAATCATGCGAGAATAAGAACTCATAGTTTGTAGATAATCATGGGAGTTTTCAAAATATCACTTCGAAATCTAAATTCTTCCGGACACTCTTGCGTAAAGTCAATGAATAAGTAACCGTATGGTTTTTCAGTAGCTGCTTGAAAAATTTCAATTAAGGCTTTTGATCCTCTGGGTGCAACTTGTCGCGCTAAAATTTCAAATTGACTTTTATCTCGCGGATTCTTGAAAATAGCATAATAGTGTGTATTCAGGTTTCGTGTACGAGCTTCTTTTCCATCAGGAAACAAATTTTGTGTAATATAGATGATAAAACACCTTTTATGGTGTGCTGCGCGAGTGAACATATCTGTAACATCTTTTGAATTCTTACTTTCTTTTAATAAATCATCCAATACAACAACATCATTAGACTGAAGTTTATCCACTGGAATAATTCCTTCATGTCGAATAAAGTTGCGACTTTGCAATTCCTGAAACAGCGACGGTTGATAAATACCATAACACCAAATCACTCGATTGATAGGTTCCTTAAACAACTCCCTTCTTTTATCCAATAAATTCAGCGTGAAAACAGTTTTACCTGCATGAGATGGACCTGATACAGTCAGAACTTTATCACATTGAAGTCTGAAATCCATTTTATTACTTTGAGACTCAACATTTGCATAATTAACGCTTAGAGCCAAAGATATTTCCCAATAGGTTGCCCACGGCAGGAGCTATCATTGGAAGTATTGCTGAAAGGAAACCGCCCTTTTGTGTTAGAGTTTTCCTCTTTCTTTGAAGGGCGACTTTAGGATTGGAGATGAAACGCAATTTCGTAGCATATCGCTTAAGTAACTTTCGTTGTTTTGGCGCTAATTTCTTCGTCCTCAACTTCCTCACATGAGAAATAATTTCACAAATGAATTTATCGTTAGCATGTCGTATAGCATTGTATCGCTGATTTGCTTTCATTCGTCGGAGAGCTTGAATGGCTGAAGAAAACTTTTGACTTTTACGTTTCGTCATTTTACGTTTCGCCATTTTCCGTGTTAGTCTTTGCTAAAACCTATCTTTACCACATTTGCATAGGTACTAACTATTGCGACATAAGTGACACTCGAAATGAGCAATGTCACAGTGGTTACATTGGCAAAGTTGAATGCAATTACGTATGAAACAGCGTTGACAAAAAGCATGCTTACATCTCTTGAAGATGCGCTTTTCATTTCCATCCTTTCGCTTACATACATCGCAACACATAGTTTCACCGTTACTGATGTCTATAGCAAGTCTTTTTGAAGATATGAATTTGCTAGCCTTTTCTAAATAATAGACGCATGTACAGAAGGAATATACTTCGAGAGTGAGCAGACATAGCTCGAAAACCAGTTGTGCTACAATCAAGTACCACTGCATTTTCAATTTTTCTTTATGGAAAGTTGAATGTGAATATCTGAAATCGCTTCAATCACTAGACTGCTACCATGATGGTTAAATGCGTTAAGACGTTCAGCAATTTTTATCATATGTCTTTTAAAAAATTCTTGGGGGTGATCTACCACTTCCATTGAATAAGAAGCAAAATGGAAAGAGCGACTTTCCACCTCTTCCTTTCCAAAATGACTAAACTTAATTTTCGCAACTAATCGCGCCATGATAATGCTATCAGAGAATGTATTCATTAACTCTAGAAATAGAGTGCTAGCATCATCGACCACTGCTTCGATGTCGGTCTCATCTTTATGAAATTTTATCACATAATCTTGAACAGCTCCTTTTAAACTTTGCCTATGAAAACGTAATGTTCCGCAGTCGTTTGAGAAAGACATGATCGCCCTTTATCTAACCCATCCATTGCATGAAAACAACAACTCTTCTCATAGTAACATTTATTGAATAATGGTAACAAGCATGCATTATAAATCAATGGTTTGAAAGAGATAAAATAGATACAGCTGGTAACTATCATACAGCGAGCAATGATAACCATACAGGACTTTGGCAGTGTTGAGGTAAGGAGGAAGGAAGCATTGGTGATGAACGTAGCTACTACAACGAACAGACAAAATAGGAACACACAAATCCTTAAAACGTTTTGTGACTTCATGATAATGTTGATTCACTCTACTATCCCAAGGTGGGAGCAAAATATCATCAATGATTAGATTGGGAAATACTTTCCTCTCCTTACCAGGATTATTACAAAAGATGCGTATAACATTGAAAGCAGCTAACCATCGTTTAAAGTCAATAAGAAGAGCACTCTCACAAGAAAAGCCATAGTCTTGCAAATATTTCAGATTAAGTCCATGAATGTGTTTTCTCGCCCATTGATCAACATTGGGATCGCAGTTGGCATGTTGATGATAGACACTAACAATCTGATATGTCCAATTGTTCATAGCAATAGCACTGAGCTCCTGTACAGGTTCACCCTCACAATCCATAAAAATGATGATAGAAGCCTAAAACGGAAATTTACACATCTAAGGAAACGTTCTATAACATATTACAAAATGAAGAATTACATCGATGCTTTTCACGACAAAATACACAAATGATATGATGGCAACGAAGAAGTAAAATGTATATAATAAGACCACGTCTACGACACTCAAAGCACATAAGCGAATTGTCATAGGGTAGAGTTAGGAAAGGACTAGCAATTCTCCTTCTTTGATTTGCGTTTTGATGTAGCATTCTTCTCCGACTTGCGCTTCGTACCACTGCTGTTAAGGATTTGATCAATTATGTCGTCCACGTTGGGTGGTTTCGGAATATATAGGATGGATTCCATATGCATGGAGAGAGAGGCTATTTTATTATCCTTGTGTCGACCATAATATAGCCCATTCACTTTGAAAAGGATATCCCAAGTACCTTCTCCGAGCTCATCACATCTGATGGGTATTGAATGATCTCCCTCCTTCTTATAGTAAGTACACCAATGTGATACCGGTAGGCAAATGTGATTACCATCCCAAATCTTTCTATAGGGAGTATCCTTGTCATCTCTCGCCTTCCACTCTTGAGCAAGAGGAGTAGGAATGTCCATATTTAATGTCACGTACTCCTCAATAATATCAAGTTGGTGGCGAATGTATGGACTCACGGGGATCAGTATGTAGTCCCCATACTGATTGTGCATTATCTTGACATCCGTGGAAGGGAGCATTCCCGTTTGGAGTACTACGCTATGATCATCATAACGCAAGGCTTGTTTAAATTTACGCTGTAGCGGTGTAGGATTATGTACCTTGGATGTTTCTTCCACTGGCCTCAGTTGTAGATGATCTGACCGTAGCGAACCTTGTAACGTTTGACCGCCATTTTGTCCTACTAGTGCAGCAGATGGAGTAGATGCCTGAAAATGAAAAAAGATTGTATTAAGTTTACGTTCAAGGGAGGAGAGGGAGGGAAGTAGCGACTTACCATTTTAGTTGGATAATAGAACAGGGAACTAGAGAGAGAGAAAATGTGCGTCCGTCACTCGTGTGATTCAACGATGGAATGATTCTCACTGTGGAAGGCTCGCTATTTATAAAGAAATGCTTGATTCTCATTGGATGATGATCCTCATTGGACAATAACATCAAGTTGATTCCAAATCTGGCATCCGTTTACCAATCCGATAGTTCGTTTTGAAGCTACAGCCCAAAACGTCCCAAATTCTAACTCTGTCGTTTTTCACCAATGTCCCAAAATCTTAAATGGCGTCTCACATCTAAACGAAGACAGATACGAACAAGCCGATTGTTTCACTGAATTTGTCTCACTCTTAGCTTTCAAACGAGCTATCGCACGACAAAATCCGTCCACTGGAAGCAAGCTGTCCAGGGGGGGGGGGGACGTCAGCCGAAAATTTTTTCTCTCAGATTTCGCTGGAAACATCCTTCCTAACCCAAAATTTCACGTAGATTCCGAATCTGGCCTCCGTTTTCTCATCCGATGCTTCGTTTGGACGCTACACACCAAAAACATCACACACTATAGCCTCAAGACTAATCCTGGCGGTCGCCCACGTCAACCTAGACGGTCGCCCACGTCAACCAGGCGGTCGGACCAACTCACCCGAGTCTCACACTCTGTCGTTGCAGGGGGGGGGACACGTCAGCGAACATGTTGTGAACGTGGACCCACCCGGCCGGCACACCACGACAGACCACAACCTCTGTCGTTCCAGAGGGGGGGGGGACTCAGACACGAAGCACCACGGCGGCCGACCACGACACTCTGCCGTGCCAGAGGGGGGGGACGCAGCGATGGCCGCCATCTTGCGCGGTCCAGAAGTGGAGTTTTGCTTACTACTCACACAATTCGAGGTCGCTGATTATGTGCCTCCTTTGACCTCCTTTGGCCAAAAAACGCAATTGAAAATTTCAAATTGGTTGCGCTGTGAAGTTGGCGCAACCAAATTTTTCCGACTTTTATAATGTCACTGCATCCTGCCACAAAACCCATTACAAACGATGAAATATCCATGCCTAATTATATGCCACGCAAAAAATTTATAAAAATAATCGATCTTCATGGAAAAAATCAAGTTTCAAAGATTTATTATACCAAATGAAGTTGGCGCAACCAAACTTCAAGTTCAAATTACTCAGCACCCAAGGGGTTATGCATCACATAAATAACACCAGCGGGTGTGCCAGGTCAATGTTCATCAGAATCGACCAAACACTCGTAGCTATTCACTCGCTAAATCAGAAAATACTAGACATCAAAATCACATGACAAAGCTTCTAATTGAATAATGCACATCCAGCTCAACCATTTTTCATTTCCAGTGTGCCACTCCTGAAATGCATGATTCTTGTACAATTTGAGGTCGCTGATTATGTGGCACGCATCAGTTTTACTAAATTCAGCCTCCTTCACTCGGAAAACTGAATTCAAAGTTCAACTACATCACACAATAATTCCAGCGCAACCACTTTTCAAGTTGAAATTACTCTGCTCAAACGCCGTTTCACATTAAATAAATAGCACCATCGGGTGTGCCAGGTCAATATTCATCAGAATCGGCCAAACACTCGTAGCTATTCACTCGCTAAATCAGTTTGATGGTTTTCCGCTTACTGTTGATAGAAACAGACAGTGCATTATCAAGTACAACTCCAAGGCAATTTCTAAGAAATGCTAGTGTCACATGATAGTGAGAGGAAAGCCATGAGCTAAGCATTGTGATTCGATGACATTATATCAATGGTTCATTGTTTGCGGTGTGGTCGATGATTTTCTTATCCTCTTTGTGTCTCTGAATTGGTGTCAACATTCAGTGTTTTGTAGTTTGGAAAGAAGCTATGTAGTCCTATCAAGGACAACATGACATATAGAAACGTCTCGTGGATCACAGGATTTCAGATGAGCATGTAAACGTCTGCACGTGGTGATTCCTACTTTCAAGCATTGAAATGGTGATTCAAAGGTAGAAAGTGTACTTGGAAATACCAAATGAAGCTGATCAATTTGCAATTTTCATTAAATCGTCAATGAAACTCGTGCACTATTGATCTGATTTGACTGATATTATGAAATGAAAGTTGCCGGAAAAGTGGATTCATTCTAAGCCTACATTTATTACCTAACGAAATGGTTTGACAGCAGAAATGCGCAGTGAAAAGAAGAATGGAATCAAATCTATCATTGAAATATCTAGATCTATGTACCGGTATTTTGCATCAAGTTTGTGATTGATAGCCTGTAGTGTATGTACAATGTACGTGTACGAGTAGTATATTGAATGGATTATTTTAATTCACCGTGATATCATGAATAATGTCCATACTTAGAAGTTAATGGCAACAACGATGTTCATGAAAATCTCGAAGATAAAAGTATCTATTATACAAGACCGATATCGCTCTAAGTTATAACTAAGTGCATCTGCGTACACATGCTGATACTCAACTTGTATTGAAATGCATTGTGAAATCGAGTATAACCATGTATTGTTTTTAGCGAGACTCGTTATGAGTTAATTCATCGATATCATAGGCCTCGATTATTGATATTACTCGATTATTTGAAACGTCAAAGTGGACAGAAGGCATATTGTTTTGTACATCTTTCGTTCATGAATTATTAACTTGATGTGTTTTAGATTTCACCTCGTGTGAAAGAAGTTAAATCCAATTTCATCGACACCAAGTTTACAAAAAATAATGTTTATTGTAAGATTAATCTATTACCGCTACAACCTCTTTAAGAAAACCGATGCATCGACTTAGGCCTAGCGTAAAGCAAATGAAAAAACTAGGCGATATCATAATTGAAGGTTGTAGTGAAGAAAATATCAGAGAATACCTTTACACAGCATGCCTAAGCATCACAAAATAATTCATATTTAGCATTTTTATATCCAAAATAAAGCATTGGACTGAGGTGGTACTGTGAGCCGTTAGCAGTTTCCGTTTACGGCACTTGGTGCAAGAAGTCTTCCAAAGAATTGTCTCTCGCCTATACCTTAAAACTGTGTCCTCACGCGATGGAATAGACAGAGGTATTCACGAAAGACTGAGTCTTTGTCTACAGCGTGCCAACGCCCGTGCCTTGCTTCTGCATATGGGGGCCAAAAGTGGCCAAAGTCTGCGATTCTGGACTCCCATCTTAATTTCTTTCCGTTTTGTTTAACAGATTTTGCCTTTTATTGTTTTTTCAGGATATTAAGGTCATTTTGTAAATAAGTTATAGTCGACAAAGCAATTTTGCATCATTCTGCATAATTCGATGTATTTTATTGAATTCATAAAAGTCTTGTTTAGTGTCCACAAATAAAGCATCAAATTTTGGAAAAGTAGCGCCAGACAGTTTCAACATAACATAGTATAGAAACTCAAGAGAAAAAAATGACCAACGAATCCGAAAAAGCAGGGAAAGGGGTGTCGCCAATTTAAGCTGCCAACATAGTATTTTTTCGCTCTCCCTGCACTCGAGAAGACGGATGAAATGCTCAAGATTTTCATAGTTTTTTCGATGTACAAATGTATGGTCGATTCCAATGAATATTGACCTGGCATAATGTGAAACGGCGTTTGAGCAGAGTAATTTCAACTTGAAAAGTGGTTGCGTTGGAGCTCTTGTGTGATGTAGTTGAACTTTGAATTCAGTTTTCCGAGTGAAGGAGGCTGAATTTAGTAAAACTGATGCGTGCCACATAATCAGCGACCTCAAATTGTACAAGAATCATGCATTTCAGGAGTGGCACACTGGAAATGAAAAATGGTTGAGCTGGATGTGCATTATTCAATTAGAAGCTTTGTCATATGATTTTGATGTCTAGTATTTTCTGATTTAGCGAGTGAATAGCTACGAGTGTTTGGTCGATTCTGATGAACATTGACCTGGCACACCCGCTGGTGTTATTTATGTGATGCATAACCCCTTGGGTGCTGAGTAATTTGAACTTGAAGTTTGGTTGCGCCAACTTCATTTGGTATAATAAATCTTTGAAACTTGATTTTTTCCATGAAGATCGATTATTTTTATAAATTTTTTGCGTGGCATATAATTAGGCATGGATATTTCATCGTTTGTAATGGGTTTTGTGGCAGGATGCAGTGATATTATAAAAGTCGGAAAAATTTGGTTGCGCCAACTTCACATCGCAACCAATTTGAAATTTTCAATTGCGTTTTTTGGCCAAAGGAGGTCAAAGGAGGCACATAATCAGCGACCTCGAATTGTGTGCTTGATGTGATTTTTGGGAGTGGCACATTGAAAACAAAGATGGTTGCGCTGAGTGGTTGCGCCGACTTCATGCATGTTTAATACATTTCATAAATAATCAGTAAGTGTTTGACCATCAACAATTGTGCATTATTAAATTTTGGAACTAAGCACATTATCAATACGAAATAAAACACATTATAATTCATGAACACAGAAATAGTTATGTTTGAGATATATAAGTCAACATGGTTGCACAAAAGATATCGTTTGAATGAATTGATGTCAATCAACTTGGTTCATTAAGTAGAGCTTACCAAGCGTCCTGTTAGTGTTACTAGGCTAGTAGCAACGATGACATGCAGCATAAAATTCACATTTTAATTAAATACCACACTATCAAAAAGAAATATTCACGACCGGTATTGCTGAAAAAGTAGTATGTAATATATAGACAGTATATATATAATAATATTGACAGTGTTATGAAATATATACATATTTTTTGCTATGTGACTAAAATCTCTTCATACGAAACACATACGAATGAGGACCAATTTGCATCGGGCCTCGTATATAAAACATACCAGCAACTCGTATTTCATCGTAAAACAGCCAATCACAGATATAATGGTTCGTATCGCTGCATACCAATCACATACGAAAGTAAGTGAGGCTTCGAATGAAAAACATACCAGATCTCTGTAAATATGCGACAATCTCGTATCAAATGTTAGTTTCAAGTTGTATGTGAATTTGGTATATGTTTGTATGCAAATTTCGTATCCATCGATTTACACTGTAGGGCAAATTTTGAAGGCTGGAGAAAACTAAGATCTCATAACCGCAACTTAAGAAGAAGAAGAAGAAGAAGAAGAAACAACATCTAACCACCTAAAAGCTTCTTGTCGCAACAAACGGACATTTTGCAAAACCGGAAACAAAGATACAATAATTATGATTACTTCGAAATGATGGTTAGCATCACCTTGCAAGCTGAGTTGCCAGCGAGAGGTGTATTTTTTCGTGATGAAAGTGTTCCTGGTCGAATGACAATAATATAAAGAAAGACTTTCTATGATGTTTGTGATGCACTTGCAATTTGAATTTGAAAGTTAATCGAAGTTTTGAAAATGCTTCCTACTATTGGTCAATCTATGTTTCATCTGACATAATTAATAAAGCAGATATCTATTCCTTGAATGAAAAGAACTGACAGACTCACAAAAGTCGGCAGAAAAAATAGCGGAATTTGAGTCACTGAAAATACAACCGAAAGTGAGAGGCCGAAAGTGAGACTTTCACAGAATGATGTACATGTACACCCTATGCCTACTGTGAATCGGCACGTCTGCCGAGTTCTAGTGAGTTCCTCTTCTTGTCAGACAGGATCAAAGAAAAATACATGCTAATCCAATGGGACGCAGATTGCAGTTTTTGGCTAAAATGAAATTTGTATGTTTTCTCTGATTAAACGAAAAGTCCTAAGCCTAGAGTCATAATTTTTGGCATGGAATGTCTTCAGGTAATTTTCTGTCATCTTCTACACCCCTGTCTATAAAGCTAAACACATTGTGAATTGGCGAGCCTCTTAATGTCGGTTAAAACAAACATTTTGAGCAACTTTATCCACTTTCTACCACATTCTGATATACATTGCCGATTAGATGCAAGATAAGAGCACATGCACATCATAGTAAATGACCTGAAGACACTCCATGCCAAAAATTATGACTCTGGGCTTAGTACTTTTCGTTTAATCAGAGAATACATAGAAAATTTCATTTTAGGCAAAAACCTCAATCTGCGTCCGATTGGATTTACATGTGTTTTTTTTTTTTGATCATGTCTGACAAGAAGAGGAACTCACTAGAACTCGGCAGACGTGCCGATTCGTGGTAGGCATAGGGTGTACATCATTCTGTAAAAGTCTCACTTTCGGCCTCGTTCCCTGCAGAAACTCGTTGTGGCTGCCGGACTATATCATGTAGATGGGCCGTTCACTTTCACAATTTCTAAAACATTAAATTAACGATCTCTCCTAAATGAATTCATGGAGAACAGCAGTCATTACCACAAATTAGACAGTGGCAGCGTCTACGAAATATATGCAATTTATCCTCAATTCCTTCAGGAAACTAGAAAAATAGGGGTACAGCGTGCAACAACACTGACAAAGTGATTTTTCTAATTTAATCTATCTTTAATTCAACTATCAATTCATTTATTCAACAAATAAGCTTGCATGATGAATAGGCCTCTTGACACTCCCAAACTTGCACTATAAAAGATCAGAGGAATACACAAGCCAGTCGTCTATGGATTTTAGCTGGGGGTCCATTTTAACTGCAGTATATAAAAAAGTGAACAGGCGCGAACCGTTGAAAAACAACCGCTCACTAGTCCATTTATTCTTCTACTCCATCATCCATATTGATCACCTTTTATTGATGCTATCATCTGCGGCACCTTTGAGAACAGTTTTGTATTCCTTGATGTTCTCACGGATTTTCCGCTCATATGAATCTGACGGCCCGAATATGCTGTACAACAAGCCTGCCGTTCCCGCTACTCCTGCAGTCAGACCAAATGCAACGTTCCAAGACGCACGAGTCCCGCCTCCGACAATTGTATCAATTATTACAGAGGCTAGGATGTTTCCAGCAATTTCGCATATCATGCCAATCGCAAAAAACATCTGAGCAAACTCACGGAATACATCAAACGGTGATGGAACGAACCCAGCACATTGAGTTCCAATAAATCCGAGAGCAAAACTTAGGAAAGTGATTGCCAACGGGAAGCTGCATCCGCTGAATATCAAACATGTGAAAGAAATAGTGACTCCAAAAAATCCTATAGCAGTAAATATTTTTCGCGTAAGATGAATTGAGAGCAATTGACGACGAAATATCATGTCAGCTACTTGTGAGGCGCAGTTTCCAGTTATCAGATAAGCAACAACAGGTATAATTAACGCTAAAGAGTCAATATTCACAGATAAATGCAACACGTCCGATAGAAACTGAGGGAATATTAAAAGATATGCCATCACCCAGCCGTATGAAAAGTAAGAAATCGCGAAGATAATGGTGAATTTTGAAAAGATGATTAGTGACCAGGGAGCACTTTTACAATCATCTCTCATTGACGAGACAATGTACATTCTTTCCGTTTCAGTTATCCATGGATGACCTCCTGGAGTACTACTCGTGGTAAAACACCAAATGATGAACCAGAGAAAGCCCATTCCAGCATTGATATAGAAAACAGTTGGCCAACCTCCTAAAGTTTCCGATACACAGACAGAACCAGAGAAAAGCAATTCCAGAATTCGACCACTCTCACAGCCAGTCATGACAAGGGTACTTAAGCCACTGACTTCTTGTGGAGGGAACCACTTACTCATCAGGTTTGATATTGATGGAGTTATTATTCCTACTCCAAGTCCAGACATTGCCATAACAAACATGTAGAGGTACGGGTTGACGGAGGCTACAGTTGGCAATACCGCATTCACAGTTGACATGTAGAAAATAGCAAATGCAAGAATCCATTTTCCTCCGAATTTCTTGGATAGTAAAGCTCCTGGTATTTGCAGCCATAATACACCAAAATTATAGGCACCTAACATTCTTCCTTGCAACGTTATAGACCAGGGAAACGTTTCTCCAACAACGGGCCTTATTTCGCTTGAAGACTGAATCGGTTTGACTGGACAGCCATCTGCAAGATATTTGCTATCATTGTATAGATGCAATGCTGAATTATTATAGGATATTGTCGTCATTGCAACCAAGGTCACAGCTACCCCAATGCGTGTGGAGTAATTTATTGCCATGTAAATATGACAAATGACCGCCAATACATAGCGTTGTCGAACTGGACATTTATCCATTGGTCTGTTACTAATGGGACTGATACGAATGTATGATCCAACTTGATGAAGGAGTCTTCTATCTAAGAATCAAAATGTTACTTGTTTAGGAATTCTTGCTTTAGTTCTTGATTCTTTTTCACTTACAAACTGATGATAATCAAGAAATTCAAATTGCTGAGATGAAGTCCCAGTACTTTATTGCCATGTAGATGTGACAGATCTGGCACTGTCTATCAGTAGATTTTGTAGATACAGCTCTCTATACGGCAGTATGATTTGACACAATTATGAGACAAGTAATTGCATCGCCCTTTCATAATGAAATGTGCATAATGATGAAGCGTCGTGCCGAGACTGATTCTGGAAAAAGAGGTTCCTTTTATACTTCCCGTTATTGTATTAGGCTCATCATATAAGAAATTACTTGTCACACACTTAAAGGGCAATAATATCTGATAAATACATCACCAACCACACGGCTCATTGACGTTTATGAATATCTTCATCACTGCTGCTTTTAGAATTTTGAAGGTTGATGCTCCAATGGTGAGTAAGTACATGTAAGTACAGATGTCGCAAATTCATGTGAAACTTAAAGGTGAACCTGCAACAATTCATCAGGAAACACCTTCTAAAAGGCAGAAATTATTATACACATGAGCTCAAACGACACTTCGATAAGCACCAGACACTTCACAATCTGCAACTGTCAACATTTTCATGCACATTTATTTTCTATTATTTCATATATATTTTTGTATTTATTTCTTTATTATATTCTGATGGCCGAACTTGTTTGAGTTAAACACAGATGAAAGAGCGCAGCTCCGATCCTGCAGACTCTGTCACGAATGCGGTAAATACGTCATCTTAAAGGAAACAAGTAGAGGGAAGATTTTGTTGTGGCACAAAAATGTTTGCTACTTCATCAGCAGTTTGAGATCCTCAAACAAAACGGAAGCATGTATTAATGCCTGATTCACATTAAGCATGCTCACTATGAGAACAACCCGATTAAAAATGCACTCTCATTTACACTATAATACATGCAGATTTGTTAATCATGAAGATTGGTGACTGCCAGTTCTGCTCTGGTCATAGAATAGAAAGGTGTCCTTGGCGTCGTCCATCGGACATAAGGCATGAAATTATGCGGCTGATGAGCTAATTTCCATAAGCAGTCAGTCGCTAGCCGCGAGACAGAGAGAAGCAATGTATCAGAAAACAGTTCTTTGTTCACCATGTCTGACGAGGACAACGATGAGGATGAGGAAGCGAAGAGCTCAGACAGTAGTCATAGCAACGGGTAATAGTAAAAAATAGTGCTGACTAAATCGGAAATGGATTTCCCTAGTGTGACTGCGGTAGGTGGAAGATGGAAGACGGAAGACGGCAGATGAAAATCGTCTCATTACGCCTTATGAAGAATGTGCAAAAAGGTGAGTGACATCACTAGATGACATGCCACGCTCAATTACGCAAAATTCAGGCGTAAACTGCGCGTAATTGCACATGACCCTAAACATCCGTGACTATGCGTGACATTGCTGCAACATCTGTCGGCAGTCCTGTTATATAGACTTTGCGTCTCATGTGTCTGCATGCATCAGAAGCTAAACAATGTGATAGGACCTAGATTTCATGGTCAGGGAAGACAGAACATGCTTAGCGGTTCATCCGTGGTTCAAGCGGCAACGCAGACAACCGTAGACGACGCGCAAACTATCACCAGCGCGTATTCATAAACATTCCCCATGCTTTTACAGCATCAGATCAAGTGATTTCTGACTCTTAAGTGCAGCGCGTGTGTACGCGGGTAGAAGAATAGAATGTCCTTAGCCACGGATGTTTGGGTGCTCCGTAATTACGCGTGGCATGTCATCTAGTGATGGAAGATGGAAGACGCCTTTTCATGTGTGACAGCGGCCTTAAGCACGAAAAGTCCGTGGTCCGCCCGACATGGAATGACCCAAAGTTGAAAATACTTAAAATTGCGGAGCAAGTAAAGAACAACACAACAGGCTGCTCTGCGGTAGATGATCTTGGCGTTGCCTCTCGGCTGATGATCATAAGTAGGCTACCATGAATTTAATTCTTCAAAATGATTAATTTAGTCTAAAGACATCTTCCTACTCTCTTCCTTCACTTTTTGTCCACTCATCATTGCAAGTTCATCTCTGAAATTGCGGTTAGTGTTCATCGTCACCGCTGCGGATTTTCTTTCTGCTAATATCTCCAACTTCGATTCCCACCATTTTAGTTGCATGATCATTCAAATCACAAACCAAATTCATTGTCTCAGCGTCATAAGCCTAATTTAAAGCATTCACAGTCGATGCAGTGCTCTGTATTCATTTGTTTCAGAACTTCATTTGCGAACCATGTAGAATTTACCTGTAATGCATGGTAGATTTAAGCCGTCAATGCGCGAGTTATTCTCTGAACTTTCTCTAAATAGACCGAACTTCCTGATGTTCCTGTATATGCGGTTTGGAGTGGTACCATCCAAACGCGGTGGATCGTCTTTCTTTTTGGTTACAAATTTTTTGACAAGTTTTAATTTTTTCACCGTTCCTTGATTCAGGGTCTTCAAATCAAAATGCTTCATAAATTGCAAAGTTGAGGGTGAAAGGTAATGGCGGATTATTACAAAGGGATTTTTGATATAATTATTCGGTATAATTATCAAAAGCAAGGAAGTGCAGCATATTTTCGATATGATATTTAATTGCTTATTAATCTAATGTATCCCACATGCCTGGTGGCCACATGCCTTATTTACAGATTGTCGTTGGTCAGCCGTTGACTAGCCAATCAAAGGAACGGTCAGTGAAAGGAAAGAGTTGCTGGATTCTGAGTAGAGGTGGTTGAAAACGTCGGTTTCTAGGCATGAGTTGTCCGAATCAGCTATAGTGGATAATGCATGCTGCTCAGATCAGGGCTTCTGACTCGTCAGATCCCTTTGATCGAGTCCGGGTCTCATATACAACCATAACTGATTTCAATCAGAATTGGAAATGGTCTATCAGCAGACTCGTGCACTTATATTTTACCATCTTTTAGACTTCAGAGAACGAAAGCTGTTTGATTTTCAGTACGAAACCGATATACAAAACGTAGATAACAAAATGTACGAAAGCACCGTTGTTCGTTTCAAACGCTGCGAAAATCGATTGACTGTCCTAATGGATTATCAAATACGAAAGTCAATTACTTTCTTAGAGCATGAACACGAACAACAGTGCTTTCGTACATCTTGTTATACTCGTTTTGTAAATCGGTTTCGTATGTATCTTTGATTTCGAACAGTTTACAATGGGGGCCAACAGACAGACTTCTCAAACTGTCTTTCGTTATGACTTCATAGGTGCACTACACAGGATTTACTTTTGTCGTAGCTAGCTACCATCCATACCCTAATTTCTCGAATGATTACTTGCTGGAGATGATTTCAACTGCGTTGAATCCGTCAAGATAGGCTACTCCTAAAGAACTAAAGAACTCCTAAAGAACTCAATTCTTCAAATGAGTTGTTTTTCGAGCGTGCTTTATTCATTATGTTATTTACTACATCACTGTCAGAGTCCAGACTGGTGCTATCATAGTTATGTCATTCTCTAGGCTTAGACATTCCTACTAGATATATAGCACCTGGACGGAAAGTTGAAATTCATTAATACGCAAGACGGCTGGCTTCACCTTAATTGTCGATGAAGGATTATAATTACATTTAGTAAAGTAGAAACGAAAAGCATAAAGAAAAAGGAGAGAAAGTTTCTGGAAGTCAGAAGAACATGAGATTGCAACTAACATCGCTGACTGAAAATGGAACATTGACTATATCATGTGAAGCAAATGAATCAAACTGAAATTCGTCTATTCCTATCGTTTATTAGTGGAAGGATTTTTGCTAATATATTGTGTTGAGCAGTGGAAACACAAAGTGCAAATTGGGGATATTCATAGAGTATCCATTGTTGGTTTGATTTATCAAAGAAAGGACCTGAAAGAGTCACATTCCCTTCATCATCCCATTATTGTGCGAAGTTACTCAATTTATGGTTAACAGTAAATCCAAGAAAAGACGGCATAATCTAACTTCTCAATCATCGACTAGGATGACCTCCCAATCATCAACTGCCGAACCGAAAAATATATTCTCACCTATCACCTCTCAAATATCAAATGCAACTTCATTCATGTTCTGAAAATTCAATTTTTTGACTCACTGAAATGAAATGCATGTGACAAAACAAATAAATGCAAAAACGCATTTCAATAAGAAAATGAGTGACATTGAATAACTGATGCATTCAACTGATGGGTTCACATTTGAGAAAACTGAATTTAAATTGTTTCATCGTTGTTATCAAACCATTGTGTTGGTCAAGAATAGATGGATAACATTCATGTTTTGCTCCGTAATATCGCGTTTCATCAGTTTAATTGTACGTACAGTGCATGTCTCTTTATGCTGTGTGAATTCTGATACAACCCCTGCTGGGATCTATGCATCATTGTGTTGATAATCCACAATTTGAAACTTAATTAACAATTGGAATAATCTAACAAATTGGAAGCATGGAGACATTCCATGCCAAAACTGATGACTCTGGCTTAGTACTTCTCAGTTAATCAGAGAAAACTTAGAAAATTTCATTTTAACCAAAAACTACAATCTGCGTCCCATTGGATTAGCATGTGCTTTTCTTTCATTCTGTCTGACAAGAAGAGGAACTCACTACAACTCGGCAGACGCGCGAATTCGCAGTAGACATAGGGTATAGAGTAGGGATATATAGGTAGAGTGTCGACTCAAAAAAGTATCTGTATACAGCAAAAATTCTTATATGAAAAGATTCAGTTTTTTGCGGAGATTACGTTCCCGTGGTCCAAAAACTTATTTGAGCACTTTTGAAAAAAGTCGAAATTTTGCCAATCTATGTACTACCGAGATGACTCTCCTAAATAAGTAGTATGAAACATGATCGACATCAAAAGGAATGAACATTTGCTAATAAGCATCCTAACAAAGCGGAAATCAAGCTGATCATCAAGGGAATTTGATAATCCGTATTATAATGAAAGTCTTCATGAAAAAGTCACGATATTATTCGAGTTTTCTTGGCTGAAATTTCAAGTTTTTAATTCAATTTTCACCGGCATGATTTTATGATTCACTAAATTCATGTTTCATTTCTTGAATCTGAATAGTGATGTGGAACCTTTTACATCTTTCAAAGTTAAATGAAGTCATTGTCTTTGATTATGTGACTTTGCTCTACCAGTGGCAGGTTGCCTGTGATATGATCATGCTTAAGAAAATACCCTTAAGGTTGAGCATGAAAGTAATAGGTACCCATCGAATTGCTAATTGAGCAAACATTAAATCTCCAAGCCTGTCACGAGAATATGTGAAATACCATCATTTCTTCTGCATTACAATCATGATCATTCAATTCCGTTGTAATTTCTGCAAAACTGCTAAGATTTGCATATCTCACATTTGGTGACAACATCACCTGCATCTCCCTTGAGTTCATTTAGCAAAATCGAAAGTGTATACACATTGTGGATTTAATAAATGCGAGGTTACCACTCTACCTAATATCTACTCTATGGCATAGGGTGTACATCATTCTGTGAAAGTCTCACTTTCGGCCTCGTTCCCTGCAGAAACTCGCTCTGGCTGTCGGACTACGGAATACTGTTCCAGTCCTTTAGTATTAGAATGTCGGAGTTTTATGTTTATGACCTGCTGAAAATGGCCAATTGTCTTCATTGACCACTCAAAAAATCAAACTAGTTTAAATGTGGAAGTTATTCATAGGATGTGAAAATTAATTTCGACATCGTTTTTAATGATCTACGTATTCTTGAAGCATCTATTAGCCTAGTGTTCAAAAGTAGGAATTAACCTTAAGTAAGAATAACAAGAAACTTTATTGAAATGCGTAAATGGAGTAGAAACTAAATTGTCAATTTTGCGACGGCGTCTTCCCACATAGCTCGATTGAAGACGAAAAAGACAAAGTAACAATCCAATGATAAGTGGTGATAAAAAAATGAAAAGGATATTGCAATATGGCAATCAGATGATCACTCATTTGGCAAGAAAACGTTTTGAATTCACCGCTTTTAAAAAATAAGGAAATTGCGCAGTAGAAGATCTGACGTAAATTTTATCGTTGAATGAATTATGTAGTGTTAGTCATTCATTTCCAACGGAATATTTGAAAACCTTGATAACGATGATAGCTTCATAAATTTCTAAATTTCTCTGCGGCAGTTCGAAATGAAAAACGTTACATTTCGTGGAGAATTGAATGATGACCAAGATGATCGTTATTGACATTACTTCTGGCTATAATTGGACAACGACTTTCATAACATTTCTTTCGCCTAAAAGTGAAACAATTATTTTAAAGCAGTTAGAAATTAACGCCAATTATAACCGCATTTGGAAAAATGTGGTGCTAAGATTGAAATTCAAGTGCAATTGATTAATAAATACAGGTTGAAAGTACCGTGATGATAGATGTCGGATGTGAAAGCTCTGTATTACGGCAATTTAAATCGCGTTTCACCTTGGATATCCTACATATTGCACTTTGATACATAGAGCAAGTATATCTAGGTAGAGTGTCGACTCAAAAAGTATCCGTATACAGTGAAAATTTTTATATGAAAGGATTCAGCTGTTTGAGATGATTACGTTCCTGTGGTACAAAAAATTATTTGAGCAGTTTTTAAAAAGCTAAATGTTTGAAAATTTATATACTACCGACATATATATACTACCGTCTTCATGAAAAAGTCGCGATATTATTCGTGTTTTCTTGGCTGAAACTTCAAGTTTTTGATCAAATTTTCATCGGCATGATTTTATGATTCACTAAATTTATGTTTCAATTCTTGAATCTGAATAGCGATGTGAACCCATTTACATATTTTACAGTTAATTGAAATCATTGTCTTTGATTGTGTGATTTTGCCCTACCAGTGGCAGGTTGCCTGTGATATATGATCACGCTTAAGAAAATACTCTTGAGTTTGAGCATGAAAGTAATAGGAACCCATCGAATTGCTAATTGATCAAACATTACCTCTCCAAGGCTGTAATGACATTGAGAATCTGTAAAATACTATCACTCCTTCTGCATTACTATCATGATAATTCATTTCCCAGGTAATTTCTTCAAAACCTCAAATATTTGCATATCTCACATTTGGCAACAATATCCAATTGCATCGTCCTCGAGTTCATTTAATAAAATCGAAAGCGTATACACATTGGGGATTAAATATTTGCGGAGCTACCACTCTACCTAATATCAGCGTGCCATACATCGTTCGACAGCTTGTATCCGTCTATAAAATCAGCTATGATGTATCCGTTATTGCATTTGCTGAGCAGTACTCAAAATATGAAAATCGCTCAATTTACAAATCGCAATTTTTCAAAAGAAAAAAATGTGAGTATGATAATGGTATAGGCAAGTGGAAAAAGAGGATTTTCTGAGCTCTCCTTTGACATACTGGTCATCAAAATCGGTGTACTCATAAAATGTTAGTGGGGTCAAACCACGAGTTGGTTGCACCGACGCAAAATTTCAAACCAGTTTTTGACGAATTATGCCGATGACCATGATATGCTATATAGTCTAAAGTTCAGACCTATGCTAGCTAAAGAGCTGAAGCATGTTTGCATAGATGACAAAGGGTAGTCTAAAAACTATTATGCAAGTTTCAATTACGCCCCTATTTTATTAGCTGTGTGCTTCAATGCATTTTGTACATGAAAATGTGAATATTAAGTTGAAAAATCGTTTGTGATGTTAGAAAATTTCACGTTAGTCAATGTATCTGAAAGACAACAATAGATGACAATCAATGGTTTCCAAATTTTTCCGTTCAAGATGTCTTCCATCATTTATCCCGAATTGATTGCGGAAAATCTTCCGGTGGGGATGGCATTCCTAACTATTTACTGAAAGTAAGCGCTGAGCTACTCTGTTCCCCGTTATATGATATTTTCCGTCATTCTACAGTTACAATGACTTTTCCAAGTCGCTGGAAGATTGCCGACGTGGCCCCCATCCCCAAACAGCCGAGTCCTACAATTAAAGATTTTCGCCCTATATCATTGCTGCATACACTTGGGAAAATTCTGGAGCGCATTGTTCTGAAATCGATTCGGCCCTAACTAATTGACTTGTTCGGTCCATATCAGCATGCCTACCGCTATAATGGCTCTACTGACACTGCATTAGTTTCTATACATGACTCTATCACATCGTATCTTGAAGAACCTGAAGTTAAGGCAGTTCGGTTAACATGCCTAGATTTGTCCAAGGCGTTTGAGAGGGTACACCATGGGACTCTCATCAATCTTTTATTATCGTCAAACATTGAGAAGGGATTTATCGTATGGCTTGTTGATTACCTGACCTCTAGATTTCAAAATGTGAAAGTCAAAAATTCATGTGGACCCCTATTCCAAGTTCCGTCTGGAGTTCCCCAAGGTTCAATCTTGGGCCCTTACCTGTTCGCCAGTTTTATGGGCTCTTTGAATGTGCCACCCACAAATAAGATCACTATATATGCTGATGATATTATTTTACTTGAACCATTGCCATGTTGTCATGATAATGTATCAGCTATTTGTAGTTGGATTTGTGATAATAAATTGACTTTGAATGTATCTAAGTCCCGACAAATGATCATTCCTAAAGTTGAATCCTTGCCATTTGACCCATCCTACCCAACCATACAAACTGTTTTCCAGATGAAAGTTCTTGGTGTTCATTGGACTGCAGATTTAAAATGGGATCATCATTTCGATGTCATACTCAAGTGTGCTTCTAGACGTTTGTATATCATTCGAGTTCTGAAGACCGTGTTGCCACGCATTGAGTTGATAAGCGTTTATTTTACTTTGGTTGTACCTGTAATTCTATATGCGTCTCCTTTGATCTGTCACTTATCGTTTAAGATAAGGAAACGACTTGACATTTTTCAAAATCGTGCACACAGACTTATATGTGGTAGTCATTGTGATTGTTCTCTTTTACCTGACTTATCATCCCTTCGTAAATCTCGTGTACTTAAGTTCTTACACAAATGCGAGATTCAAGTTGACCATGTTCTACATGATTTGATCCCGACGCGTCTACCAAGAAGTGGAAAATTTTGCCTTCCTTGTTGTGCGACTTCAAGACGTATGCATTCCTTTGTTCCGTACTCATGTTTAATTGCCAATAACTTTGATAACTTTCTGATTTAGATTATGCATTGAATATTCCTTTTTTTCTCTTTTGACGTATTATGATCTGATGTAATGCTACGATTCCCATTTGAATTTGAATAAACGCTCTCTACTACTTCTACTATTCTACTCCTATAGGATACCAATGAATGAATCAAACTGCATGAAGATGAGATTTTTACAAACCAGCTTTTCTTTCAAGTATTCTTGGTGGCAGAACAATATTGACCACAGAATTAGATTGTTTAAGCTCAAGAAGTGAAAACTTATCTAAAATTATGCAGGAACTTACTAAGTTACTAAGTGGGCAAAAAGAAATTTTTTATACCTTGTTGAGATAGGAGAAATAGTCGTGAGTCGCTTGCGGATTGCTATGAATTCCTTCAAAATGCTCTGATCGCAACGATTTCTTCAGATTCGAAGAATTCAGATCATTGCGCAATAAGCTCTCTCGATAATGTTGGATCATCCTATCATTATTAGAAAAGTTAGCAGGCGCACGAAAAAACGTTCACAAACTTCTCTGTAGAACTTGACATCGACTGTGTCTCTTTGCTGTGTGATCCGGTTGATAGCAGTCACTGAAACTTTGCTCAATTTGGCGTGTTTAATGTTGAACTGGCTGCTCATTGTTCGATTGCCATGGTATTTAGTCAGGAGATTGTGCCATTTCAATAACGTTACATGTTCCAATGCTTCCCTTCTAGTCAAACAGAAGAAGAGACGACCTGTCTAAATGGACCTGTCTGTGATTGGCCCTATGTGTTAGTGGGAAATATGATAATAAATAATAATAAATTGCTTTCATTTTTGTACCTCTAAGGGATCATCTACACTCTCGCTGCTATAAGCTTGTATTCGTGTAAGGCAAACAAATAATATTATGCTTACAAGAGAATTATGAACCTATGGTCGGTGATACAGACCAAGTCTCGGAGACTTACTAAGAGAGCTATGAACATTCGGAGGATATACGTACTTCTGAGAAGCGCTGCTTTCTCCAATTTATTAACGACATGACTACCAAGTACTGGTTCAGGCGAGTGCGGTCGGAGAATCAAGGGTGTTGGTGTCTTTTATTGACTTAATAGTTGTCATTCTCTTGAAGATATTCAAAGCACTACAACAGACCTTTGTTGTCTACCCGGTAGCCTGTGGAGGTAGTCCTTCAACTTTGAACTCATTGCTCCAAGCGCGCCGATGACAATTGGTACAACATCTGCTTTCGCTTTCCATCGTCTTTGCACTTCAATCTTAAGGACTTGGTATTTTTTAATCTTTTCCTTTTCTTTATTCTTAATTAATGTATCTGTCTTCTTGGTTTGAGATGTTTATTAACCTTATGCTTCCTTTTCTTTGTCTATTAACTGAATATTTCTTTACCTTATATGAGATGCAGAAGTTTGAAACTTGACTTATTGAAGGTAATACCAATTTATAAATTTAATCCACATGTACATGTACGTATATAAAAAAGTTGATTTTAGCCACATTGTGAGTTAGGACTACTGCCATTTGTACCTCAATTCTACACGATGGATTTTAATGACCCCAGAATGCATTCTGTTAGTTGATAACGAATACTTAAATCATGTTGCTTTTCACAAAATTTCTTTGGACTTTAAGATTATTACTATAAAAGCTATTAAAGAAACAAGCCAATTATCATAATCATTGCAGAGTGCTAGTTCGCCGGGCATTGAATAGAAAGATGTCCACATACTTGAAAAATTTAAGCACAGCAATTCATTGACAGCCGTAGACGCTGCGTTTCGCCCTACAAAGGCTCGTCAATTACGTCCACGGCTGCCAGAAATTGTTGTGCTTGAATGGTTCAAGTCTGCAGACATCTTTCTATTCAAGCTAATTATGTATTCGTAAAAAGTAATTATTTTGTAGCTGAATATACTGCCTTGATAGCTGATGTAGCTAACGGTTCACCTTGACAAGAACAAAGCAAATATCTTGACATAAAAGTTTTATTGTGATTTCGAATCAGATCGCGGCTCTTTTGTTTTACAAATTTTCTTCATGATTCAACTGCCATCTTTGTTAATCAAATCATATATTGTCTGAATAAGGTGAATCTAGAGTAATGAAAGAAGAATCAATGCTACAACTTAAAAGTTTCATCATCAGTTGGATTAAGGGATCAGTAAAAGTTCACGATGTCAGATGATAAGCAAGCAACGTAAAAACATAAGCAGATAACATGGCATTGTTTATTCTATGGATTGTTAATTTATATGCTGAAAAATATCTTCCTTGACAAAGAGCGTAACGCAGCCAGGTACATGAAATATCACCCAATCTGTATGAGCTTTTTCCGTATGACTTCTTTTTCATTAGCATTCTTCATTACTTCCGTCTGGCTCTCCTGTCGCGTAATCAGTAAATGGACATGTTGTTCTTTCATCTTGTAGAAGGCAACTATTATTTAAATCTCGAATTCCCATGAAGAATAAAGGACAGCGAATCTTTACTCGGCCATACATTTTTGTGTAAATGTACGAGTATTTTGTTGGCAAGCTTCCAATCAATTTATCTTTGATAAACTTGTTTTCATTGCAATCATTTGGTAATATGAGATGCATGCCACTCTTGCTACATGTATCACGAACCTCAGAATATAATTGCTGTGGTGTTCGAAAGAATAAAAATAATTCTGTTGATATTTCCATTTCAGAGTATACGGTTCCTTGATAAATCGGATGAGTAGACTACTCTCATGCTTTATGGCCCGCATGCTCTCGAATACAAGGTACAGTGGGCATTCCCTTCGAATGTCATTGCCAAGCATGTAGTGAAAGCTGGCTGTGCATGATATAGCACAATCCAGTTTCGATCCCGCTTCTCCGCTACTAATCTTGACCGATGAACAAGGAACCGTCTTGCCATACTTGAAATATTGTGGGTCTACTTTGAATTAAAGAACTTTCAGAGGTTTCCTGGCATTGCACTGATACAAGAGCAATAAGCAGAACGAAGAATGCCAAGCTGTTTACTGTCATAGCGTGTTGAGTACAGTAGATAGATTCTAAGTGATGCTATATCTTGTTGAATACTTAAAGTATGAAGTTGTTGCTGATGGAAACAAAGCTGCTGACGTCTAATATGACTGAAGAAATGCACACAAAGTTATGGATTTTATAAGAAGCCTAGCTATTCCTTAAAGATGCCATCAATGCAACTGTAATCCTTTGTCAGGTCCTTTAGCCGACGGCGCCAAGCCTGTGCTTCTCGTAGCTATTTTTTCAAGTTAATGTCGATAATTTTCATGAAATTTTGCGTATACAATTTTCCCTAACACTGGAGAACACTGTATGCGCCAACGGGGGGAACACTGTATCCGCCCTTTTGCAAATGTTACAGGAGAGAGTAAAACGGGTTCAGGTCTACTTCTAGAAACTCTCATATGATATCTCTGAAATAACAACATGATATTACACTTGTGAATTATATTTATCTATCATACTACATTGACATTGATAGATGTCATATTCTGTCAAGAGACTTCTGAGCGATGTTTTTCCTTGGTACACTCGTTATATTCTACACGTTGCTACCACATTAGAACATCGCATGTTCCAATTTGTTTTGACAATGATTGGAAAGTAATTTTAACTAAATTCATTTGTCAAAACTAATTAAAACAAATTAAAAAGTACTTTTTTTACAAAATTAGTTCGGGAGAGTGGGGCAAATAGTGTAATTTCAGAAAAAGAGGGTATATCTCCAGTTTACGTGTGGAAATGGCCATTGTAGGTGCTGTTTCTTTATCAAGCGGTTTCATAATTTCAAAAACCGCCAAACATAACTCCACACATTATGAAACATGCGTGAAACTTAGTGATGTTGGTTTCTACCCCAATTGAGTAGCCTAATTAGCAATTGTGACAGAAATTGTGGCAAGTTTCTTGTTCAAATCGTTTATAATTGTTATATCATTAATCATTTCTTGAAGTGCAATGTTATCAAGGTTCAATTGCAAAAAATTGTATAATCACCACAGACCTTTAACTCTAATTGAGCCATATTTTACCAATGTAGTGAAAAAATGCGATTCTTCCATTCAATGATTTAGATACAATCTTGATGAAACGGTGCATGAAATTGACTACCATATTCGGGAAGATTGGCCTTGCTGGACAATCTTCTAGGTGTCTCGTACGGAGTATTATATTCGGTGACGATACACTAGGTGACATGTCACGCTCAATCACGCGTAAATACACATGACCCTTAACATCCGTGGCTATGCGGGACATTGCTGCAATATCTGTTATATAAGTTAATATAGTTGGCAGTCCTGTTATCTGGACTTTGCGTCTCATGTGTCTGCATGTATCAGAGGCTAAACAATGTGATAGGACCTCAATTTCATGCTCAGGGAAGACAGAACATGCTTGGCGGTTCATCCGTGGTTCAAGCGGTAGTGCAGACAACCGTAGACGACGCGCAAACTATAAACGCTCCCCGCGCGTATTCATAAACATTCCCCATGTTTTAACAGCATCAGATCAAGTGATTTCTGACTCTTAAGCCGGATTCACAATGGCGTGTGTATACACAGTGTATAATATTTATTCCCTTGTGTGTGCACACAGGACCGCTGCAAGTACACACAAGAGGCTTGTGCATACTCACAGAGGGCAAGAGATTTTATACATAGCGGGGGGTTGTGTGCACTTTCACAGAGTTCAGCAGAACCCAACTTCTGCAGCGCACACAAAGTCCGCAACCAATCAAAATCACTGATTCGGTATTGGAAAGGTGAGAATGAAATATTGACAGTGCGATAGATTCATTCAGTGGATTAAGTCATGCCGAAATCTGAGACGCTCAAGCAGCTGGAGGTCAGAGAGAGAGAAAGAAAAGACCATTAGAAGGCGATGAACATTTGATTAATGTGGTGCGCAATTATCCTATTTTGTTCGATACAAATCTTGAAGATTACAAAGACATCAGGAAAAAGGGTTCTGCATGGACAGCAGTCGTTAAAGAACTCGGGCTCGAGACTGGTAAGTAAAATCGTTCGTTAATTCACTGTAGTGATCATGTCAATACATGAGCTAGAACCAATTTCAAGCTTTCATCTATGTCGCAGCACATGGGTTTCCACCAGGGAACCCTAGTTGCCTCCGCTTCGCTCCGCTGGCGTAGCGAAGCGGAGACAACTAGGGTTCCCTGGTTTCCACCTAATATGTTTTATCACCTAAATGATTTACAAATTGCTCATGTGAAATGCTTATCATTAATTTTATCAGCGGCACTTCTCTAATTTGTTAAATAAGAGAAGGGTGGACAAGTGGCTTTAGCGCAAGAGAGTACTAAATTTTCATTCCATCGGAAGATAGCAGACATGAAAGTTTAAAAACCATGTGAAGAATTCTAAACCGCTGAATATTTGCACAGAAAAAAAAAGAAATCAGCAATCATTGTGGGTTGGAAGATAGATGAACAGAATTCCAAAATACTGTCCAAACTAATATGATTATCTGAATCCCAAGATCGTCAGGATTCCCAATATGCCTTCAGAAAAACTGTGATAATCAACATTGAATTATCTTGTATTTAGAACATGCAAAACAATGATGATTATTGAAGTAAAAAAGACAATGCTATAGGTAGTTTATAGCCTAACCCGATTCGGTTATTGTGTGTAGGCCTACTTGTATACTTGAATATGAATCCGATTATTTCAAGCATTCACTTTATTTCAGACTCCATCGATGATTGCAAGGATTCTAAGCTCTTTCGATTCTTAAGAGACGAATACAGCAGAATAAAGAGAGCTCTTAAAACTACAAGTGGAATGCCTGCCGCACAGAAGAAGCTGAAAAGTGAGGATTACGTTTACCGACACATGAGTTTCTTGGATGGATGCATACAACCAAGAAAGTAAGCACACTTACATGTAGGCCCTATATTCTCTTATATGTAGTCCTACATGTGGATTTCCTAAGGAAAAACATCCAGAGATAATTTACATCTAGAACGGCTGCATAATGATGTCAAAATTGTCAAGAAATTGGACGTTCATTTTTTATACCGCTTTTCTTTTTAAGTTATGTCTTTGCATGTTTATTGATGTAATCTGAGTTGAAATACATAAAAGAGTAACACTATATGATTAGCACATGTGCTAATTCTGTAGTGCTGCTCTTTTTGCGATAGTCAATCCTCCCTAGGTTAAATGTATTAACCCTATCGGATGGACTTTATCGCACTTTATAAATGTCACTTTAGTAAATTAGGGAAATATTGATTTATAAATGTACAGTATCCTCAGAAAATGTACAACATATAGTTATGAATTCCTCATTCCAATTTTTCAGAACATCGTCCAATATCCCCAGCCGATCACAAGCTTCTGAGCAAATGGAGACAGAATCTGAGAATGAATCCGACAAGGAAAACTGCGAGACCTCACTTACTGCGGAACCTGAAATTAAGAAACGGAAGGTCGATCGAGTTGATCAACTTTTAGGTACTTGTGAGAATATCCTCAGAAGGAATGAGACAGACGAATGCACCCATTTCTCCGACTAGTAAGTGGCCTGGATCCCGATAATGATATTTGTGACAGTTAAATCACTTCTTTAAACACAAGAAAAAATAAGCATTAATAAAATAAGACATTACAAAAATTGGGCCAGTAGGCTTATAAAAATAAACGAGGATAGTTCTGAGTTCATCTGATTGTTTTGGCCCATTTCATGTTTGAGAACGTACATTAATAAGTGATTACCACATAGCAGAATAACAACTTTTCGATGTAGCATATTTTCATTTCCATTTTATCATTGGTACCGTATTTTTCTTGATTTTCATTGCAGTGTGTCATCTGCTCTTCGAAGCATGGAACCTCGGACGAGGCAGTTTGCAATATTCAAAATTCAAGAGCTCGTCTATGCGATACAGCGTGGTGACACCTTGCCGCTCAATCCATGTTCAACTCAGCCCTCAATGAGTCGTCCACCATCCTGGCCCCAACCATCTACTCCAACTCAAACGTCGTGGCTTCAACCGACTCATTCAGTTGAACCTAATTATTGTCAACTTGACTGACCGTATTCATCTTTCCCACAAACGATTTGTCATTTGTTCAGTATCATGACAGGTTTTAAATACAAATAGTGACAGGAACATTATTCATTTCTATTGTTGCAAATCGTATGTACAAATGATAGTTTATCATGCATGTACAAATGAATTGATATTTTGGCAATCTGACAGGAAAGCCTTTCAAGGTTCCGCGAAAATTTATTGAAGTAAGACACGTTCTGGAATAATAGGTTGCAAAACTATAGTTAAGATAGGATCTTTTTCGGGACCGAGATATATTATCATTGAATTGAATGACAATACTTTACAAGCCTGTGTAAGAGGTTTTGCAATATCAGAGATTTCAATAAGACAGATTAGACTGTACAGTGTACATGTATGTATAATGGAGAGTTATAAGCTACGATACATACGATACAATTGAATGACGATATTTAGAGTAACGCAGACAGAACTTCATTTCCTGAAATTATGTAGGCTGTATTAGAGTAATCAGCCATAAAAGATATCTTCAACTGAGGAACTTATCTTGCCATGGTACTCTGCCAGTCGCACTGCTGAAATATTTCGCAAACTGCTCACGGATTTGAAAACTTTGTAGATTGTTGTTGCTCGATCCGACACGTCCACAACTGGTTACACCAGACGTAGTAACATTCCGCCACTCACCAGGTAAGATAGTTCCAGCAGTGGTTGTAGATTTGTTCATGGGGAGGTAGCTTTCTAGAGCCTCTTCCAGGATAGGGTCTCATCAAATATTCTTTGAGTGGAAAAGCTTCATCACCCAAAATCACAAGGTAGAGAAGTATCCGTACCTGGAATAGTGACCGAGTTAGGTAAGTTCATTGTTCCGTCTTCCAAAAATACGAATAAGTTTGAATTCTGGAAGACACTTCCGTCACCCTCTCGTCCTGCTGCTCCTATATCCACATAAGTGAATTTATAGTCAGAATCACACATTGCCAATACCAACAAATTGAAAAAATGTTTGTAATTATAAAACGTCGAGGCACTTCGTACGGGACACTGGATTCTGAAGTGCTTCTCATCCAAACTTCCGACACAGTTAGGAAAGTTCCAACGTGTTCGGTAACCAGCTTCAACGTCGCGCCATTCCTCTTCGGATTCCGGACAACGAATGTAAGATGGAGATAATAGTTCCCAGATTACATCACATGTTTCACTTAGTAGGTTAGAAATGGTAGACCGGCCACGATGAAACCGAAAGGCAAGTTCCTGCTGAGAACAACCTGTCGCTAAAAATACCAAAGTAATCGTAAGTCTCTCTTCTGGTGAAACAGGCTCTCTCAGACTGGTTTTGTGTAGTCGATGTTGAATTTTCGAAAAAAGTAATTCAAATTTTTTCGGAGTCATTCGATGGTATGAGAAGTACATCTCAGGATCGTTAGACTCCAGGTGTGGTATCAGATGAATATACTCGCTGTGCTGCATTCGAAGTTGGAATGCAGGGCGCGTTGACCATCGACGTTTTCTTTTTTCGACGAGTTTTTCTGGCTTCTTTAATAGCTAGAAGGATCACAGCTACCTTATCTACTTCCGTCTTCGACGCTGTCATGATTCACGCAACCGATGCAATCAAAGTGAAAGGATTCCGATGTATCATCTATCCCTCTAAAAACTGTTCATGTTTTGATTGGTGGCGATCCCTGTGAGTTAACACATAATTGTGAACCGTTTCACCGTTGCAATTGCTCACAGGATCGAAATTGAAATTACACACAAGGTACTGTGTATCCACACAATGTCTTGTGTGCGTACACTGTGAGTTGGTAAGTCTGTGTATACACACGCCATTGTGAATCCGGCTTTAGTGCAGCGCGTATGTACGCGTGTAGAAGAATAGAATGTCTTTAACGTCGCATATACTGAGACATTGAATAACAAATTGTGAATGAATCAAGACATTAAAATTTTGAATCTGTTCAATCCTCTCTGTTGGTAAACGCTTGCGATTTGTAAAGCAGATGTTGAAATAGCAGAGTAAATTTGACAATGTCACCATAGATAGATATCGAATGAGCCAGCTAGTGATTGAATAGAATAACACTAGAAAGACCGGAGGTGTCATTTGACACTTCCTGATGCATAACAGCGTTGAAACTCGTCAAGTATTGTGTTTTGAGTAATGTTTTTCGGAACCCAGGAATGGAATTGCTCAAATATCGGAACACTATCGATAAATTTTCTTCAAGTATTCTAGTTTTGGCCGGACACATTTATATACCGAGAAAGACCAGCAGGTATCATTTGACACCTTTGTGTTATCTGATAGAGATTCACTACTCCAGTATCATCAAATGTTCGTCTATTGCTCAGATTTTTCACGCTTATAATGTGTGAATGCAACGACAGACAAAGCTTGCTTACACTCGCGACTTATGCCGGTATCACACAGTTCATACACCGCATTGTCCTTCAATTCATGCACCACGTTCCCAGTCTATCATCGATCTCAGGTCGCACGGTCTCAGCTAACAATCCATCTCTATGGAATAACCACAGAATTAGACAGGTCGTCTCTTCTTCCGTTTGACTAGAAGGGAAGCATTGGAACGTGCAACGTTATTGAAATGGCACAATCTGCTGACTAAATACCATAGCAATCGAACAATGAGAAGCCAGTTCAGCATTAAAAACGACAAATTGTACAAAGTTTCTGTGACTGTTATCAACCGGATCACACAGCAAAGAGACACAGTCGATGTCAAGTTCTACAGAGAAGTTTGTGAACGTTTTTTCATGCGCCTGCTAACTTTTTTAAAAATGATCGGAGGGCCCAACATTATCGAGAAAACTTTTGCGCAATGATCTGAATTCTTCGAATCTGAAGGAATCGTGGCGATCGGAGCATTTTGAAGGAATTTAGAGCAATCCGCAAGCGACGCACGACTATTTTTCCTATCTCTGCAAGGTATTAAAAATTTCTTTTTGCCCACTTATTAAGTTCCTGCATGTGCCATTTGTTTGAATCAGTTTGCACTTCTAGCAAAGTGACACAGATAAACAATCTAATTCTGTGGGAATAACGCATGACGGTATGATTCATGAAATGAAAGTAACAAAACAGCCAGAGCTCGTGTTCGATTTCATTCCTACATTGAATGCGGTTCTGAGTTACAGCAATGTCACGCCTGAGACGGTATGCTGCAGATAGAGCGCTTCAGTTGCTGTTAGCCAGTGATGACGAGAACAGTGCCAGTGAAACAGATGACATTATTGATAATACTATACAACGCATGGAAGAACAAGTTGAAGACGAAAGTTATTCATCATCAGAATCAGAGGAAGAGTCGGAAGTTATCAGCCAAGGTGCAATGATAAATGGTAATTACAAATCGCGGGATGGAAGTGAGTGGCTAGCAACAACAACTTCTGACAGGCCTATTCGTCCAACAGTAGCATCAAACATTGTTCGAACTACACCTGGACCAACTACGTTCGCGAAACGAACCGTTCGTGATTGTGTTAGTGCATTTTTGAGAATATTCGACGAATCATGCATGCGCAAAGTTTACCAATATACCCTATCCCACATTCAGACAACTAACGACAGTGAATTCTCAATAGACTTAGCAGATATCTACTCATTTGTTGGACTCCTTTTTGCTCGGGGAGTATTTCTTGCGAAAAATGAGCCTCTGTTTTCTCTTTGGTCTAATGAATTTGGTCGAAAGCTATTCACTGACACTATGTCACGTAACAAATTCAAATTCATTATGAAGCATATTCGTTTTGATGAACAAAGCACCCGATCACAACGCCGCCTGTATGATAGATTTTGTGCGATTCGTGAACTATGGACTCGATTCGTGGAGAACTCACAAGCATCGTACCAACCTTCGTTTCATATGACAGTAGATGAGCAGTTATTTCCAATGAAGACGCGCTGTCCATTTCTACAATTTATGCCCAATAAGCCGGATAAATTCGGAGCAAAATTTTGGATTTTAGCCGATGCTGAATCTCGGTATATTTACAACGCTTTCCCATATCTTGGCAGGGAACTTACTCAGAATCGCGGAGGAATGCAATTGGGAGAATTTGTTACATTGAAACTACTGGAACCATACTTCGGTGGTGGATATAATGTGACTGTCGATAGCTTCTTCACCAGCCTGTCTCTTTCCGAAAAGCTGTTTCGAGAAAGCATCACGCTGGTGGGAACAATGAAAAAATCCAGGAGGGAAATTCCTAATGAACTTCAACACGACAAGTCAATTCAGTCGTTGGTGCAAAAAATACTTCATCAAATGCCATCATAATTTCGTACAAAGTCAAAAGTAATAAGTCGGTCATCATGCTTTCGACGATGCATACTGGCAGTTCGATGGATGGAAACAAACCCGAAATTGTAAAATTTTATAACCGAACAAAAGCCGGGGTAGATTCGGTTGATCAAATGGCACGTATGTATTCCACAAAGTCAGCATCACGACGTTGGCCACTTCAAATATTTTTTAATTTGTTGGACTTAGCAGCGATCAACGCATACACACTTCATCGCGAGATCACAGGATCTACCACAAGTCGGCGGGATTTCATTCTAGAATTGACGAAAGGGCTAATTGACATGAGTCGCCCTCCTCCTTTACCTCGATCAGAGCCTTTACCTGCTCCTAAGAAAGAGCGTCCGAATAAGCGGAAAAAATGCCGCCTCTGCAACAAAAATTGCACAAGTAACCGCTGTACAAAATGTGACAGGTACGTGTGCGGTCCATGCACTATTATTACTTGTAAGGACTGTTTTGAGTAGTTTTCCAATCATCGAAAAACTTTTATTCGGTCTGTAATCAGTTTTTATGTATGATATATGAGCAATTACAAAATTTTTAGAGGATGAATTAACTCCTTTTTATCATATCTTCGAGCTGGAATAGGAAATATATTAATATCATTCATTTATTTATTACAAGAATATTAAGTGTCAATTGACACTTACCGGTCTTTCTAGGTATAAATATTTTCCGGTCTTTCTAGTGATAAGGTCTGTCTGAGATGAAAAGCAAACTTGCCTCAGCGAAATTGACATGAAAATTAACAAGGGGCAGGTTGAGTACACCGTAAATCGCTGGATGCGAAAATTACATACAAACACATACCAAAATCACATGCAATTTGAAACTAACATCTGATACGAGATTCTCGTATGCTTACGGAGATCTGGTATGTTTTTCATACGAAATTTCAGTTACTTTCGTGTGTGATTGGTATATAGCGATAGGAACTATTCTATCTGTGATAGGCTGTTTTACGCTGAAATACGAGTTATTGTTATTAGTCCGGCAGCCAGAGCGAGTTTCTGCAGGGAACGAGGCCGAAAGTCAGACTTTCACAGAATGATGTACACCATATGCCTACCACGAATCGCTGCGTCTGCCGAGTTGTAGTGAGTTCCTCTTCTTGTCAGACACGTTCAAAGAAAAACACATGTAAATCCAATGGGATGCAGATTGCAGCTGTTGTTTAAAATGAAATTTTCTATAATCTTAATGTTTAATATCTTTATGTTTTTCTTTGATCCTGTCTGACAAGAAGAGGAACTCACTACAACTCGGCAGACGCAGCGATTCGTGGTAGGCATAGGGTGTACATCATTCAGTGAAAGTCTGACTTTCGGCCTCGTTCCCTGCAGGAACTCGCTCTGGCTGCCGGACTATATGTTTATATACGAGACCCGATGCTCATTCGTATGCCTTTGGTATGTAGAGCTTTAAGTCATACAGCAAAAAAATATATTACATACTACTGTCAAATAAATAACTTTTTTCAGTAATACCAGTCGTGAATATTTCTTTTTGATAGTGTGATGATTAACCAAATTAGATTTATTGTGAATTTTATGCTCCACGAGATTGTCGTCGTTGCAACTTGTCTAGCAACATTAACAGGACGATCAGTTAGCTCTACTTTATGAACCAAGTTGATTAACATCAATTCATTCAAACGATATCTTTCGTGCAATCATGTTGATTTATATATCTCAAACATAACTATTTTTGCGTTCATGAATTATAATGTGTTTTTATTTCGGATTGATGATATGCTTTATTTCAAAATTACATAATGCATAATTTTTGATGGTTGAATACTTATTGATTATTCATGAAATGCTTTAGACTTACAGGTATTAAAATCGCATTCAGTATTGAAAGTGTGAGTCTTGAATGTCATTATCTCACTTCTTGCAGAACAGTAGTAACATTAGTATGGTCTTTATTGATAAAAGGCCTTAAGTCAACATACTTTAGACATCATCATTGATGCTTCCTTTTAACATTGTGCTGGTATGGCTTTAGTATGTAAAGCATTCCATACTTCAAATAACATACGAAAAGCATACAAATATATACAAAAATATACCAAAAAATATTTTGGTATGCATCCTTCGTATACGATTGGTATTGAGCAATGTAGCTGTACTCAACTTGCCCCTTGAGGGTATCCTGCACAAACTTATCTATTATTCATAGTTAACTCCTAATTCACTTTCTGTCACTTTTCATAATGAAAATATCATGTAAAATTGCTTTTACAAACGGTGAAATAATAGCCATAACAAAAGAATAAAGGGTAGATTACGCATTATTCGACACAACTGTAAATGTTTCAAATGTTTGCTGAAAACAAGCATGTCAGATTTATTGAAATGCAAAATAGCATCAAGCCAAGTAATTAGTGAAATTCCTAATATATTGATGAGACGATAAATGAATAGCATTTTTTGATACTGTTTTTGAACGCACAATTTCGAAGAAAAACTGATATTTCATTGATTAGAAAACTAAATTCTCACAAGACTTTGTTATCACTAGTGATCGTTGCTCCTAAAACATGGTATGCCTAAACCGCAAGGTCTACATGACTACAAACTTTATGTTAATGATCTTAAAATCCAATCAATTTGCATTGGTTTGAACATTATCTCGAGATTGCAAAAGGTGCTGACTTTGCTCGCATACTGGAAAACTTGTCCAAAAGAAGCGTCGATTGTTCGGCATTGAAGGCACCAAGGTTGAGATCAATTTTTCCTTCGTTGACTTTGGAATTTCCTGAGCCTTTATTTTGGCTTAAGTTTAGACAAATCAACATTGTAGATAAGTGTTCTTTGCAAACATATGCCCCACGCATGTCGCAAGTCTGGTTTGTTCTTCTGCGGTTTATACAGGCACCACACCTTCCACGTATATTTTGGTTGTCTGCAGGATATGTAGACTGCATTTTCACAAATCCACGACCTACCGCTATGTCCTTCGGATCTTTTCGAGGAAACTTTTGCGCAATGATCTGAATTCTTCGAATCTGAAGGAATCGTGGCGATCAGAGCATTTTGAAGGAATTCAGAGCAATCCGCAAGCGACGCACGACTATTTCTCCTATCTCAACAAGGTATCAAAAATTTATTTTTGCCCACTTAGTAAGTTCCTGCATGTGCCATCTGTTTGAATCAGTTTGCACTTCTAGCAAAGTGATACGATTAAACAATCTTATTCTGTGGTGCAAGTAGCTTGTGGCTGAGATCTTCAATTGCTCTTCTCCGAAACAATTTGTCATTTACATGCTCCTGCATTTCTGTAGGATTTTCAGAAGGATGACACTGTTCGCCACAATCAGATCTAGAAGATAGTATAGAACATTCACAGTCCACTTTTGTCAATTTTGATTTCGGTTCACTCCATCACTGAGTTGGGACTTTGGAAAATTAGGGCAGCTGCATATAAAATGCTAGAATAGTCCCTGCATTATATTGAGAAATCGGTTGGAGCCAGGGAAAAAGCCAAGGGGTTCGGCTCACGTTTTCTTAAAAAAGACACGATGCATTTCGTGCACCTCCGGCGCACATGTTCACGCGAATAATGAAGCTATTGCACAGTTGGTGACAGACGCTCAGACGATGACATCATAGCGTGGATGATGTGTAACTACAGTGCTAAAATAAATAATATACTCAGACGAATACTACTAAAAATTAAAAAACAAAAGTAGAAAGACAAAGTCAGGGAAAAGGAAAAAGAGAATTGAAAGTCGAGTATCTTAGTACCTCACTCCACACAGATCCAACGTTGCATTCCATCTTGTTGACACTGTTGAACTTCTTGGACCACAACGATTCTTTGATGACACGTCTTCGGTATATGGGATCGCTGTCAACTGTACCACAATTGTCCCAATCAATGTCGTGGCCACTGTCAAGCGTATGGTTGGCAACTTTCGAGGGCGTGGAGAAGTTCCTGACATTTCTCTTGTGTTCTTTGAGCCGCTCCGGTAAAGTTCTCGAGCTTTGGCCGACGCATGACCACTGCATATAAAAGCATGAGAATGAAAAATATTGAACAAACGTAAACTGTGCCTCACTAAATATGTAAAATGCGTGATTGATTAGCAACTGTTTTATTTTGGAGTAATAAATTAGAAAACAGAATAAATCAATTTTGACACCAAGTGTTTTTTTAAACAATGTGGAATACCAACGTTGGAAAAAAGTGTCCAGGCAGCCAATTTTTTTGATTAGAAGAAAATAAAACAGAACATTAAAAGCAAAAACAAGACTTGTTGAAACCTAATTCTAAAACCTTTAAATATGGAGTAGTTCAATGTTTGAAACCCTTTGCAAAAAACGTGGCGCATTGTTAAAAACTAGGTGGACAAAAATGGCCAGCCTTGGAACGGTAAGTCAAAACTATTGATTTACTATATGATGCTATTTGCATTTTTTTATAAGTCGCGGCTCAAAAAATATTTTTTGAATTTAAATAGTTGGATTTTGAAACTTGAAGTAGTTCTCTTTAATGAATGTTCATGTGCACAAAAAATCAGGCTTAATTCTCTTACTTGCATTCATTCCCTTCATGAAAATGTGTGTGATTTAATGTAGCTTCCAATATATCTGTGTCAAATGTCTGCCCAAGAAGTGGGAACTTGTTCTATTTGTTATAGAACACTTCTGTAATCAGTAATTCTGAATTATGCATACTACTATTAACAATTCAAGAAATGATATCGCGTTTGTAAGCTCGAATTATCAGCCTGAGTTTGAATCACATGCTGATTTCACGCTTTTCACCGAGTCCACACATAAGCATGCCTTACAACAGCATAATTAAGGGGCAATCAGCAAATGATGAGAGAATTGCTGACTTTATTTCCAAAAGGAAGAAAGACTCCTCATGCAACCATCTTTCTACATAATTGACCTTCCATGCATTTCCCACGCTATAATCGTAAGTCTGTATACCACACTACATGCAGATAAGCTTATGATTTCTAGAAGAAGAAAGTCAACACATAATCAAAAAATCTTTTAATCTGAATTTCAATGTTCTATATAATTTTTGAACGCCAGATTAGCATTTTTATAGTTACATTTCAAAAATGGCAGCCATATTGAAAATCAATCAATGCGATTCATTGATGAAGAGTGATAATTTTATGTAAATGCAGACAGTAAAAATCGCTTCGGAAGCAGCCATTTGTGAACAAAATGCCACCATTTCTGATTTTTAGTATTAGTTGTTTTCAATGGCCTCATGATACTGGAAAGGACCAATTATGTAAGTATCGGGAATACTTTGCAATTAGCTGTACTTTGATGCTATGTGAGTACAATCTAGTCCTACCTGCTGCCTATCTGTTTCCTTTATCCCACATACTTATCATCGTAGATTTTCTTGCTATACCTGACTATGGTGTGATTTTCACACGTAATGCGAAAACTGGTTCTGATTCGCACCGAATTCGTGACCAACCATCTAATACGTAGAACCTACTTGACTGGAAACCTGCAAATTCAAAGACTCAGATAGAACATGGAAATGTATGTGCATTTGCATTCATTTGGATCTTATGCAATGGCGAAAACCAATATACATGTATGTATTTTTTTGTTTATGAATTGAAATTATTGAAATGATATTATTTTTCAGTCTTTCTACGCACAAAAATTAATGTAATTTGTCAAAATATATTTCTCGGACTCCTTCACGAGCGTTGTGTGCATATACTCCGTCTGATATTTCCTACCTCGCCGAAATCTCTACACAAGATTACAAACTATCACTGTGATTATCGGTATCTGACAGATATACACACATGACACCACAGAATTCAATATTTTTTTTAGATGAATCTAATTCTGTGCATGGCACAGTTCATTGACTGTCGCAGTTCCATAGTTCATTATTCATTATCATACAGAACCTTATTTCAGTAACAATGCAGAAAACTAAGGAGATATAGGATGATAATGCATTGTCAGCTATGGGACTTTTGAATAAAGAACTATGGAACTGCGACAATTAATGAACTGTGTTATATGTGTATACTTATTAGATGTTGATAATGACAATGATACATAGTTTGTAATCTTGTGTAAAGATTTCAAATGATGCAGCATTTGATTTCCAAAAAATGTCTTCTTAGAATTTCTTTCTATCTCATTTGGCAAGGTCAGATCGGCGAAATATGTTTTGACAAATGAAATTAATTTTTGTGCGTAGAAAGACTGAGGAATAATATTATTTCACTAATTTCAACTTATAAACAAAAACAATAATATCAAAGTTTTTCTTTACCAAAGCAATAGAAATAACGATAAATATATGTATTGTTTTAATTCAATGTCTTCAAAATGGTGTTTCAGTTTGAGCTTTAGCCATGTGAGCAACCATGAAACAAGAAAATAAGAAAGTAAGTTAGTGATTGCATATTTTCCAAGTTAAATTGATAATCATAAAGCAGAAATTATACGGCGAGGTAGGAAATATCAGGCGGAGTATATACACACAACGCTCGTGAAGGAGTTCGTAAAGTGACAATGCAGACTGAATTCAAGAAAACGCAAACTCATTAATCAACAAAAACATCGCTAGTTGTAATCGACGTTGCAGGGAAAAATATTTACGACGGCGAGTCGTTCGCAAACTGGGTAGAAGAAATCTGCCTGAGTAATGAATTGAGGAACTTCAGTTATTATGACAGACATTTATGAGCTCTATGTTGAATATTATCGAGGAGTGAATACTGTTCATCTGATGCAACGATGTAATTCTCATACGATGATGAAAATCATTCCAGCAGCCATTTATATATAATGCTTACTAATTCAAATTATTAATTGAAGTAGTCCTAATGAGGACTGATGGCGCTCTCCAATCCGCAAGTGTACAGAGGCAAAGCTACTGTAACCATTGGATTAATCAGTTCTTAATAGAACTCAATGGAGCTTTCTCGTGTCAACGAATTAAAATTGATCAGATTTGGCCCAATATCTGGTAAAAATGGAAATCTTAAGACTTGTACTGTAATACTACTCATTCTTGCTGTTAATATACTAATACCATAGATTCCAAACACTGCCGTATACACGTTCAAAACAGACGTCTAATATACTGTACCGACTACAGATGCTGATAGTGGAAATAGAATAAGACAATGGTCACCATAGGTTAAGGAAATTAAAAATGGATATTATAAAACAACAGGAAACCGATGAATAGAAATTGGAAAAGTGGAGGTAAAATATGGAAATACAACGATGCTACTACACCGATTACAAGTGAACTCTATCTGACACTACACAAAGTCGATAATGGTAAGAGTGGATAAGTGGAAAGTGGATAATGAAGGTAAACAATAGAACTACAATGACACTCTAGTACAACGAAAGCAATGAAACTATACACACTATACCTAAGACTACACATGGAAAATACTATTTCTTCACTTGAATTTGTTATCGCCAGTTTCTTCATCCGTCTACATACTTCATGTAATTCCACATTTCTTCATTTGAATTACAATACATCGACCACTACTTCAGCTACCGATTAAGGGATATAAAACATAATACTGCAGTCCGTCAGTCATCAGCAGGTACTCGTCTAGTTGTGTTTCGACCCCTACACATGGAAAATACTATCACATTTAACGTTCGCCTTAGGATAGCCTCCCACTGCTCCTTACTTATGAGATTCTGAATGCATAATCTACATACTTAAATAAGCATCGTGTTTTTATGGCTCGAAAAATTAGCGGAAGAGAGTTTTTGGCGAATTTTTTAATATCTTATTAATCAAGCAAGCTGTGGCCACCAGATTTCTACTAGCTCACTTTCTACGCATTATACAACTTCTGACAGAAGGATAATGAATTTAACACAATACTAATGTCGCGAGAGATATCTTAAAATTTGAATGTTTGGAATATTTTGGCTGATTTCGGCATATACAAGGTGGCCATAAAGTCGCGCGCCATAAAGTCGGTGGCCTAGTTTCGTCGTGCGCATGTGGAGTATACTTCGTTCTCTTAACTTCATGAATGAGCATTATTTGGTGCAGATGATCGCGCGACTGCCAAAATGAGTATTACTCTGAAAAAAGCGAAGGAGTCAAGATAAATGGAAGCTACATTGGCTTCTTAATCACAACCAGCAAGCATGCCCTTGTCAATTGAACACAGAGTTGAAATTATCTTACTTTATGGGCGAGAATGTGCAACAAACTGGTCTATTGCTGAAACGTTCAATTCAAAGCATGAAGGAATGAATGTTAGTCACACGGTAGTGGGTCGTTTACTTGCGAAGTTCAAAGAAACTGACGTTCACGACAAGGAGCTAAGTGGACGTCCAAGAGTATCTGATGCGACACGAACACCCATTCTCGATAAAATTGAGCAAAGTCCAAAAAAAAAATCCGTGCGTAGATCATCTCGCGAAATCAACGTTACACGCTCACGATGCAGAAAGTACTCAAAGAATAACTTTTTCATCCATAAAAACTTCAGATTCTCCAAAAATTGTACGAAGACGATCCTGACCGATATATGGAAATGTCGACATGGTTTAAAAGCCCATTGGATGAAGATCCTGACATGGTGCATCGGAAAGTGCTCTTTAGTGATGGAGCCAACTTTTATCTCAATGGTGAAGTGAATAAAGAAAATTGCCGATATTATGCGCGGGAGAATCCCCACTGGATGCAACCCACAAAAGAACAGTGGTGCGAAACTAATGGTCTGGTGCGGTCTGTGGAAAGACCATGTTTTATGGCCATTCTTTTTGACTCCACGATCGACGGCAACAAGTACCTCACAATGTTGCAAGAAGAACTTACCCCTCACATAGACTCAATTGGAGAAGGACGACCTGAGTGGTTCATGCAGGATATGAACGCCTCCGCACTATGCCTTGATGGTGTGCGGCTGGCTGGCGTTCATTGGATTGATCGAAGGGGAACTGTCGAATGGGCTGCTCGATTCCCCGACCTGAATCCTATGGATTACTTCTTTTGGGGATACGCTAAACACTTAGTATATTCCGTGCGCATGAATGACATGGATCCTTTGCGAACTCGAATTCGTGATGCTTGTCAGGAAATTGTCGGTGATTCAGATTTCCTGAATCGAGTGTTCCATAACTTTCACCGTCGACTCAATTTATGTGTGGCTGCTGGTGGACAGCATTTTGAACATTTGTGAATACCTAGAAGCAGTGTATAATTTTCTTAATTTTATTGGTTAAAATTGTGCATTTTTCTCCTTTAAAAGTCATTTAAAGCGATCTACAAGATTAATTAAAATCTTGGTGCGCAACTTTATGGCCACCTTGTATTATTTATTTACCTGTTTATTGCAGAACTAACTACAAAGGCACCACTGGCTGCGAACAACATTTGCGTGTGGCCTGAATATTGAAACCACAGAAATAAATATTTTGTTTATCTGCTTCGGTTTGCTAGAAGTGTGATTAATACGAAATCGACGGCACACCGAGGAACTTATTAAGTGGGCAAAAAGCATAGAAATTAATAATACCATAGAAAGTCCTAGAATGGAAATTGCATGAAAATTATGGCACACTCCGGGGGAACTTAGTTGGGGCAAAATGCAAATTTTGCGAGCTGGCTTTCTTGTTTTCGGGTTGGCATTTTTAATTATCAAGTCAATTTGCGATCTGGATTGTTGCCCCTAGTCCAAAGATCATATACACAAAAGCAATAGTGAATTTACAAACTGCTGCTTCGACAGGATGACAAAGAAGGAAATCCTGTAAAACCTTCTGTACGTTCATCATTTTGAAATATCGCTCCTATAATCAATCACGAGTATAATCAGACAGTTACGCAACTTGTAATGTCGATTTACAGAGCATGCATTTCTCCAGCTTGAAATCAGAGGCCAAGAAATTTCAGAATTCATTTTACTTAAAAGGGCTCCCCTGTTCAATATATTTGAACACTTCTCAAAACCTTTGCATGCTTTCGAATATGAGCTTCCAAATTATCATCACACTATATCACATAAGTCATTTGGTGATTAATTGAAAGGATCCAGCGACACTTCATTTATCTGAGAAATGACTGTTTTAAAGAAGCTTTCAATGTGTTTATTCCAGAAAGCGCTAGGTTTCTTAACCGCTATAAGTAGAAATTATCCAATAATAGAAATTTTATCTTTGAATTCTTGAGACATTCTTACAAACAGTACACGGACCACATTCGATTATGACTCTGAACCAATTTTTGATTCGCATTCTAGTATTGAAAAATTAGAAAATAGTTGTCAATGACTGCTACAAATCGACACAGTATATTAATCCATGGAATGGTAGGCTATTTCACATGAAACAATGCCGCCATCTCACTTGCAGTTCTCTTCATGAAAATCCTGTAATTAGGTGTCAACAACTTCTACAACCAACTTGACAAATACAGTCCGTTTCATAAAAAGTGGATCATCCTAAAATTGGACTAAATAAAACATAAGTATGATACAGAAAGCATTTTTCATGTTATTTCATGTCCCTAATATATTTAAATGTCCTTATATAATCTGATAAGCTATGATACAGTAACGGTTCTTAAGAAGCTAATACCAATTCGTCTAGGCATTGTTCGATGATATCGTTGATTTTTGACTGATCTAACTTTCTCCACTCTCTTTTTAACAGTGACGTAAGTTGTGATACGCCATCTGTAGGTAGCAGTGAACGACGAACGTTACGTTTTAGAATACTCCATACATTTTCTATGGGATTCAGATCAGGAGAACGAGCTGGTCAAGGTAATGTCCTAAGTCCTAATTGAGACTTGCATAAGTTGACTCTACTACTCCTGTGACACGTAGCATTATCATCCATAAATAACCAAGTCGATGGATCACCAAGTTGATCTATCATTTGGCCAATGTTCATTCGTAAAACATTCACATAGCGTTCAGAATTCATGGTTCCTTGCTGTATGTGAAGTTCAGAGTGGCCATTGGTCCAAATGCCAGCCCAAATCAGTAGAGTCGAACCACCTTGTACCCGGGGACGATGTAAATGTCTCGGAATTTCCTGATCAGATTTTATCCATAATCTCAATCGACCATCACTATCCTTCAGACGGACTGATGCCTCATCAGACCAGACAACCCGATCCCATTGATTTCGCCAGTGACAATGACTCATTGCCCATCTGAGACGTCTTTTTGTATGCTGATCTACAATGTTCTAGATCGAATCAGATCTACAAACCATAGATTTTTCCATGTGCCATCATTGCACATAAGCAAGATATCAAACTTCCATTCTAGTGTATTATTATCCACTTCTATGGGCAAAAAGGGAATTCCTAGTGCCTTACAGAGATAGGAAAAGAGTCGTGCGTCGCTTGCGGATTAATGTGACTTCCAGCAAAATGCTTCGATTGACACAATTCCTACAGATTCGAAGAATTTAGATCATTGCGCAAAAGTTTTCTCATAATGTTGGCCCTTCCGATCATTATTAAAAAAAGTAGCAGGCGTACGAAAATTAGTTCACTAGATGTTTTCACCATCGTCTTCTCACCATTCCTTACTGCATAGTGCATACACTGAATCGAATGCTAGCCAAGAAAGCGATGTGTTTAGGTGTGTGCGAAGTGATATCACAGCACGCACGCATCTCCCACTGGTTCTGGTGTCCTCTGCTGACAGCTTATTGTTTGCCATTTCCAATAGCAAGCGATACACGAATCATCCATTCGAGAAGGAGCAAGTTGTCTAATTCTGTGATATGCCATTTCGATATTAAGGTTACATATATCCCTTCCTTTCTAGGAAACCGATGCGCGCGCAGATGAATCTAATTCTGTGATTAAAACACTTTACAAAACTGTTTTACAATGTTCACTTCCAATGTATATTGCGGAATCAATTCTTGATGAAATGAGTTGAGATTATATGAAGGATTCTTCCTATTGATAAAGAGATATTCACAAACTCAAAATCTATGAATTTGAAATTATCTGCTTATTTTGTATGCACGTTTGAAATTATAAATTCAAATTTCAGATATGATTTCTTATAATTTTTGTTCGTTTTAGTTCCGCATCTGATCAGCAATTATTGGAACTTTGCAGAATCATATTGCTTTTAGCCTCAGTGTCTCGATAAAAGTCACCGAGTTGGGTTGTTTCTTCTTTCTATTTGAGCTGAACTAGAAGTTTGAATTATTTGACCTTTGACCTCATCTAATGACGATGGTGTAATCTCAGAGTGATAAATAATCATCGTTTTATTAAGCACCTTTAACGGATCTTTCGAGTAGTGTATGACTTATTAGTTTTTGTTGCCATTTTCCATTTCAAATAGTGATCTAATGGAAGTTTGTTAAAAATTGGTGTTTTTCATGACGTGCATTAGCAAATTAAATGCCACAGTCCACTGTGCATTATTATGTAATTCTGCACTCTTCGCACTTCAGTTGAATCTATAGCGATGAACATTGGGAACAATTGATGTGTACCGGTCTACGGTATTGAATCATGTGCTTTTGCATGGTCACTGATCATATAGTCCGGCAGGCAGAGCGAGTTTCTGCAGGGAACGATGCCAAAAATGAGACTTTCACAGAATGATGCACACTCTATGCCTACTTCGAATCGGCACGTCTGCCGAGTTCCAATTGAGTTCCTCTTCTTGTCAGACAGGATAAAAGTAACACATGTAAATCCAATGGGATGCAGATTTCAGTTTTTGGCTAAAATGAAATTTTCTTTGTTTTCTCTGATTAAACGAAAGACACTAAGCCGAGAGTCACAATTTTTGGCATGGAATGTCCAGGTCACTTCCTTTGATGTGCATGTGCTATTATCATGCATCTGATTGGCAATGCATGTGAGAATGTGGCTGAATGTGGATAAAGTTGCTCAAAAAGCTTGTGTTTGCCGCCATTAAGAGGCTTGCCAAGCATGAATGTGTTTAGCTTTATAGACAGGAGTGTATAAACATTAAAGGAAATGGCCTGAAGACATTCTATGTCAAAAATTGTGACTCTGGGCTCAGTACTTATCAGTTAATCAGAGGAAGCATACAAAATTTTATTTTAGCCAAAAACTGCAATCTTTCTACCATTAGATTAGCATGTGTTTCTCTTCTTCTCGTCTGACAAGAAGAGGAACTCACTAGAACTCGGCAGACGTGCCGATTCGAAGTAGGCATAGAGTGTACATCATTCTGTGAAAGTCTCACTTTCGGCCTCTTTCCCTGCAGAAACTCGTTCTGGCTGCCGGATTAATAGTAATGCGTCATATGAACATCGTGCAGTAATATTTGTAAACTATATGCACTGCTTCTCTTACTTCATTAATGCACGGCATACGAAAATTTGGTCGTATAATGGTCATGTATCATTAACTGTGCTTCCATCCGGTGCGTGTACTTCATTGTCATCACGCATTCATTTCTCAAGGCACCGAAGCGCCTTTCAAAGTCACCAAAGTGTCACTCACTTTTCAACATTAAAAAAAGAGAGTATACTATAGGTGATGCACAGACTTCATTTTTCATTAATGTATGTCAAATCTAACGAGTTAAGACAAATTCATCTATGTAGCCGAGGCTGCTTGATTGATAACTCGATGAGTTAATTTAATACTTATATTTCCGCTGTCACAACCCTTTTCAAAGCATAAAGTAGAAATGATTTACAAATGGAGTACAAAGCTATATAAAAATGTTTTCAAAAATCAAAATGTCATGTATATACTTAATCAAGACAGCCCAACCTGACCTGAACAGGTGTGATGAAGGACAAGATATCTGTACAGTATACATGACATTTTGATTTTTGAAAACATTTTTATATAGCTTTGTACTCCATTTGTAAATCTTTTATACTCTATACTTTGAAAAGGGCTGTGACAGCCGAAATATAAGTATTAAATTAACTCATCGAGTTATCAACCAAGCAGCATCGGCTACATAGATGAATTTGTCTTAACTCGTTAGATTTAACAATAATGCTGCTCAGAGGGAATTTTGATATTTTGATTGTACGAGTATGTCATATAATTCATAACGATGATACGAAGCAAGCGCAAGTGAAAGCCGTGGAATGAAATCAAAATTAAGCTATGAATATGGTATCTCAATTTCAATAAATGCTACTTACCCCGAATATTGTTATTTCCGATGCATGTACATATATTTATTATCTTCTGCAATAAATTGCATGCATAAATGTTTCGAATAGTGCAACCATTTTCCGAAGTGTTTTGTAAAAATTATCTGTTGGTTGATCCAGGACCTGAACAGCTTACCTCAGGACCTTGGTAGTCGACATAGAAATCTGATTTATATGATCATCAGCTGATAATTACCTATGTCATCCCTATTTTCCTCATGAATTTCCTGATACATGTATTTTTAACTCGTCACAATTTGCATGATTTCAAAGAATCTACAAAGCCGATAAGATTTATCACCTTTATTACATAGTGTCAGATCTACTGAGATTTTCCTCCTAAATTCCCGCACGAGCTTCTTATTATCTTTAATTCGTAGATTGTCTCTCAACATCAGTAAAACGACAATTCTGAAGTTGTGATTCCTGTCGTCATGCAAGTTATGGAGGGGCAAAGATCATTTGTTTATGTAGATCCATGTAATTCCGAATTTGATACACTCAATAGCTTAATGATCCAGCATTCACTTAGAACTCAAAATGAGATTTGTCATTTATGATTATGATTCCAGTTTTAGGGCACAATTTTCCAACAGCAGGGAGGAATACGACATTCTTCGTAACCGGTAGCTTGGCTGAACTAGCTGTTGTTGAAGATCGGTTGTCATGACGTTTTCATTATCTTCAACAGCAATTCAGCCAAGCTACCGCTTACGAAGAATGTCGTTTTTCTGCCTGCTGTTGGAGAATTGTTCCTAAAGGTGGAATCATAATCATAAAAATAACAAATCTCATTTTGAGTTCTAAGTGAATGTTGGATCATTACGTTATTCAGTGTATCAAACTCGGAAGTACAGAGGTCATACATAAACAAATTATCTTTGACCCTCCATAGCTTATAGGGTTGCACCGGATAATGGTTTTGCTTCCGGTAACCGGATAGTTCATATGTTAACCAACTATTACATAATGACATTGCATATTGTACATTTACACGCATGTTGATCGTTTTTGCCGCAAATATCCTGAAAAATGATTCTTTTAATTCAATTTTCATTACACCAGCGCCCAGAAATGGTTGGAATTTTCATTTAGTGTATAAATACGGAGGCCGTGCAGAGCAAGATCAAAAGGTTCTTCCTAAACATGGGCAGTAACAAGCTTTTCTTATGTGATTCGGTCACTCTACTTGAAATGGAGAGAAATTGAATAAACATTATTTCAAGCAGAGGCTTCTCTCATTCATTGACATAGAAAGCGTATATTTTCAAGGAATTCCGAGAAATTACTCTTTTTGCATCACAATTTAAAGTGGCGGTCTTCAAGCTAATATACTGAACTGCTGATCAGAGTGAAAATTATTACTGAATCAGTTTAATAGTTTTGAATTTTTTAAAGTGTTCAATATAATTAAAATTTGATGTAACAATAAATTCTGATATTGTATGTGCTTGTTAGAGCGAAATTAAGAAAACATGTTAATTGCGTATGAGTGGCTCGCTACTTATGCATAGTAGTGCATTATGAATCTAATACATGCATCTGCAGTTTTTATTAATCGTGTCTTCTTCTTCCTTAAAATATCATGACATATATATATATATATATATATATATATATATATATATATATATATATAATATATATATATATATATATATATATATATATATATTTGGGACTGTATGCATTCTATAGCCTATCATTTGAATCTCAGGAATTTGGAGATTTCTGACGATGATGACTTCAAATTTTCGAAATGTTAAGTTTGTCATCTTATTTTTCAAATTTCAAGCAAGAAAATTATTAATGACAATAATTTGTTCTGCTACAAACATTGCAGATTCCTGGTTTTGGTTGTTGAATGTTTCATGAGTTTCTGATAAGCGGAAGGACCCCAAGTGATCTTTCGTTTTTTATTTTTCAAAATGTTGACATTTATATGCTGTCGAACGTTTTTGGCAAGTTTCCACTTCACACATTGTTTAGCCTCCGATACATGCAGACACATGAGACGCAAAGTCTATATAACAGGACTGCCGACAGATGCTGCAGTAATGTCACGCACAGCCAAGGATGTTTAGGGTCATGTGTAATTACGATTAGTTTACGCGTGAATTACGCATAATTGAGCGTGGCATGTCACCTAGTGTTGCGTATGAGAGGCTCACTACTTATGCATAGTAGTGCATTATGAATCTAATACCCTGGTTCAATATAATGAAGTTTTGATGTAACAATAAGTTCTGACATCAAATATGCTTGTTTGAGCGAAATTAGGAAAACAAGTTAATTGTGTATGAGAGGTTCACTACTTATGCATAGTAGTGTATTATGAATCTAATACATGCATCTGCAATTTTTATTGTTATTGATATTATCTTAAGAGATGGTTACGCAAAGGTTAGGCAATGAATATGCAAGGTTTTCATAGATGCACTATCCGATATCCGGTGCCGGATATTCAAATATCCAGTATCCAAAAAAATTACCAGATAGCTAATTTTTCACTATCCGGTGCAACCCTTATAACTTGCAGGACGACTGGAATTGCAACTTAAGAATTGTCGCTTTACTGATCGTTTTACAATCTACGAATTGAAAATAATAAGACGCTCATGCGCGAATTTAGGAAGGAAATGTCAGTAGCTTTCGGACTAATATGCCTCGATACAGCTTCTATGATTTTAAGCATTTACACAGCTATTGACAGGGGGAAACGCATTACTTGCCTAATCTAAATTATGCTAATACTTTAATAACTTATCAAAGAGACAAATAGACGCAGTTTGTTCATATAATAATGTGAAAAGCAATTTTTTCTATAAACTCTTCCCTTGCAGAATTGTAGAAAAAATCTGAATCCCGCTGGTAGAGGTTCCCAGCACGAAACCTTTATTGCCTCAGCAAGTGGGTGGCCAATATCTTTCTCATGAAGAGAGTAGGAGATACAAACATCGAATCCGTCTGCTCACTGTTGATGTCTTCATCGCTACGCACTCTGGGGGCAAACAAACTTGAGTTCGTCGCGACAACTTAGGCTGGGAATGAATTTCCGGACTGTACAAGAAGAAGAAGAAATACGTGGATTTCGCTGAGTCTTTAATTTCCGGCAACCTCTGCTCGGAGAGTGTCGCATCAACTCAAAATCATCTCCGGTTCTGTGCATCGTTTATGTCTGTAACGGTAACTTCTTTATCAAGTGCAGCGCATAGAACACCTCTCTCAGTGATAGATAAAGTCTTTCTTTTATGTCCAGTTCTGTGATCGAAACTCGAGATTTGTCATTCTTTTAGTGAAAATCCAGTTCAATTGTTTAATCGTCCAGCAGCCAGCTTTTGCAGGGAACGAGGCCAAAAATGAGACTTTCACAGAATGATGAGCACCTTGTATCCAGGGATGTCTTGGTAAAATTTACAGCGGGGTAACGAGCGATGTCAAGGTTTTTGTAATCGCCTTTTGGTGGCTTTCACATATCATAATGATCACATATGAAATCTGATAAAGTCATGTTAAAAGTTTCGATAAAATCAATCGCGTATTTTTTATTTCAGCTTTCCTTCACATGATCAGGAACGTTGACTCTGGCGTCTCAGAAGCACATTTCCAGTTACAGGGGTATCTCCCTCCAGTCATAAGCACTAGCACGTAGGGGCTAATACTGTAGAAAATAGATGCAACACTGATTTATTAAAGAACGAACTTGTATGTAATATTAGCAAAAAATTGAAGAAAAAGGGATATAAGAAACGCAAGCTAAAAAAAGCAAACGCTAACGTTGAACGGCATGATTAGATAAAATGTGTGACGCTAACGTATTCCTCCCATATCTCAATGATAAAGCGAATAGGAAAATTAACTCGTCAATCAGCAAATATAATTGGAATAATCGCTTGATTAATAGAAACAATTAAAATTATAGGATTGCCTCACTAACAAAACTGTAGATATTGCAATATTTTGCTGGATAAGCATAAATGAAACGATAAGAATATTATTTATGAGTCTAAATACAAATATGCAACAGTACTGTTAAATCATCGAGGAGCTTTGAAGTGAGATATCAAGAACATTGTCACAGTGAAAAGACGGGTGATGACTAGGGCGGTTATTTATTGACCCAAAAAATTACGAATTTTGACTTTATTTTCAAGTAAATTTCTACCTAAAATTTTGACTTAAATGTAAAATTTTTACCCAATCTTTTTACCTAATTCAGTTTTGTTTAACCAAAGAAAACATCATTTCAGATTCACAAGAAAACGTTACTTGTTTTAAATAAGAAACACATTTTATTATTGAGCCCACAAATACGAAGTTCTTCACGAAAAGAAGGAATGTCTCTTAAACAGCGAGTTAAGGTGGGTACTGATGATGAATAGTTAATTCTTTGTAACTTCGTCGCATGTTTGGCACTTTTACGATGACTGTCAATCATAAACTGTTTCGCGTATTTCACCGGGCACACAGAAAAGTTCATTCCTTGGTGTGACTTTAAATTCTTGAGGATTTTGGCAAGTAATTCTTTTGCACTTGGATGCATCACTTTCAGCTGTCTTGGGCATTTCGAACAATCGAAGATAGTCAGTGTCAGTTAGCAAAAAGATGTAATTATGTAATCCTTGCGAGAATATTTGGTGTCCCAATAGCGTAGCTTTTTGTTTTGATTGGAAAGAGTTCGGGAAACCCAGATCTAAAAATAGCGACTGGGAAGACCAGATTCCTGAAAAATTTACTGTCTTATTTAAACTTTTTGACCTTATTTGACTACATTTGACCTTATATTTACTCTATTGACTATATTCACTTCATTTGTTCATTTTGACCGTATTTTTACTTTATTGACCGCCCTAGTGATGACAATAGTGGTTTGAGTGCTCATGTCTGTAGCGATTGTAGTTGTGCGAGTGTTGATGATTTTACGGCTGATATTTTGAAGCATGACCAGGACAGCGTTGAATGTGCGCTTCAGAATTAGAATGTGGTACAGAATTAGATTGCTTAATCGATCACTTTTTGCTAGAAGTGAAAACTGATTCAAAACGATTGCACATGCAGGAACTTGCTAAGTGGGCAAAAGAAATTTTCAATGCTTTACAGAGATAATTATTAAAAAAGTTAGCAAGCGCACGAAAAAACGTTCATAAACTTCTTTGTAGAACTTGACATCGTTTGTGTATCTTTGCTGTGTGATCCGGTTGATAACAGTCACTGAAACTTCGCACAAATTGGCGTGTTTAAAGTTGAACTGGCTGCTCACCGTTTTGTTGTTATGGCATTATGTCAGCAGGTTGTAAAATTGCATAGGCATTACATGTTCCAACGCTTCCTTTCCAGTCAAACAGAAGAAGAGACGACCTGTCTAATTATGTGGTTTATGGGAAACGAGACAGATTCGCATCTTCCAATGATGAGGAAGTACAGAGGCCTACTGTTACGGGGAGTGAATCCAGAAGAGCACTGAAGGTGCCAGCTCGACTGATTCATCATATTGCTGAGCCATTCATCTTGCAAGTGATGGTAATCCTCTTCCTCGGAGTTGAAAGTTTCATATCTTTTCGTAGATCATTCTATGAAACACTGTAATTGTTGTACGAGGCAAGTGGATCACTCAATTGCAAATTCTAATTCATCGCTATGTCGCACTTTACGAATGATACATTGGGGCTTGGAAAAATTGGAGGGGCCCAGGCACATCGGACCCCATGAGCACACCGCCTGTGCATGGATGTGACGGAAACCGAAGCGCTGAGAGGCGTCCAGAAGAAATGCGCGTTGACGGAGGGGACCGAGTTCCACAGCCATATAAAAAAACCGTTAGCTCACAGAATCAGATTAATCTGCGCACACTTCGGTTTCCCAGAAAGGAAGGGATATATGTAACCTTAATATCGAAATGGCACATCACAGAATTAGACGACTAGCTCCTTCTCGAATGGATGATTCGTGTATCGCTTGCTATTGTAAATGGCAAACAATAAGCTGTCAGCAGAGGACACCAGAACCAGTGAGAGAGGCGTGCGCGATGTGATATCACTTCGCACACACCTAAACACATCGCTTTCTTGAAGCATTCGATTCAGTGTATGCACTATGCAGTAAGGAATGGTGAGAAGACGATGGTGAAAACATCTAGTGAACTAATTTTCCTAAGCCTGCTACTTTTTTTAATAATGATCGGAAGGGCCAACATTATGAGAAAACTTTTGCGCAATGATCTGAATTCTTCGAATCTGAAGGAATTGTGGCAATCGAAGCACTTCGCTGGAACTCACATTAATGTAAGGTATTAGGAATTCCTTTTTGCCCACTTAATAGATTCCTCGATGTGCCGTCGATTTCGTATTAATCACACTTCTAGCAAACCGAAGCAGATAAACAAAATATTTAATTCTGTGCGTTAACTAGATCGAAGCGTTGCATCATTTCTGGACAGTTTCAGAGAGACATAAAATTCAAATTTCTACAATTGCAACTTGCAGCCAATTAGAATGTCATCTTCATGACCTTGGTCACTTCTGTATAAAAAAATCATGGCTGTTATTCAATGCTTAGTAATTTCATTGCGACGACCAAGTTCACAATTTTACAATAAAATATATCAATTTTATATTACTCCTCTGAGCAATTTTGTATTCCAATTTTTTTCATTCTTTTGCTCTCAGTGGAAACACGAGTAATTGCTATAAGTGCATCGTCAAAAAAATCACCTCCTATTTCTTCTTTGTTCTGTAAAGGAATTTTCAATTCATGAGCGACTGACGATAATTTGGCAACAGTGTGAATGACATCGAGGTTGTTTTCAATCCTTCACTCTCTTGAAATTGATGATTATCGACCACCTGTGTTGAGGCACATAGATATCAAATTAATTGAAGTCGAGATTTTACCACAGGAAGTTGACAGGTCAGCCATGGCAGCTTCTTTGTCGAGGGACAAGACAGAATTGTGATTCTCTTCGACTTGAAGATGAAATGCAATTACAGAAATTAGGAATCTGTCTTAGTGACAAAGATGATAACAGACTTCTAATCCCTGACGACCAGAATCGTAGCCTCGTGTTTCCTGTTTATTTCAAACCGATTTGAAATATGGAAAATATTTTGATATGAACTTATGAAGTCAAAAGGAAAGAAGAAATTTCACGTGAGAGATAAGAGACGATATCTAACACTCATTTCTTATCGTTTAAGTTGGTGATCGATGAGAAGTTGATGTCAAAATTATTACTGGAGATAAAAAGTAAAAAATAACAAAGCGCTACATATTCACAGTGACGGTATAAACGATAGATCATAAATTTTGATATAATCATGACATGTCATCTTTTTATATCAAAATGTAATAATTAAAGGTTACACCACGAGCGATTACACGAGCGCGAAGTTTAATCGAGAGCGGTGTAACCAAATTGTCACCACAGTTTTCTGCCAAACTGACATTACTTCCTCGATGTGTGAGCTGCATGAATCATAGATATTGGACCGCGTGACCAATGACTTCTGAAACCGTTTCTCAACTATCAACGGGCAGATTTTCATTGTCTAATTGGTTTGTCGGTTTGTCATACTCACAACGCTCAATTTCTATCCAAGATTGCTGCATTCAGACAGAAATCTATGACTTAGATAGGAAGCATTCTTTGTCAACTTACCCGAATGTTCTCTATCTCTCTGTTGAGTTTTCTATTCTTTTTGTAGATAACTATATGATTGACTTCCACTTGATATTCCTATGATGGAGAATTAATCTATAATAATTAAAAATATAATTAAATATATATATTCCCGTAATGATTTAAGTCAGATTTTGTTCTCACCTCTTGAATTTCTATGATGGAGAGAATGGACTTCTATGACATAAAATAATCAACTAGAGCACGCCTTCAAATGTTTTCTCTTTAGGCATCGCAATCCAAGAGCTTTTCTGCTTGAATATCAGCAGTTCAGGCGAGTATTCTAATCCTTGAAATGTTCATCTTGCCGTTGTATGAAGGAGCAAAGTTAAAAGACCTCTCTGTTTGAAACTCATTCATTTTTATATCTAATTGTTAAATTGTTAAGGTAAAGCTTCGGCAATTACATAGAAATCGGTTCAATGTGTTGCATCACACTTGCAAAGAAGTCACACTTGTCATACTCGTCAGTCTCACAACTGTGGGTGCAAGTGAATCAGAACACGCTGGGCTGTGGCTTCTTACACCGTTACTGTGCGACAATATAATGCTGCGCAATTCAATGATTCTGGCTTTCACGCGGCCGAAAAAAACCTCAATGCGACTTGCTCTTAGTACCATTATGAAAAAAGGCCTTGCATGTTTGGTATCTTCAGAATACTTGCGATGCACGGAATGCGAATATTTAAGTTTTATTCAAATATGTGCAGTAGTTCTTTCTGAAATCTCCTCAACGTTTTTTCTCATTTCCGCTATAGTACACAAACATCATGTAGGGTGAACGGAGGTGCAAAACAAAGGAACTAGCAATTGCATGTCTTTGCTCTCTCACTGTGACTGCCGATTGTTTATCTTGATTGTTTGTGCACTTCAGCGGAAATGACAAGAAATATTGAAGAGGTAACTGTTGATCATATTTGAATAAAACTTAAATATTCGCATTCCTAACATAACAAGGATTCTGAAGACACCAAACATAAATATTTTTGATGATACCATAGACATCTCAAGATACCAAACATTTACGATATCACTGAGTTTTCCTAGTTCACCAAATTTGATAACTAGTGTATCAAAAGAGAGCTCAAAAAATGCTCGTTCTCCTCGTGCCTGATGCATTATCAAACTCAAATGCTTTCTAATTGAAAAATTGCGATTTCAAATTGAGCGATTTTCACATTGTTGTGCGACACGATTGGAAGGCATGAGAATCGATTGAATTTAGCGAAATTTAGGTGGTCCGTTTTTTTGTGATCAGCTCTGTAAGTAGGCAAGAAGAAATTCTTATGCCCTACAGAGATAGGAAAAATAATCGTGCGACGCTTGCGGATTGCTCTGAATTCCTTCAAAATGCTCCGATCGCCACGATTCCTTCAGATTCGAAGAATTCAGATCATTGCGCAAAAAGCTCTCTCGATAATGTTGGACTCTCCGATCATCATTAGAAAAGTTAGCAGGCGAACGAAATAAACGTTAACAAGCTTCTCTGCAGAACTTGACATCGCCTGTGTCTCTTTGCTGTGTGATCCGGTTGACAGCAGTCAATGGAACTTCGCACAAATTGGCGTGTTTAATGTTGAACTGGCTGCTCCACTGAATTAGACAAGTCGTCTCTTCTTCCGTTTGATTAGAATGGAAGCATTGGAACATGTAACCTTAATGAAATGGCACAATCTGTTGACATAATACCATAGCAATTGAACAATGAGCAACCAATTCAGCATTAAACACGCCAAATTGTGCAAAGTTTCAGTGACTGTCATCAACTGGATCACACAGCAAAGAGACACAGTCGATGTCAAGTTCTACCAGAGAGGTTTGTGAACGTTTATTTCGTGTGCCTGCTAACTTTTTTTAATAATGATCGGAGGGCCCAACATTATCGAGAAAACTTTTGCGCAATGATCTGAATTCTTCGAATCTAAAGGAATCGTGGCGATCGGAGCAATTTGAAGGAATTCAGAGCAATCCGCAAGCGGCGCACGACTATTTTTCCTATATCTGTAAGGTATTAAACATTTCTTTTTGTCCACTTATTAAGTTCCTGCATGTGCCATCTGTTTGAATCAGTTTGCACTTCTAGCAAAGTGATACGGTCAAACAATCTAATTCTGTGGGCTGCTCATCGTTCGATTGCTATGGTATTTAGTCAGCAGATTGTGCCATTTCATTAACGTTACATGTTCCGATGTTTCCTTTCTAGTCAAACAGAAGAAGAGACAACCTGTCTAATTCTGTGGACATAATGCTCTCTTCTTCTGTGCTTAAGAAATGTAGCTCTCTTTCCGTAAAAGAAATCCGACACAATGATAACAAAGGACAAGAACAGACATGGACATTGAAAGCAAAATCCACGTTGTGGACCTAAATGTCGGCTTCCAGCGGCTGACCATGGGAAGGCAGCTGCAACTTATCAGTAAGTTTTGCAATGATTCACGATTATTGTCATCTATCTTCTTTATAAAACTTTTTGATAAAATAACTTGCAACAAGTCGCCCTGCAGCAAGAATCTGCAACTGTCATAAGTTCAGTGATTTGACTAACACCAAGCAACACAAACCTAGATCGGTGCCTAAATAATTGTCTGAAATGACCATCAACAAACAGCCTTTTTCCATTCTAGTCTTAGTAACTCCGACAATGACCTTCATTCATCTCAAGTCACGATGCTATCTGAAAGATGCAACGAACGGGTAGATCGATGAATTTTGTGAAGGGAAGCATGATAGCAGATAGGGAGCCTGAGTTTGTCATTAATAGTAACAGGTGGTGGAAACTTAGTAAGGCTGATAGAAGCCCCAAAAAAATTAACCTCGTTTGTCGTAGAAAACTTTAATCTTTCGACCGGTACTGCCGGCTATCGTCAGATGAGCTGACTGTAGAACCAGCCACAGATAACAATTCACATTACAATCTATGATTGCAATCGAATCCGCTGCTGTGAAAAACACAAGATCAGAAGATAAAAATTCCTAAGTAAAGATACTACTGATTACAAGTAGAAAGTAAGATCATAAAATAATGTGAAAACTTTAGGTAAAGGGAAGTCAAGTCACACAAACAGTTCCAAGATTCACTAAATGTTTGCCTCACCTTGTTCTGCGAATCCATCTTCTTGGTCCAGAAAGCCTCCTTTACCACTAGCTTGCTGCAAACACACGCACACACACACTCTCTCTCTCTGTCTAGCACTTCAGCTTTCTCCACGTTGATCCGATGACCAGTCAATACCACATGCCTAGCTAGCTCGGACCGGTCCACGTCGAGTTCTTGTATTGAGCGAGCATGCTCTTTGCCGCTCACCTCTTTTGTTCTGACTGTTTCATCAATATGGGTCCACGTGCATCCGTCTTGAAAAGTGATTCCATACACTACATGACTGGTATTCCTGTACACTGAAAATGTCCATTTTTCTCCACTCCTCACGGCCAAGGCGAGAGAATCATCCTCCTCCTTTTCTACCTTGAAGTCAATTAATGGGCGAAGAGAGTCCACGAACAAGTCGATCTGCCTATCATCTTTCTCCCACATCAGGAACACGTCGTCATCACAGTATAGCCATATGGTAGGAAAGTGCCTCTCACTTGATATTGCCGCTCTTTTAACCAAATTCTCAAAATGCGCCATGAATAGATGGGCAGCAACCGGATCCAAGCTGGTCCCCATGGCTACAGCATAGATTTGCACAAACAATCCGCAATAGTGCCTATAATAGCACGAAATCAAAGTCAATCTTGGCAACTCGATCAGTTCGGACATGGACAACTTGGTTCTCCTGAGCAGTTCCACGTCCTCACATAGAGTATGTTAGGTAGAGTGACAACTCAGCTTTCATTAAATCCCCAATGCGTATACAGTTTCAATTTAATTGAGTGAACTCAAGTTGAGCCCAACTGCCAAATATGAGAAATGCAAATTGTTACACTTTTAGAGAAATCTACATAGATTTGACTAATCATGACGGCAATACAAAAGAGAGAATGGTATTTTACAAATCCTCCGTGTCATGACAACCTTGGAGAGGTAATATGTTTATCAAATTAGCAATTCGATGGGCGACTAGGCCTACTTTATACTCAGTCTAAGAAATAAGACAAAAGCAGTGGCGTCGTCTCCGTGCCTGCGAGGCCTTCGCCGCATACCAAAAAATAAATATTTCCGCTCATACAACAATAGTTTAAATAGTTTTAATTTTTTGTTTTTGAGAGCATCTTTACGTTTACAACTTTACATACACCTTAGAATTTCAAGTCATACTCTCGAATACGTTCAGAGCACCATCTCTCAGCTGTTAACTGGAGGATCTTCAAGCAATCACACAATGCCCTATGGATGTGTTCACAGCAAATCACAGAGATTTGTGTGTTTGTGTGATAGGTGTAGCGTGTGCGCTTAGCTCGATAGTTAGACTCGTCTTCTGCTGATAGAAACGGAGATACAAATATATTGCAGCAATGCAAGAAAAGATCTATTTTTAAATTCTTAGATTCAGATAGAGTGAGGCGCAAATTTTCCCTATTCGTGGCTTCGCCAAATTTTGGAGAAGATGATGACGCGTTGAATCGTCGTGCCTGCGTTCACCAATAGCTGAATGTCGGATCGGAAGGTTAGAAGCCGCAGAAAGGAGATATAGCGATGAAGGTTCCCTAATTTCATGTGTGATTCAGTCTGAGATATTCAATGATTGAAGGCATATTTATAATATTATGTTTATGGTGGCGAGTTCAACAGTGCTTATTTTCTACACCGGCCATTCGTCCGAGGGATTATGCAGAAAACTCTAGCCACCGTACACGAGTTAATGGCGTTGAAATAAAAAATAAACCACTCTCAAAGGATAGAATATGAGGAGCACAAAAAACGTTTTAGCAGCCCTAATTTTTGAAACATGTCAGTGATTGAAAGGCTATAATAAACACAAGAGTCTTGCGTTGGCGAGAGCTGCCTCGAGAGTGAATGTTCTCTATAGTGATCTTAGCTCCTTGACCAAGGCGATCAAGCGTCATGAGAGAAATCAATATCGCACTTTCATTGTCATTTGACGTTTAAAATCTTAGGAAAACAGGAGTTGCGTTGACGAACAATCAGCTTAGGATTGCATGCTTATGAGACTGTTCAGAAAAAGAGGCTGTCACATAGGACTCACAGTGAATCATAATTCACATGCAGAATAATCAATATTGGGCAGTCTGTGGACTTCAGAGTAGGCTAACTTGCATCTAACTATCAGCTTCTATTTCTCACATAACTTCATTTAATTCTGTAGTCATGCATGTCAGCATGACTTGAATGTTCATGTGGACCCACTTGTACGAGTATGAAAATTCACTGAAATTAAGACAACGTCAAATCAACTATTTTATGCATTTCATGCTGTCTGCTTCAGAAATGTAGGAATCCACTATGGAGCGAAGGCCTATAGTCTCGGAGCACGCGACGCCACTGGATAAAAGAGTACTTTCTTGAGCGTGATCACATCACAATCTAGTGCAGCTCCCGCTGAAGTAGCAAAATGTCATAATCAAAGGCAATGATCATAATTAGCCTAACTTTAAACGATGCAAATGGTCCGCAAAATCAATTTAGTGAATCATAAAATCATGCCGATGAAAACGGAATTAATTTTTGGTTAAGAAGCACAATAACATCTCGACTTTTCCATGAAGACTTGCATTATAATGTGGTACATGAAATTTCCTTGATAATTAGTTTAATTTCCGCTTAATGAAGATAACTGTTAGTAAATTTTAATTCATTTTGATATCTGGCAAGTTTCATACTACTTATATAGAAGTAACAAATCCCTAGTATATAGACAAAGGAATAATTTACAAAAATTGAGCTTCTTCAAAATTGATCAAGCTTTTTAGACCGCCGGAATGCAATCTCCGCAAAAACTGAATCTTTTGATATAAATTGTTTACCTCTTTTTTGAATCGGCACTCTATCTACAATACTTACTTTATGGGTCAGTCATTCTCAATGCATTGACTTCGATTGGGAGCAGTCAACTTGTTGAAGTGTCGTATTTACAGCTTGAATATGCCCATCAATTATATGTATTATGCTTATCATGCAGAGTATGCAGTAGACGTGGAAAATAGATCTATGATAATCACAGCTCAAGAAAGTACTCTTTTATCCAGTGGGGTCGCGTGCTCCGAGACTATCGGGACATACTCTATAGTGGATTCCTACAATTTCAAAGCAGACAGCGCAAAAATGCAAAAAAAAAGTTGATTTGATTGACGTTGTCTTAATTCATATCAGTGATAAGATTATCTCGTACCACATACAAGACATGAACATTCAAGTCATGCTGACATGCATGACTACAGAATTAAATGAAGTTATGTGAGAAATAGAAGCTGATAGTTAGATGCAAGTTAGCCTACTCTGAAGTCCACAGACTGCCCAATATTGATTATTCTGCATGTGCATTATGATTCACTGTGAGTCCTATGTGACAGCCTCTTTTTCTGAACAGTCTCATAAGCATGCAATCCTAAGCTGATTGTTCATCATCGCCATTTGATTTGTCAACAGAAATTGTGTTGATCTGCGACAAGTCAAATCGCTAACATGATGCAGAATATTTATTCTGCTTTTGTCAAATATGCTGTTTCAATATTTTTCGGTTAAATAACGCTCAAGTCACAACAGCCTCTGAGCTTTCGATTGAAGCTACAGTAAAACTTTTCTGTTTGAATTTCTTATTGGAATTTTAAAAAAGTAATTTCAATTTCGTGACAGAAGTGCGATAACATGCATTAGATCGACAAACAGGAACTTCAATAAAAATTCGTTCTGAAATGATAGATTAAACAATTATTTAAGTTTTCTCTTAATATAATTTAAAGCTAAGTTTCAAGACACAAACAAATGAATTTAATGAAAATTTGATAATTGCGAGAATTTCAATTAAAAAAATCGACGATGATTACGTCAAATTGCAATGACAAAAAGCAAGCGGTTCCTGGAGGCTTCAGAGAATCGATTAAACAATTCGAAAGTGGCTTCCAGGGGCTGGTCAAGGCGCATCAAAAGATCTATTTGACCTTGTAAAATCTAGAGGCCCAGAATTATTTAATCCCACCCTCGCTGTTCATCAAATATTTGGATATAAGGAAGGAAGATGTGCAGCGCAGGATTGGAGATTTGAAATAATGGAAAATAACTTACTAATGAAAAAACAGGCTTTAAAAAGGCCAAGAACTTCAATTATCACAGAACCATTATAACTTTCGACACTTCGTCACCAGATAATTGCTATTGATGACAGAAGAATATACTGAAAGCCATTGCACACAAGCGCGATCGAAATTGTAAAAAATGCTTCATGGACACCGTGTTATAAAACAGTTTTTAGATTTTTAAACATGTTGGAAGCGAACTACAAAATATTGGCGTTTGATTAGAAACATGTATCTCACTGGTCTAGATGCATTTGAATGAATTCAACAATTGCTCGTTGCAGCACTACTGTCTCAAAATATAATTGTACTGTTGACAGACTTGTAAGTGAGCCACATGGACCACGGACCTGGATTTGGTCAGAGATTTTCGAACAGAAAGGAGCTCAAGGTCGACTTAAGGTCAAATTATTATTCGAGCCAAGGAGAAATCAATGGCATTTTTCGATCCTTGTCTGATGTCTAGGTTGCAATAATAGTTTCCAGGGAAGAAGGGCTTCGCCCGGTAGAATCATAGAACTCTGAAGCGCATCGATATATCGCGGCCGATTCAGCCCCATGGTACAAGTTCTAGAGGTCTTCTAGAAGCTGGTCTTTGGGGCTCCGCAAAGACTATTTAGCGGGATGTCCTGTGAGAACACAATAGATACAGTAGATGTGTAAAAGAAAGCTATTCTTTACTAAGATTTCATAGTAGGACCGTTTTTATAGTTACTTCGATTCTCTACCACTTTTCGTTTTAATTGACAATATGAGAGCCTATAATGGATCTCCAGTGCATCCCCGTTAGCAAGAAAAAAGCTTCCTGTATGGTAGCGGGCCGCTAGTTGTTAACTAGAATTTATCCTAGTGGGTCCATAGGTCAAATGGTTCATCAAATGTGTCATGGGTCAAATATTGTTCCAAATTTGAATTTAATGGCACATAATCAATAGAGTAGGCCCATTTACATTCTGATGATGGTATGCTTCTTCTGATCTTCTCAACAAAACTTCTACACATTGTCTGACTCATTTGCCGAACTCAGTCATCTTTGGACCTTAATGATCTCTATTTACGATGCCAAGCTGGTTAAATATACAGTCTCTTGCAAAAGTTTAAGAACACTTGCAAAAAAATGTTCATTTTGCTTGATGCGACTACCAAATTGTTCGAATGTTAATTTCTCGGTTAATTTATGAAGGAAAGCAAGTCAAATATGCGAATATGAAATTTGGAAGACTTTCAAAAGTAGCCGTTCCATTGTAGGCTATCTGCGAAAATGCATTCGGCCAACAGCTCCAAATAATTTCAAATTAGGGATCTCGAGTGCTCTCGAGTCGAAACTCGAAATAAGAAAAAACGAACCACTTGTAGAAACCAAAAGAATTTAAATGATTCTCAAAAGATGCAAAAATGACTGGACATTGGACCATTACTAAAGCACTTAGTAAGTAGTATTTGTGAGACATTTGAATTTCCGATGCACCATTCCATATCTATGGTATGAATGATGATCATCAAGTGATTCATAGACTTATGTTGATAAAATTCTGTGCTAGCACTGAAAGTCTATGCGCTTCGTCGAAAGTGATTACATATAATATTTGCAAATGTGTCAACTTTCAGACTATCAAAAAAGGCAGTCCTCTTCCATTGGGCAAATAGGTGATTTTTGGTGAGAAGTTTGAAATTGCGCCGAAACTAAAAATCTCGACGATCTACTCGCATTCCAAGTAGCGCGATCACCAAACATTTACAGATTTGTGATTGTTCACAGAGGATGCTCACCAAGGCTTCAAAGCTTTGTTATCATGCAAGTAGCGCTACCTTTTCCGCTTTTTGGAGACATTGTCCATAAAGTGATCCATCCAGATTTATGTATTCACTGATTTACCTTCTCGAATGAATTTAGATATTTACATAAAATCACTTTGTAAAATTTCCTTTTTATTTTTTAATTTTTTTTCAATATTTACTTATACATTCTTTTCACTTCCCGTTTAACTTCATATCCTATAACTTCATCTTATTTTGACTTTCATTTATAATTTAATTTGTAATCAAACTGTTCACTTTCAGTATTACATCGAGTTTGCTAGTATATTGATTTTCATTATTTCATCTGAGTGTCAGTGCTTAGCTTCAGTAAGCCTGACATCGTCACGCTACCTTCATTGTGTCTATCAGTGGTGCATGACCACGGCCATGAACGCGATCAGATTGAAAATTAATGACCATGAACACGACCATGAACGCAAATCTTCTGCGGTCATTTTAGCGGTCATGTGAAAAGATGATCAACTCAAGTAAACAATATTTGAAAATGAATACATTTTGCTGCCGATGTTGGCTATGAATTACACAAAAATGAATAAAAAAGCATTACATTCCTTGTCCAGTCTCTTGTATTTTCACAGTGCTAGGAAAATTAGACTTGAAAAAGGACGACGGTCGCTATATTCCGTTAGGACTGTCCGATTTCATTAATTCCTGTTGCATATGAAAATTGAGATCTGCTACAATTCATCTCGATCATGTTTGGCTGATTGATCAAAATTATAGAAGCTTGTAGCCGAGCGAAAGTAAGTAACCAAGCGATTTTTCACACAATACGAGTAAATTACCCTTCCGTGATCGGTTATTTTGTCAGCGCGCTAACTAACGCCTTGACCTCAGATGCCTATTCACTTTACGGTTTCACTAAATAATTGGCAGATTTAGGAAAGTCAAATACAAATAACCTGTCGAATCTCCAAACCTTTTCGCTATCGGTTGACCGGCTAATTCATGTGTTTATTTTCTAATGACCGTTAAAAATGACCGTGACCGTCAACGCGTTCATTTTTGAAAAATTCTGCGTTCATGACCGCGATCGTGATCGTGGTCACTTTTTTGCGAATGACCGTGACCGTGATCGCGATCAAAAAAATCGTGACCGCATGCAACACTGAGTGTTTATATTGATTTTCTAATTACATTTGCTTGTTCTGTGGTTCAGTGATATTGCAAGTAGACTACGCCATTTGTCAGTTATGATTTCTATTCCGTAAAATGCAGTTTTATACAATGTCTGTCACCTGAAAGATAGGTGGCCCAAACATGTCGTGCAAAAAAGTTCAAAAATTGTGGCCTTATGTTTCATTTTCACAATTTGCAAGGGATCAAACTTTTTCCGTGAAACTAAAGGCCATGAAAACGTAGACCAGGCGACTTACCTTAAAAAGGACCACAGAGAAAATGTGGCAAGGAATGGCGAAACGTCCCCCTCCCTTGGTATCGATAGGATTTACGGCCCAGAAAAAGCAAATGAATGCGAATCTCTTCGGGTGGACAGAAAAATGCTAGAACTTCAATCATTTCCTTATGAAAAATTGAAAAATATTCTGCTTTGAAACGTTTTGAGATCTGTGTGAGGCTTTTCTACGAGTTCACCTCTCGCTGTCTCTCCTCTGTAATTAAAACTAGTTTGTATCAGTTCTATGATGAAATGATTGATGCATTTGACCTCTGATAAACATTCCGTGTATCATTATCAATGCCATCGCTTTTATCTGGTCGCGCTGTGGACAAGGAAGACCTAGCGTACTTTGTTGTGGAATTTGAGACCAAAGGAAGAAGAGCTTGGCGCCTATCTGTGTCCATTTCGATGTGATGAGACAGTAGCCGTATAAAGCAGATAACAGCGATGATTTATTTCTCGCTGGGGATGGAATTTTGCCTCAGACCTCACTATGCCATCTCCGGACTCACAAACATTTCGCGTCCCACTTCCGCCATGAAATGATGCAATCTGGCGGCTAAATTTGATCTACGATATCTTCCAGACTTCAATAACGAGAATGGGAGGGAATGGACACAATATTGTGTTGGAAAACGTCATATTTTCGACTTCCATTGAACTTGCTGTGAATGGAATGTATTTATTATTCAGATGGGTATTGGCACTACTTACTTAACACGCTTCGAAAATTCACGTGTTTTAAAAGTCTGAAAGGGGGCTGTAAGATGAAGGTACAAGGTTTGTTTCTTAAAGGTCGTATAATTCCCACGTATACTACAAATCTACATGTACAATCTAGTCAAATAACAAGTCATACCATATCATGTATTATCGAACCCTTGTCTATGTTGATCATGTAATGAAAAAGTGCCACATTTTGTGATATAGAACGATGAAACACATTGAAAGATATCTAGAACGGCAATAGAAAACGACTACCGGTATATTTAACAAGTTAATAATTAACAGCATAACTCTATAGATCATGGACATCTACATAGGTGTGATGCTATATCTAGATGTCTATCTTTAGATGCATTTCTGCACTACTGAAATTAACATAGACATAATAGAGGGGTCACAATGATATCTGGCAGTCCATGTTTATGGCATACTTGTATAATCCGTGTCATAATCTATATTTGGCAATAAAATATGATAATTAGGTTTTTAGATGTCTTTCCAGGTTTATATTTTTTTTAGATAAAACAATATTTCTTCGATATTTGAGCTGTATTAACATTACAAGAAATATCTATTTTACAATAGATATCGTGAACAACGAACTGTCAATGGCACCAATTAATTTGAGGGTCCTTTGTTGATGATTGTAACATGCGAATTTTCAAGGAAATGAAATGAAAATGTATTGTTCCTTTCACTCGCTTGCATGTTACTGATCGATTGATTGTCAATCACGACACTGGTGCTGTAGTTGTGAATTTCTGAAATTCGTTTGTAGTTTCTCACGCCGGTGGTGGTGCGATGACCAGTGCGACTCATAATGAGCTGCTCATCAATACCTTGGTCGAAAAGACGTGTAGCGCAGGTCGCTCGAAGACTGTGATTTGTCTTGTGTCCCTGAATCCCAGCTTTCATACATAGTCGACCGACTGTTTTCCCCAGAACATTATGTCCGATAGGTAAATTCTTGTACCATGCAGATTTGGGATTAGAGATTGGGGTCAAGTAGAAAACGTCAGATTGAATGTCATTTCTCTTCTGGAGATATTTCATTAGCAGAAAGGCATGGGATCGTGACGGATTAGTAACAGAATATTGATCTACATGATTAACAACTTTAGGATCCACTTTACGATATTTGAGTCCACCGTTATTGGTCTTCGAAACATTTTCGGAGTATCTTAAAGTATAATATGGCTGTGTCTCACTCGTTTAATAATTGAAATTTGGGATAATGTCAACGTTCTGTGCTCCTTTCCACTTCTTAAGGCGAAGTGTAGTCCATTAAGGTACAGCAAGGTGTCAATTAGTGTCTGAGGACTGCTGTCCCCTAAAAGACCTCTGGACCACAGAATTTCTTCTTCGTCATTGGAAATCACTTCTGCTTGTCTTCTGTGGCATCTCTGTCAATCGAATTTCTTCGGCAGTGTAGCAAATCATGAAATTCACGTGGGAAGGGATGGAAATTAGATTCGTCAATTAGCAGATGCCTATCATAAGCCCATTATTATATAAGTTTACTGCCCACTTATTGCGGTTCTTCGTTCCTTCGGGTACTTGTTCTAAAGCTCTCTTTTCTAATTGTTGATCGCTCAGTGGTTCTGCAAATCCTTTTCTTTTTCTATCTGACCCTAATGTTGGTGCAAGCTCTTCATTCGCTGTAGTGGATGTGGTTGGGTTCAATTGAATGTTTTCATTTTCATCAATTTTTAGAATCTGATTGATTTCTTCTATAGTTAGTCCAGAAATCATGTTGTCTGGAAATCTCGAGAAGTCGAATACTGGCCACTGATCCATATCAAGCTCCAGATACAAATGTCAAATTGCTGCTATGGCATTATTTCATATTTGAGATAATGTTTATAACTACCATGATAGCTACCATGATACATTGATATCATCATTCTGAATGATGAAAATTCTATGCATTGACTCAAACTCTACAGATATCATTTCCAGGTTTTTTATGTCAAAATAAAAACCTGGTTTTTATGGCATAGCAATTTCATATTTTATAATAGTTAAAATGTGTTTTCTAGGTCATTAAAAGACATAAAAACCTCAGGCCTGCGGCCTTCGGTTTTTATAGCTTTAATGACCAAGAAAACACATTTTAACTATTACTTAAAATACAAACTGATGTAAAAAAGTCCTACGTACCTAAAAGTTCAAGTTATTTGCATCTCTGAGGAAATATAACATGATATATATCTAGGAGTCTATGGATCGGCAGGCAAAGGTATATGTCGATATCTAAATCTATTAGATGACCATGGCGTGTTCGATAATCGTTATACAGCCACTCCATCTGCACTCCATTCAAAGATATGGCATTCGGATTCGCCTCGTACTATATTTTGGAATGCCGCACGGATGTCGTAGCTGCATAATTATATCATCGGAATATTTTCATAGTTTAGAGGACAATAATATAGCATTATATCATGGATTTTTAGGTCAGTAATATCAGACATGGACGAGGCTGCGTTAGGATCCAATCACTATTTCAATAACCAAAGGCTACATTTAGAAGTCACTCTTTAGAAGTCCAAAACCTGTGTATTAATGAAATAAATGGGGGGGGGGATGCAGCTATGTCTCTTTGTCGTCACGCCAGGCTGCCCAATTTCATAGATTAGGTGTCTGCAATACAATAACTATCACTGCCCCCCTCTTATGTCTATTATTGAAGACAATTGGTCACATGAATAAGATAACAATGACAGCATTTTAACTAGAGAAATAAAAGAAGATAGAAATCTTGTTCCCATCAGCAGAAATAATTTTGATGGATATGTGTTATTACCAGTTTTGTGTTTTCTAAATTTTCTAAACTGAAATTGCTAAGTAATTTGCTCGATAAGAAGGCGATGTAAATCTATGGATGCCAATTTTACCATTCATTGGTTCTGTTTATTGCTTTTATCAATAAGACTAAACCGTTATTGGAATATACCTCCACAGCTGCTATTTCATTTAATTTCAGTATCACTAGAAGGCCTAGTTCACATCTCTCAACATCGACACAACTCCCTATTTAAACTCGCTGCTATCAACTTGGTATATTGCTTTGGCATACTAGTGAAAGTTAGGTGGCATTCATTAAACACTACTTTTAGACGACTTGTCAGTAGTGTGTCAGAAGTAGCATTGAATGATTATACGCCGAAATTTCAGTAACAGACTAATTGCGTGTCTCATGCAGAAAGCGTGTATATCATGTTTCATATAATTGTGATGGATAATGATAGCAGAGAAATTTGGACCACTAATCAATTGGCTTGGCAATCACAAATTCGGTAGTGAACTTCAAAGTACAATTGCAAATAAAATCACACTTAGCGATAGCGGAAATGCACTGCGGTCTACAAAACAAGGGATGCGGAGTCCTATCATTTTGATAGGACTTCGACTCCGACTCCGGGGGTTGATAGGACTCCGGCTTTTGATAGGACTTCGACTCCGGGCGGCAAGTATATGTAGCCTAGTTTTTTTTAAAAGAACTGGTAACCTACATCATAGATCATTAAAGGCTTACCTGAACTTATTTTTAGTGATCACTGATGTATCAATTGTCAATCATTTTCGGTGAAAGTTTATCAAATGTCGCTTCAAGTTGGATGGATGCGACTCGGCTCCACGAGGATAAATAATTCACCATTCAACTCGACGTGGATTAATATTTTTTTGTTTCGGGTCTAGTTATAGGCCGGAGTCTGGAGTCCTATCATTTGACTCCGACTCCAGCAAAAATGAAAGGACTCCGGGACTCCGACTCCACATCCCTCCTACAAAATGAGAAGCAACAGCAGAATATCGGTAGCCTCGAAGAAATTAAAATTTATTCCAATCAAGCCATCATGATCCAGACTATGAAACTGACCGCACATGTCATTATTTTGACGACAAAGCAAGCAGTTGTCCGGTCAAAATGGTGGTGATGGCTATGACATATTTACTAACATACGCCAGAAGAACAGCTGTCAAAATGAGAATATTCGACGTCTGTTTACAGAAACAAAGGAAACCGGTCTAATTGTTTTCATACAGAATCTTCTCGCATTTGTCACCGATCAATCAGACATAAATGTATTTTGAGTTTGGATTGGAGTTCTGCGGTTACAATAGACGTTATTGCTTCGTCTGCCTCTGAAGTCGAAGTCTTATTCTTCTACTCAGAGCAAATTAGAATCGACAGGTGTTGAACTCACATAGATTAGTCAGAATCTTTATGAAAAGTTTAGTCAAAAATGTACTTCTATTATTGTCATAGTTCGTGTTCTCGAGCAGTAATGAATTCTACTTGCAATTTACCATCTGATGAAAATTTGCAGCTTGTAACAGTTGAGATAACTGATATTATCGAAAACTCATCAAATTCATGTTACAATTATCACAAATTCTCCACTGAAATTTGTAAGTCGTTCAATTATTAACCACAATAATGTCACATGAGATTGAGAAGAAGCATTTTCACATATTTGATGTTCTTCAGGTAATTCTGTTATGAATAAAATTCAAAGTATCGTTCATCAAATGCTCAAGCAAAAGTGAACACAATATTGAGGATTCACTAGCCCTTGGGAGCTAATCCGACATGCAATGCGTGGTGGTTATTACGAACTACTTGCATTCGAGACATGATTGGGTACAGAAAAGAGTTTTCAACCTTTTCTTGTTGCTGTTTAGGCCACAATGTAGCGGCCTGGTCACAAAGTCATCGCGAATTCGCCACGAAGCGAAAGTTCAATAGAGTAGAGTAAATCCCCAATGTGTATGCAGTTTACATTTCATTAAATGAACTTTAGTTGAGACTCAGTACCACATGTGAGATATGCAAATTTTTGCACTTCTGGAGAAATGCACACGAATTTGACTGATTATGAAAGCAATAAAGAAGAAGATAATTTACGAATCCTGTATGTACCATGACAGCCTTGGAGAGGTAATATGGTTTGCTAAATTAGCAATTCGATGAGTTGCCATTACTTTAAAGCTCAGTCTTATTTAAGATTATTTTCTTAATCGTGATCATATCACAAACTCCTGCCACTGAAAGAGCAAAACATCATAATCAAAGAAGCTGATCAAAATTAATTTTAAAAGATGCAAATGGGTCCACATTACTATTCAGATTCAAGAAATGACGTCTTGTGAATCATGAAATCATGCCGCTGAAAATTGAATTAAAACATGACATCTCAGCCAAGAAGCTCTCATTAAGATCTCAACTTTTTCTTGAAGACTGGCAGGGACTGTATTATAATGCATGTCATGAAATTTCATTGATAATCGGCTTAATTTCCGCTTAATTAAGATACTTGTTAGCAAATATTCATTCCCTCTGATATCCATTCTGTTTCATATTACTTACAAACTGACTTTATCTGTGTAGCATATAGATAAGGAATAATTTGCAAAAATATAGTTTTTTCAGAACTGCTCAAATAATTTTTTTGGACCACAAGAACGTAATCTCCGCAAAAAACGGAATTTTTTCACATAAAAATTTTTACTGTTTACAGACACTTTTTTGAGTCGACACTCTGCCTACTATATACTTACTCTGTGGAAGGTTCTGTTAATGGAAATTCGACATTTTAGTAATAGAGGCATTGAAAGCAATAGAACATTTCGTGTTTGAGCCACAAGCCAGAAGCCGCCTTTGATTTCGGAGGCACACAGGAAAAGCAATAAGTCATAGGCCTTCACATGGCTGAGAATCTTTGGGCGATGATTTTCAAAAGAACCAACGATGTGATGTAACACGTCATTCTTTGTGCTTGTAATTTATGCTGTTAGAAAAATGAGAAAAGTGTCATAAATTTTCTTCTTTTGCCTGTGAAGAATTGTCAAAATGACTTATGGCTCAAAGAGGATAGTGACACTGCTTGCAAGCGATGCCTTGCGTCTTTTGGCTTATTCTGTGTGCGTCCGACCTAAGCAGATCGAATTTTGCGCTGATTATTAGTTAACAAAATGTGCACGGACATGCAATTATTGATCTTCCTTATATCAACAGGTCATCAAAATTATCTGTGATTAAGTTGATCGTGTAATTGCTTTACACTATTCATAGACATCTTTCTTAAGTAATGATTTTCAATAAGTACAGAACCTGACAACAAAGGTTTGTCGTAGCACATTGAATATCTAAAGAGAATGACTACTCTTTGTAATCATTCTCTGTAGATATTCAAGCACAAGCCAGTAACAGAAATGTCATCCTTTCAAGAATTTTGTGTATATGATCAGCTCAATTCAAGATAATGTAGGATAATTTAGGATAATATCGGTGTTGTGTTTAAAAGGTCACCTTTCCCATAGAGAAAGTATATAGTAGGTAGCGTGTCAACTCAAAAAAGTGTCTGTACACACATTGAAAATTTTTATAAGAAAAGATTCACTTTTTTTGCGGAGATTACGTTCCTGCGGTCCAAAAAATTATTTGAGCAGTTTTTAAAAAGGTAAATTTGTGCTAATTATTCCTGTGCTTATATACTACCAACATGAAGCCACTTTACAAGTAGTATGAAACAGGATGGATATCAAAAGGAATGAATGTTTGCTAAAAAGCATCTTAATTAAGCGGAACGTAAGCTGATTGTCATGGAAATTTCATGAATCGCATTATAAAACAAGTCTTCATTCAGCTTTTATTTCCATTTTCAGTGGCATGATTTTATGATCCGAACTCGAGTTCATTTAATATAATGGAAACTGTTTACACAATGATGATTTTACTACATAATGCTGAGTTGCTTCTCTGCCTAATAGACGTTTCCACTTTTTAAATATTATTATCCTTCTAACAACGTTGTTAATGTTAATCAACATTAAGATCTTCATTTGAATATGTGATTACGTCATGAAACAATGAGCATTTGATAATCAATCTTTAGTTTAAGTACAGCAGAGATTCTATAAAGTTACTCTAATGACAAAATCAAAACAAGACGGAAATGAAATTATGTCGAATAAAATGTACAATAACAGAAGGACAATACTTAATATCGTCATCGTATCATACAACTTAATGATGTTTTGATTAAAATAATCAGAAAGAGCTTTGAGAATGCAAAAACAGATGACTGATGAAGGCATTGAAACAGGAAGTGCAAGTATAACGAATGAAGTGAAAAAGAGCATGATTTGTGAAGAGACACTTTTCCAATAAAAACACAAAATATCCTCCTAGCAAAGTATTGCAAATCTTGATACAGCGATGTCATTGCGTTTGTTCATTTTGCATGCAGTATATAACAAAGGACACCGGACAAAAGTATAATTCTCTGAATATGATATTGCGTTCTAAAATAATATTCCTCTCGTAATGACTTTCGATAATCCGATATTTTCATGGGAATTAAAAGGTATTCATATTTTGAAATTTGCGATCCTATTTTAGGAAACAGGTCACAACTTCATATTGTGAACGATGGATTTCGTTCTCACGTTGTGTAAATTGGAAATATGATCTTCCTTATCCATGGAGCTTTCATTTGGCCAAATATAAATGGAATATGGTTCTAAACATGATACTTTATTTGCTTCACAACCGACATGAGGTAAACGATACAGCGGTATAGGATGAAATTTCAAATACAAGACCAAAGTTGGCAGACAGCGAATGATACAATAAGCAAGTCAGATATCAGCGATTAAACATCACCAGATGGCACAATGCAAAATATAATTCGATGCAGATATTCATAATTCAGGTGTTTTTGAGACATTCCTTTCATGAAACACGAAAATGCAGACAAAAACATGCCACTGGTATTCATCATCGCATCTTGTTCATAAGAGATTTCAATCTCATGATCTTTTATTAAATTAGATTTGCTGATGGATATTCTTTGAATAGAATCACAGCATCTAAAAGTATCAGACTTAAATGACAAACATAAGTTAAATGTCGCTGAGATTCAAACGATTTGTGTTGAGGGTTTCGTCTCCTGACCGATGTCTTATCTACTTTATGTTGCCCCTCACAGCATAGAAAGCCGTTGGTATAATTGTGCACATCATCGAGCAGTTTTCTGATCTGCGTGATAAGGGTATCTTAAGTTGCCGCTCCCTCCACCGCTTAGGGTGCGTTTACACGTGCGACTTTATTGCTGACACTTTGGATCCATGATCAGTTAGAAAAGAATGGTCTAACAATAGAAGTAAAAGGATGCCTTCAATAATCGTTCTTCGTGCATTATCGGATGCAATTAAAGTCATAAAATACTAATTAAGTGAATGGTAATCAAGATAAATGCATTGACCGCATGAACTTCTTATCCTATGAATGTTAGTAAATAGTGCCAGCTAAAGTTACGCTTGCAAATATCAATTAATAACGGAAAATCCATCGAGAGAAGTAACAGAGGAGGTGGAGATAATCGATGAGGAAATGAAAGAATTTTGGTGCATTGCTTTATTTGGATGTGCAATCGCATTATTTCTTCTGCACGAAAACAATGATCACGGTGCAGTTATTTACTCTATTGATGCGACTGGCATCGTCTGCATCGAGTGAATGACTCACTCAATGCCGAAGGAGTGATAACCTGAGAATTCCACTGTCTTCATTCGAAGTCATACATTCCTCGACGCTACCAAGTTGTGTTCATGGGAGCTTAAATTTTACAACGCGTCAAGATGAAAGTCTGCTAAACACTTTCTTCCAGATGACCTTTGTAAAGAACAAATCCTTCGAAAGTCATTGATTTCATTCATCAAAATTGGTGCTTACCTTTTCTAATCGTTGACTTTCTTGCTGTTTAGCAAGTCATTGATTAAGTGGTCGTTTAACGAATGTTGGTGCATACGGCTGTAAGATATCACAGACAGTAGGCCTCATTACATGCATTTTCAAAAATCTCTATTCAAACTCTATCTAGCGCCAGTCAACTGCCCCCAAGACAACAAAGAATACTTCCAACAGTATCCTAAAGCGCTTTCATGAGATATACGTGATCGATAAAAATGTTATCAAGTTTGTTGTTTTGTTACAGAACATTTACAGAGCTTCGCATGCAATCGATAGCTGTACAAAACTTGTGCATTTTTAGAGCAACATTCACTTACATAGCCTCTGTACTAAATTTGATGTTCACAAAATGATTCAATATCCGCTGCTGATTTTAGACATCTATAGTTTGAGGGACAAGAGTTGTTTCATTGAATAAGTTACAGACAGAAATGAACCTGTTGAACTCTACATGACGCCTGATTGATGATGAATTTCAATTTCTCAACGAAATTAAAGTCGCCGGTTTTACTGTATGTATACATGTGTAATTAATTGTCAACTCATTCATACATGCAGATCATTGGATGTGAAGTAGGACGCCTTTCCATAGACTCCGGCAATTATATGGATGGCTCCAGCAACATGTATATCATTCCTGTTTGTCCATTAGACCGAATATGATGGATGTGTTGAAAAGGAGACATCATCGCTTCACTTCCGAACCGAAAATGACAAATTTAGGAGAAATTCAGACACTACTAATGTAACGTTACATTTCAGATATCTGAAACACAATATGCGCAACATGCTGCAGACAAACGTTATCAAAAAACTAATTGCAACTTAAATGGGTCGAGCAACAATTATTTCTTATCACCATTTGAATAATACCAATTCTTGATTTTGGATTTTTAGGCTACATACAGCTTCACAAGTCGTATAATAACTTAACGATACTTTCTCAGGCTATTGTGATCTTTGAAGCACTTCGGCGGGTACTGGAGCCCAGGGATTGAGCCGGCCGCCAGTCAGCCGGTTCTAACGCCAGCCGCCGGACCGGCCGGTTAATTCAGTTAGGCCGATGCCAGTTGTTGACGACATTCATTCTAGAATCGTTCAGTCAATCAATTACAACATTAAGCGAATGTGAATGTAGCACAAATTGAGCGCACCTTGTGCACCTTGCGCATATTGTGTGACACAAATGTTGCAAACTGTTTTTTAAACAGCTAAAAAGAAGATTGAGAAAGTTATACAAAAGTAATCAAAAACTCCCCTTTTCAGTTTATATGCCGATATAATAAAGTAAAAGTTAAACGTATTAAAGACAGGCCTTCGGCGTCCAGCGCCTTCAACGGTCAATGTTCGGATGACCTAAAATTGGACGCCATCCGAACATTGAAAATTAGCCTTTTGTATAACTTTCTCAGAAAGAGGATCTCCCGTCACATGGTCAACTAAGAAAAGAAGATTGCCGGCAACTTATGCATGCAGTTTCATACCCTACTTTATCTCAAATGAAGTTTCCAGAATTCTATATTCTAGCTTGCTTGAATTTTGGAAGCATTGTGTATTCCTCAGCCCATCTATTGTAAAGTTATTCAATATCTTTCATTGGATAGTTCATATAACACGCGGTGCTTAGAGATGCAATGAGTAATGGATTTCAATGCAACCTAGGGCCTACCACCCGAACATTTGACATTGGATCGTGGATAATTGCTTGATAAGTTGACGGCACACGATAAATTTTGATAAACGTTGTACAGGTACCGCAACCATCTCGATCTTGGGATACTCAGTAAAATGAAAAGTTGATGACATATTTGTCGAGCTCTTTGTTCCAGACTCCTAGGGCTTATGTGTCACCTCGCGGTCATCAATACAAACTCTAATACCAACTTTCATTACATTAGCAAATCAGTTATTCCGCGTATTACTGCTCATCTTACAGAACATGCTATCAAAGAGCGAATATTTCCAGTGTATAATATTGTGTTATAAAAGGTATTTCCTGCTTTTCCGAAGTATTGATAGGTCTACCATTTATACATTTCATGCATGCTATGTGGAAATTGAATTATTCTAACAGTGTAAGTTGACCAAGTGATGTCTGACGATTAAAGCCTCAACAAACCGGTAGAGAGACGCGAGCCGTAGTCTCAGGACCCCACGGTCGGGGTTTTCAATAAAATCGTCTTTGGAATTAATTTCATGACTATTTTGACTTCTTCAATTGTTCTACTTCTAGCAAGATATCGATAGCTTGTATAGTCCAATTTATTTCCTTTCCATTCAAATCAAACTTGTTTCAGAAAAAACGTTGGAGGTGCTTCAATTATTTTTCTTAAATTTTCTGCCACACTATGCACAGAGCATCGACAATTAAAACTTTATAGTATGTAATGACAAAACGTTATAGAGAGGGTTGGAACCATAGAAATTGACAACAATAAAACCTCTAGAATGGAAATTAAGCTTCATGCAATGCACAATAACGGCACATAAATCGCACGCATTTTCACTTAGATGCACCTGCCAACGTCTGCATCATTGGGTTAGAATCAGTCACATGAGTAAATCGAAGCTTTTAATTGGTAATTCATGTCCCAACTTAGTTCCGCGGATGTGCCGCGACCTTGAGTCAATTTCCATTCTAGCGAACTTCAGATAAACAACAATCTATTTCTATGCAGCCCAGCGTGTTCTAATTCATTTGCACCCACAGTTGTGAGACTGACGAGTATGACAAGTGCGACTTCTTTGCAAGTGTGATGCAGCACATTGAACCGATTTCTATGTAATTGCCGAAACTGTACCTCAACAATTAGATGCAAAAATGAATGAGTTTCAAACTTAGAGGTCTTTTAACTTTGTTCCTTCATACAACGGCAAGATGAACATTTCAAAGATTAGAATACTCGTCTGAACTGCTGATATCCAAGTAGAAAAGTTCTTGGATTGCCATGTCTAAAGAGAAAACATTTGAAGGCGAGCTCTACTTGATCATTTTATGTCATAAAAGTCAATTCTCTCCATCATAGGAATAGCAAGTGGAAGTTAATCATGAAAGTAGCTACATAAAGAATAGAAAACTCAACAGAGAGATAAAGAACATGCGGGTAAGTTGACAAAGAATGCTTCCTACCTAAGTCATAGATTTCTGTCTGAATGCAGCAATCTTGGATAGAAATCAGAGCGTTGTGAGTATGACAAACCGACAAACCAATTAGACAATGAAATTCTGTCTGTCGATAGTTTAGAAACGGTTTCAGAAATCATTGGTCACGCGGTCCAATATCTATGATTCATGCAGCTCACACATCGAGGAAGTAATGTCAGTTTGGCAGAAAACTGTGGCGACGATTCGGTTACACCACTCTCGCTTAAACTCGCGTTTCCCGCTCGGGTAATCGCTCGTGGTGTAGCCTTTAAATGCCGCTGAAGAAACCGCTTGGGTGGTTATTTACTTTAACAATCCATCTCTCTTCATCCTCTGTCACTCATTAATTGGTTATCTCAAATACGAGTAAGCATTCTAGTTGTACTTCGAAATTCTGCACATAGCCACTCGTCTAGGCATTGCATTTGATGTTCTCAATTCTACTGTTAACCACAAATTTCAGTCTGCTGAATTGTATAGTGCCCTATCAACACTAAGGTCTACAAATAACATGGCAATTTCTACCGCTTTTCTCCGCTCTTCTCATGTAGATCTCTAGTCTTACAAAATGATACAGGTCAACTTAACATAATAGCGAAATGAATTAAAAACAATGGCTAACTCGTCTGACAAAGCGATGAATATATTCCTCCACTATTTGCACTAAGTTAACATAAACGATTGCAGAATGTCAGCTTGCTTGGGCATAGAATAGAAAGTTGTCTCCAGACTTGAACAATTTACACACAAACATGATTGGCAGCCGTAGAAGCTGCGTATCGTCGTACAAGGACTCGTCAGCACAGATCGTAGGGTAGTAAGCATAGAAATCCGATTAATATTATTGCCCGTTAGTTAGACTAGAATGGCCAAAACAATATCGCAGAACACTACGCCGTGGTTAAGTCGTGACTATAGCAACGGTACACTTATGAGTCATTCTTTGACCATCTACAAGTCCCAGCTTTCTATTCTAGTAATGTTACTTAAACAAATGGAATAAATCGGATTTCTATGGTAGTAACTAACAGTCAATCAAACAGAAAATAGATCGTCACAATGTAATCCCAAGTGATTAATCGATGAATTTTGAAACTCACAGTCGCTCTTGTAGTTTGAAATGACAGTTTTCGATTTGATGAAGTCACTACCTACAAATCGACAACAGACATTCGAAAACAAGATTCTCATCTTTGTAATCAATGGAATGTAAAGTGTTTGAAAGATAAGTCGAAGTCTTTTCATCTGGGAAATATTCTCACATTAGATGGTATCAGCCATTTGCAATACAGATAGAGGACTGATGCATAATCGATACACGAATGGCATGTGAGTTTGCAATGAGTGTATTAGAATTACCGCTCTGAGCTTCACAAACTCAATTGAGCTATTAGAATTGAATCATGACCAACCTGTCAAATAAAGCAGGCAAATCTCAAAAGTCAAAATTAGGTAAGATACTAGGAGTTAGATAAATTATATGCGTACTGAACTTTATTTTCTACGTTTATGAATTTTTATTTGGCCAATATCATTGCCTAATCATGATAGTCTTATAGTCCTACAGTATGACGACTGAGATTGACATATTAGGGACAAAAAGACTTTTATCAGCATGTGGCTGCTTCTTATGAATCACAGATTTTACAAAGATGAGCTGTAAATTTATGATAGAGTTGATGCTTTAACATTGATTGAGATGAGCATTTAAAACATCAGGTGAAACTTATCGAGCATTATTTGGATGAATTTGAAGTTTCGCATACATAATGTGCTACTTACTAACTTCATCAATTCAATTTGCTTTGAATTCTTTTGCTTATAATTGTGTTAAGAGCTGCACACTTCCTGCACTCATTAAAAATATGTGTCAAGATAATATAGAAAATTCAATTTATTCGAAAATGCCATCCAAATCTCAAATTAAAAAGAATAAAATTTACTTTAAAGGATTTTACTTCAACAATCTGATGATGAATCCTGCTTGCGATTCCTGATATTGGATGAAATGTCGATTTTTCAAATCTGATCTCATTATTTGAACGAAGACAACGAATTAAGGACTGTTCTATTCAATAATCAACAATTCCATGCTTTTTTCCTGTTAAGAATATGCAAGCTGCATTTTCCGCAATCTCCAGCCGGTAGTCATTTTGGTCAATTTTCAACCATCTATTTCTTGAATTGGTACAATAAGGTCAAAACTTACTGACATGTGACGTTTGTTTGTTTTTGGCGTGTTTTCACCAAATTTTCGTTTGCTTGGACCCAGTGGAAGGTCAAATATATCACCTGTTTAGAAAACACACTTTATGTGATGTCAACTTATCAACGACGAGATAAGTCGATGAATCATATCACGATCATCTGTTATGCTAAAGCGTTTATCAGAGCTGGAAGTGTGCCCGGGCCGAGGTTGGACCTGAATTATCTACCACACGGGCCGATGTTTATTAAGTTGAGACTAATAGCATTTCCATCATTTTGATCATTTAAATTCACTAAATCAAGTCATGTGATGGCTCATCGATTCGACTCTTAATTAAGGATAATAAAGATAGTAAAAACAGCGGCATGCGACGGAGTAAGTCATATACCAAACCGATAGAAGAGTCGATTGAATATTTAGTTTGATTTTTGACTTGGTGACTTCATTTGTTGAAAGCACATCTCTTCAGTGTTTTCGTTTTCCCTACTTTAACAAACCTAAATGTAGCTTACCAGAATAGGCAACTGTCGGTGAGATCCAAATTAAATATGATAGACAAGTGCGTTATACATGCACAATATTTCTTAAAACAAACGAAAATTTGTTGTGTATTTATTATAGGCTCAAAAATTCACCTTACTGCTCAACAGTCATCAATTTGCTTACTGATGGTACACAGGCCCTGCAGCATACAATCATGTAATCAATAATTAGATTTTTAGAATGACTTTTAATGAAATTGCACTGAGCTAACGCAATCGATACTTTCATTAAGGATGGTAAAGTTTACAAAGCGATGAATTATGTCAGCTGGGCTGGACCAGGTCTGACATTTTGGAGTCACTGCGGTCACGGGCCGGGTCCGGGCCGAAAAATGCGGTCCACTTCCAACTCTGGCACTTATAGTTGTAAATGATATTCAAACACCGAAACCATACTTGAATCAGTCTTTGATGTAATCATCCATTTTATTCATCGGTTTCATGTTGTTTCATGATATCCATTTTTTTCAAAAAACGTTCGTGACTTATCGGTGACCATTGTCCTATTTTACTTCCATCATAAGTAGGCTATGTATACAGTACATGAAGCGTCTGTGTGGACATGTATGTGGCGTTGGTGGAATCAGTGTTAGTATTAACCGAACAGTAAGAATATTTCTAAAAGAGTTTTAATATATCCATTTTTACTACTTATTGGGCCAAAGCTGATAAATTTTGATGCGTTGCCACGAGAAGGCGTCATTGAGCTCTTTGAAGAACTGGTTCATCCAATGGCTACAACAGCATTGCATTTGTACCTAAGGATTAGAGAACTCCATCAGTGCTCATAAAGACTATTTCAATTAATGACTACAATTTGTAAGAATTGCATTCTATTATAAATGAGTGGTGCTTGATCTTCATCATCGTAAGAGAATTGCTTAGATGGTGTGTTTTCAGATGCAGGTGGCTTTACGACCATGCTAGGACCTTTTCTATATGACGAAATGCATCGCATGTCCCACATCTTGATATTTATCATACCTGGTCACTTAGGGGTAATCATCGTCATTCAGTATTAAGATGTCACTTAAAAACATCTCAGAAATCACTGTATAAGGAAGATTATCATTAATGGACTGACTTTGAATGACGAATTATTGATCATGTTGATGACACATGCATTTCTGCGGAAGAGACAACTAGAAAGCACAAGCCTAAAGAGGACATGCATTTCAAGATGCTCAATACACTGTTAATACACAAGTTTGAATTACAAATTCTGTATCTGTGGTCATCACAGTAATGCTGCTATGTTTCATCGCCCTGTGTTAAATTTTCTGCATGTTGTGAAAGATTAAAATGATGGATTTCAATTTTAACCACAACGACAGAAGAATGAGGAATTATCGAACAATTTCTGCATGAATGGGAAAGTGACAATCACATTTAAACACACCACTGATAGTAATCCAACAGATGTCCTGTCATAATGTTCATTTGTTCTGTTATTGTGATTATCAAAACAGATATCTAACATTATCTTTATCATCTGTATTTTCTACTTCTATGCATTACTTTTAATTTCAAAAGCTTTTGTATGTGCCACCACATAAGAATCTCCTTCGAAGTTGTATCTCCTGTGGAAGATTGTGCTTATTTTACAACCTTATATGTAGACCAATTGAAACTGGTTGAGTATACTATCAAATTCATAACGCACTGGTTTTACTAGACGTTTCAACAATTTTAAACAATATTGTGATTACAGTAGACATAGAAGTTTGAATTCAAGAGTGTAGAGCTACTTTTGACTAACACAGTCCTTTGGTTTGAGCAGCAGAGTTTCGGGAGTTGGATGCGCATCTCAACAGTCTCAATCCAGTGATCATTTTTTCATAGCCGAAATATAGTAGAGTTTGTGAAAGGCATTGCAAAAATAAGACACAAGCATCTTTATTACCTGTACTTGAAATCAGTATAAGCCTAATTAAAAAAAATTTGCGAAATAGAAATATGTTTTTTTAGTCCTTAAACGATACTAAATTTTTTAGGCTATCCAAATTTACTTCCCTAATCGTATAGAAAAGTCTTCTTTGAAGTTCTAGGTGCAGTTATGAATATCATCGAATTCTAATAACCTTTTAAGTAAATATCATATTACTTAATGTCCTTCAGTTGTCAAATAGGAAACCTTTTTCTTAAATTTGTTCGGACGACCTTTTTTACGCTCTACCGGTATATAAGTCAATCAATAAAGTTGATTACTACAAGTTGACTTTGGAGTAATTCAATTCAAAGTTGATTTGCTTGAGCTCTATTGAACTTTAACAAAGTTCTTTACAGCGCATATTGCACGGTACACACAGTTTAAGCAATCACAGAAACCAGACAAAACTGTCGAAGTTTTAGAAAACTGTCGGTTCATTTTTGCTTACTGGGTGTATTTCATTGATATTTCATAATTTGAAAATTGCTGCTTAGGAGTTCTCTGTTCACATAATGGTCTAGTTCATTATGCGTCTGTCAAGGCTTGATAACTACATGAGATTGTGGTATAAAATAGTCTGATGTGATTTAGGAGCATAATTGAAAGTACATTACGTTTAACTTTCAGTTGAAGTGAACCATTGATTCACATAGCTCCAGCGCTGTAAATATTTTCAGTAATTACAATTGATGGGAGTATAATCGCAATGTACTACAATAATTATTTCTTAAATGTGCGGGTACATCTGTTTCATTGCACGAATATTGCTCTAAAAAGGATTCATTTAAATTCTTCATACTTCATTTGAAATCTTGAGTTTGCGTTGTTTCAACAAGTTTTGCCAATACTTAGTTTTCATTGTAAATAGAATAATCAGATATTGAGTTGCATTCTCAGTTGAAAAGTTGCAATTTCATCAAATATCAGGAATCATCAGCAGGCCTAGTTCACATCTCTCAACATCGAAACAACTCCTTATTTAAAGTTGTAGCTATGCCCCTTAATTATAATATTTACATTGTGTTTGCAAAAAGCAGCATTTATTAATTATATCTCGAAGGACGATAGGTAACTCTCATCGTGCGATAAATATTATCGAAGAATTTATCGCTACATGGCTGTTATATTTCTTATCACACTGTAGTTGTGTGCAATGTATTCGTTGTATGCAGCCGTTCGTGTACTTCAGAACATAGAAATATAACAATTGATATTTACAATGGTTATGTATGGAGCTATTCTGAAACACTTCCCAAATATTTCGATGAACAGCGGTATGATGACGCTAAGATAGCGCTGACCTTGAGATTTCTATGATGAAACATTCGACAAGCCATAGAAATCGAATTATATTCAATGCAATTATCTATCTAAATTTTTCCAAAAAGTTCTACTGTGACCACAGAATTAGATTGTTTAATCGTATCACTTTGCTAGAAGTGCAAACTGATTCAAACAGATGGCACATGCAGGAGCTTACTGAGTGGGCAAAAAGAAATTTTTAATACCTTGCAGAGATAGGAAAAATAGTCGTGCGTCGCTTGCGGATTGCTGTGAATTCCTTCAAAATGCTCAGATCGCCATGACTGCTTCAGATTCGAAGAATTCAGATCATTGCGCAAAAGTTTTCTCGATAATGTTGGGCAGTCCGATCATTATCAAAAAAGTAAGCAGGCGCATGAAAAAACGTTCACAAACTACTTTCTCTGTAGAACTTGACATCGTCTGTGTCTTTTTGCTGTGTGATCCGGTTGATAACAGTCACTGAAACTTCGCACAATTTGGCGTGCTTTGGTGTTGAACTGGCTGCTCATTGTTCGATTACTATGGTATTTAGTCAGCAGATTGTGCCATTTCAATAACGTTACATGTTCCAATGCTTCCCTTCTAGTCAAACAGAAGAAGAGACGATCTGTCTAATTCTGTGACTGTGACACTCAGTCTAATTGACATAGCGTCATTTTATGAAAGAATACGCTGTGAAGACTCTAACTGTGCGCTCTATCGGATAACTCTTTTTCCTTTTGAACGACAGCAGTGATATGATGAATAGATCTGCAAATAATTTTCTAAATGGTTGATTAGAGCATCAAAGTATGACAGCGTGCTGAAATCGTGCAATTCGTCTCCGCCGCGCTGTCAAACAATAAGGTATTATCGCACCCTAGGCTTCGTCTCGACCTTCGTTACATACGTGTATAAAACCTGGTAGGGATTTAGGCGCGAATAAACAATGTTTTCGGGGAATATGAAAAAACTGCGACATTGTACTTTAGCTTTAAAATAATTGTTGTTGCTATTCTTTTAAAGTGCAAAACTGAATTCATGAGGGGATAGTGACACTTCAAACCAGCGAGTACGTTCTAAATCCAACCTTCTGTACATGCCCTTCAAGAATATTGTAAACAATGTCAAGGTTGTGGTAATAAAGGATCTTTCCAAAAATGCAACATCAGATATTCAGCTGTCGTTGCTTGAGGAATTTCAGGAGTCACATTTCTTTCTGGAATGCTCTAATGGAGGTATTAACTTAAAAGGTCGATTATTTTCTTCATCAAAGTAACATCAGTGAGAAATCACACCTGACATTGTTGACAACTTTAAGACGAGTCATCAATGCTTTGAAAAGTAGGTCAGCTGTAGACTCAGAAATCCGATTACAGTGCCTCTTCGATTATCCGGATGGTCAAAACCCAATAGGTCAGTCAAAGATCCGGATAAGCGAAATATCCGGATAAGCGAATTTTTAAATTCCATGTTAGCAAAAGCTTGTGGGCTTAGGTCAAAGACATTAGATTATATACCAAGATCCCCGTAGAATATGATCTACATATATCCATATAATCTGTATGCATATATCCATCCTGCATATCTACCTAGAATGTAATACTTGATATATTTGACTACGATTCTTCGACTGTTTAATGAAATTTCGAGCATCAATTGTACATGTTTGCTATATAATCACTGTCGTTCCTATTAAAGCATATAAAAATGCACGTACAAAACAATAACCGTGGACTGAAACCATGAATTGAAAGTGATCTATCAGAGCTGTATCCCAGCTTTGACTAGCATGCATAACCTACTTAAGAGTGCTCCAATCATTTAGCTGCTTGCCTATTATTTGACTCAGGCGAGAACCGCACATTGAGCAAAAATTAATTGCTGGTAAAGCAAGAGTACTTCGTGTATGTGTTACCTAAAGAGGAGAGCAATGCTAAAATGAACATTCGATTTCATGTATGTACATGTACATGTAAATCCGGATAATTGGTATCCGGATAATCGAAGATGCACTGTACTTTCTTGAGTATCATAACGAAGAATAAACAGCTGATGGTTGTTGTTGTGAGTCATAAATAGCACTAAGCACAACAGAAGTGCTATAAAGACTTTTTTAGAAATGAATATATTCTATAGAACCAATGGAAACAGTAGAACTGTGCACATCATTATAAACACCTTAACTGGAAGCCAATGTATTGCAATATCTCCTGCAGATTTGTCAATGATATATGGTCGTGATTCTGGGCATTTAACGTGCCATGTTTAATATCAAAACAAGGAACACTGAACCATGTAAGCTTGCGTGAAATGTGGAGTAGAAATCAACATATTTCGTTAATGAAATCGTGAAATAAATGTTTTATTCAACAGTGTTCTTATCTTTCGCTTAAAGTAGTAGGGAAGGTGGCTCTATATTGATGTTCATTTCAGCTGATCGTTCAGACAGCAATGAAAATCCTTGTGGATCTTTACAAAGCACATTTACACGTCACCGTACGGTAATAATGAACTTTATTGCTCGACGAACGATAAATGACGATAAATGCGATTGGCAAGCCAGTGCATTGCTATTTTGAGCTACGGAAATCGAATTGTTATCAATGGTTAACGCTATGATGACGCTACGATAGCGTACACTTCAATAATTCTGCAATGGAGCAATTTGATAAGTCAGTACATTGATATTTGGTTATTATTTTTCCCTGTGATAATGTAAAGCAAAACGCGGAAATTCCATTAGAAATCATTTATTCTGAATGTCATATCAAGTCAGACAATACAATCAAAGAAAAGTTCTTATTGTTCGACGAACGATAAATGACCCTCTTCGTGCGATAAATATGATCAAAGAATTTATCGCTGCATGGCTGTCAAAATTTCTTATTGCACTGTGATTGTATGCAATGTTTTCGTTGTATGCAGCTGTCCATTTCAGGACATAGAAATAGAACAATTGATATTTACGATGGTAAAGTATAGCTATTCTGAAGCACTTGCCAATTGCTTAGCGCTATGATAACGCTAAGATAGCGTTAATTTTATGACCTTTTGCAAAAGAGCGATTGGCAAGCCAGTGCATTGATATTTTGAGCTACGGAAATCGAATTGTTATCAATGGTTGACGCTATGATGACGCTACGATAGCGTACACTTCAATAACAACGGAGCAATTTGATAAGTTAGTACATTGATATTTGGTTATTATTTTTCCTGTGATAATGTAAAGCAAAACGCGGAAATTCCATTAGAAATCATTTATTCTGAATGTCATATCAAGTCAGACAATACAATCAAAGAAAAGTTCTTATCAGTAAGTGATAAGTGAAATGTGGACATTATGGTCACTTTCTTGTTTGACGGCGAATAGTCAAGAAGTCGACTTATGTTCCGCTGCTGCTCTATCGCGGTCCTTTTGTAAATTCGCACCGCATCACTTCGATGTCCAGTGCGTTCTTTGATAAGTTGCTCATCCACGTCTGACTCGAACAATGCGGTAGCACAGGATACCTTCCCGGAGTGACCCGTGAAATTCCCTTTCAAACCGGCAGTTGCAGCAGCATTGGGCAGTAACTGGAAGATGGAATTGACACCAATCGGCACTTTGGCGTATAGGATTTTTCCAGAGATTGGCTGCAAAGGTCTGCGATAGAACGCGCCCTCCTGAGTGCCGTACCGCTTCAGAGCTTCGAAGTAAGTCTGAATCAGCTTGTACGTTGATTTAGGGAAATTAGAGTCGTACTGCTTCAGATCCTTAACAGCTACATGACGGTGCTGCAGTCCACCTCGATTATTTTTACTTTGCTTGCCCAGGAACCGAACGAAACGACCAGCGGCATCTTCACCAAAAACAAATTGGTCCACTGTCAGGCTTCGGTGCTGGTCACGAGAACGAAGACCAAACACTTTGCTGGTGTAAAAGTAGACGGCAGACAGCAACCCTCGACTGGTTTTCGTAGAAAATACATTTGAGCGCCATAGTTTTTCTTCGTCATCAGTAGCAACAGGGTCAGCTCGCTTCTTGCAGATTCCGACGCCTTTGCTTGTCAGCTCTTGCATCCTCGAGTCGATGCAGCGTCGCAGATAGTGGAACTCTTTGTTACTTTGATTGAAAAAGTTGAGGTCAGGGCGGTTGCAGTCGTCTCTCAGGTAGCGCATGACGCCACACATGATGCCATAAATAGATGATGGTGGGTACTCCTTGCCGTCTTTGCGGCGAATCTCATAAACAAAATGAGACAATACTTGAATAAGGAGATCTGTGCCCACATTTGGCAAGCTCGAGAGATCTGGATATTGGCACTCATCAAAAGTCATATTTCTTGCAGCTACCCATTCCTCGTACACCCCAAGGGCAAAAACGCTTGCTCTTCGGGTATTCTCGGGAACCGACCTCTGCACACTAGCCTCAATTTTTTGTGTACCAACAAAGCTAAACCGCTCCATTTCCAATAGATTGTCCTAAAATAGATGCCACTAATCATTTCATAGTGGCCATGAGATGTGTTTATTAACACTAGAACTACGGATGAGGTCAAAACGACCTCAGTCACATTTTGAAATTTCATACTTGGCGAACACAGCTTCTCTAGGAATTGATATTTACCGACTTTTAATATATTTTGTCTGTTCTATCGTAGATGAAATTTCATTTAAATTGGTGATTCCCTTCACACTTAAATCCACCTGTTACCCTACAACTACGGAGTGATGTCATTTTGACCTCTCCTGCGTGAGAAAATTCTCGCAAAACTGAATTGCCTTTCAAATTAGAAATCTATGACAGCCGGATGTATACAATGTATAATTGATAGTTCACGATCTACAAAGACTTCTATGATTTATGGCAACATGAATTTCACTTTGAATGACATACTGTTGTTCAAAACACTTCATATTGTAGATCTATGTTGCGCTCTCCATGACAATACCATTGATTTCTTATTTGTCATTGTATTGCTTCTCATAAAATCACTGATATTCAACACTAAGTATCAAAAGCCTGAAGAGTGAGTTCATACGCTATGAAACGTCGGCGACATTCCGCAGAAAAAGCAGCAATACTCCTCGCACAATTGAACGATAGTGGTTCTAGTTGTGAATCCAACAGTGAAGACGAGATAACACAAGCAAACAATGATGAATGTGACTCAACATCATCTGACACTGACACAGGATCTGTCGAAAATATCGAGCCACTACGAAAGCGGTTGAATGTTCATGTGCATCCGGAAATCGGCAGTGGTGGTGATGAACTAGCTACACCTATGGTTACCCAGCGTGACGATAACTTGATGCATGATGACGTACCGACTTTCACCAGTCGTAGTGGTAAAGTGTGGCAAGAGCACAAGTCGGTGGGTGTTGGACGCTTGCCATCACATAATATCTTTTGTGCGAATGCGGGAATTACCACAAAGACTCGAGCTGCCGTAAATGATTCCAAACAAAGTGCTTTTTCATTATTGATGGATGAGAAGATGCTCAGATACATAAGAAGCTGCACTGAGATGGAAGCTAAACAGTGATTGGACATTGACACTTGATGAATTAGAAAAATTTATTGGATTATGCTATTTACGAGGCGTTTTTGGTGGGAAAAATATACCTCTATATAGCTTCTGGAGCAACGAATTTGGGTTGCCGATTTTCAAAGCTGCCATGTCCAGAGACCGCTTTTCTGCAATTATGAAGTTCCTTCGCTTTGATGTAAAATCCTATCGCAAAGCTCGACTTTCTGCTGATAAATTTGCACTAGCTTCAGATGTATGGAAACCCTTTATTCATAACTGTCAACAATGTATTGTACCATTTGAAAACTTAACAGTAGATGAACAATTACTGCCCTGTAAATCAAGATGTCCGTTTACACAGTTTTTACTGAACAAGCCTGATAAATACGTCATCAATTTCTTTCTGCTTGTTGATGTCGAGACCAAATATTTGTGCAATGGGTTTCCTTATCTAGGAAAATATGATCCGAATTCTCAAAAGAAGCCTTTCGGCGACTTCGTTGTTCTTGAGCTGATGAAGCCTTATTATGGCCTTGGATATGGTGTCACAACCGACAATTATTTTACATCTCTAAAATTATGCGACGATTTGAAGTCTAAAAACACCAGCTTGATTGGAACAGTAAAGAAAAGCAGACATGAGTTACCCGACGTCCAAAAAATCATGACAAAGAATCATGTATATGACTCTAAAATTCTTCGCTCGGAATCTGGGTGTACGTTGACAGTTTACAAAGCCAAAAAGACCAAAGTTGTCGCTTTGTTGAGCACTTTACACGATAATGTCAACATCGCAGACAGTGAGAAGCGAAAACCAGAAACAATCTTGCATTATAACGCAACAAAGGTCGGCGTTGATTGCATAAATCAGATGGCTCGGTTGTATTCCACCAAATCTGCTTCGAGACGCTGGCCAGTCGATGTATTTTTCAGCATACTGGACATGGCCGCTATCAATGCTTGGATTTTGTTCAGATATGCAAACAACTCATTCATCAGCCGACGAAATTTTATCCTTGATCTCGGTAAGGAACTGACAGGCTTCAACACTCAAACAACAAGCCTTCCGTCTACTCCTTCACAGTCACGTCGATTTTGTGCTGAGCGTGGATGCCGAAACAAAACTCAAAATATGTGTGTTTCCTGTGCTTCTCACGTCTGTGGTAAACACGCTGAAAAAACCATAGTTTGTCTACACTGTAGAAAATAATGATGTTTTTTCGTTCATGCTTTGTCACTGTTCGTGCTCCTATTTCATACTCTTAAATTTTTTACATGTTATAAATATAGTCTACATCCTCAATCAAGTACTAGAAAGTTTTGAATACATGTATATTAGCTTATGGAAAGCAATTCCGACAATTAGATGATAATATTCTGTATGTGAGGTCATTTTGACCTCAGTCCGTAGTTTTAGTAATACATTTTCCACTGTATTTCTAGTGTTAAATTAATGTCAAAAACAAGCTCAGTCTTCAATAACTGCACTTTCAGCTCTTATTTATGTATTGGATCAGATGAAAAGCTTCGAGCTAAAACAGTCCATACAAATCATAAATGAAAATCGCTTTATCTGCCGTTTATTATCAAAAAGTTCTACTGCAACGCTCATTCTAATTTACGTAGCGTCGTTTCATGAAAGATTGCGCTATAAAGACGCTAACTTAGCGTTTTGACGGTGAGATTTACGATGGTTAGCCCAAGTATCATCGCAAAAGTTATTCTAGTCTATTATTTAATGTCTGCATTAAGCATAGAGCTAATCTGAAACACTTGCGAGATATTTTAATAAACAACGCTTTGACAACGCTAAGATAGCGCTATCTTCTAGAACTCTATAATGGAGCAATTGGTAAACCATTACATTTCTATTCTAAGCCATAGAAATCTAATAATTGTTATCAATGGTTGACGCTATGATGATGATAACTTAGCGTTCTATCGGTAGCTCTGTTTCAGATTAATTAACAGTTTTGACAAGATGAATAGATTGAAGCGTTCGCTCTACTTAATTTTCTAAATGGTTGATTGAAGTGTAAAAGTATGACAGCGTGCTGAAACCATGCAAATCGTCTCCGCCGCGCTGTCAAGCAAAAAGGCAGCTATCGCACTCTAGGCTTCGTCTCGACCTTCGGTCTCGACGAATCCTAGACTGCGATAACTGTCACTTATTGCAGGCGCACTAACCTAGACGATTTACGAGTAGTGTGCTTAACGTGATATTTAATGAATGCCCGTCGAAAATTCACTAACTTGCAAATTGCAAATCTCATTAGTTTTCATCTTGTTGCAAACATTCACCATAATTTGTTTTTCCGTTCAGGTATCACACCTGTGTGTTCTTAACATCATACGGTTAGAGCGGATGACCCTGGGGCAAGAATCTACAACTTGCATGTTCAGTAATTTGACTGTTCTTAAGACCTAGCAACATTGATCTAGATCCGTGCCGAAATAATCTCCTGAAATGGCCGTCAACAGACAGCTACTGTCGATTCTGCACCTCTTTCCATTCTATTTCAAACTTGTCGCAATCAATTCGGAACATTCAATTTTAAACGAGTTTCACTCAATAACAAAAACAAAACTACATTGAAACAGTCAATGACATTATAACTTTTCATGATAGATGTACAAACATGGAATCTGCTGAATAAGTGGATCATTAAAACAATAAACAATAAAAAGCGTCAACCAAAAAAGCTTTTATCAACTGACCAGTGTCTGACTTAACACAGCTAAACATGCTAACCCTCACGAACATTTTTCATGAGAACTCATGACATTTAATGCGGATTCATGAGATTTTTATGAGAGCTCATGAGGTTATGATGAGTCTCATGATATTCTCATAAGAAAATGTTCAACTCAAGATGTTCTCATAAAGCTTTGATGAGAATATAATGAGTGGTAATCAGAACATTCATGAGGATAGTGTCCCTTAAATAGGTCATGGGTAAATCATGAGCATTCATGAGGTTTTTGTGAAAATAAGTTTATAAGTAGTAAGGCATGCATGCTAACCGCGGAAGAAGAGTCATACGAAAGCTTATTAAATCGATAAGAATATCGAAGTTTAGTCCATAAAGGATAAAAAACAACAATATACAATATATCCTAGCGACCTGTAATAGCCTTTTCGAAATGATGCATATATAATTTGACTTAACGATTAACACTATCATGCAAGATGTTGAAAATAGAGATATATGCAATCACAGTTCAACATCTGAAAATAAAGGTTCATTTGTTGCGAATACTAAAAAGTATTGTGGTCATGGCGTGGGAATGCTCTGAGGCAACATGGCGAGCAACTTGAAAAAGCAACTTTTGATTTATTAATGAGATTTTTATGAGAAACTCATGAAATTTGATGAGGCATTTCATGCGAAAACGTTTCAAATCCGCATGAAATTTCAGGAGACATATATGAGAAAAATCTCATAAAAATCATGAGAAATTTTCGTGGGGGAAGCACTGCATCGCACGTCTTTCGTCCTCAACGTCTATATACCTAAAATCGTTGCAAAGGTTTGTAATATTGCTCACATGCACTTAAATCACTTTTAGCTCTCACTGCCCTGTCAAGTATAGTTCCATCATTACAAGTCTATGCTCAGTTTGTGTGAGACTACCTTAGCCACTCAGTCATTTGCAAACTCAAGTCATTTTTACACTGGCTCTTCACCGATGACCACGAGGTATTCGGTAGGGCTCAAGGGATCCAATTAAGTAGCTATCATGAGGGTACGGAATAAGGAGTTTTCAGATTCTGAAGCACTTCGAGCGATGGCACTATACAGGTTGTCTCAAAACGAAGGAAAACACCTTTACTTGACAGGAAAGTGAGAGCTAAACGTAATTTAAGTGGACATGAACACACATCATTTGTGATTGTGAACTTGAAAATCGTGTGCAAGATTTTACGTACTGTAAAGATGTTGTGGACATGAAAGATTTGCAATGCGGTGTTTAGCCTAGTGTTTTTTTACCTAGAACACTATTTGAACAGAATGTTTGATTGCTCATTGTTTTTTATGATCCAATTATTAGGAAGATTCGTGCAATTTTGTTCAGCAGATTCCATGTTGTACATGTGTCATGAAATGTTGTGATATCATTGATGGTTTTAATCTAGTTTTGCTTTTGTTGTAGAATGAAATTCGTTTAAAATTGAATGTTTTAAAATGAATGGAAGAAGTTTTGGAGCAATTGATTTAAAGGACCTTCAAAATCAGATGAGGAGGGCTCCAAAAGGCTCAGGGTTTTCAAAGCTCAAACAACATCGCCCTGTTAAAAGTTGAACTGCCATCCTGGATACGCCTTCGCAACAGCATACGCTTCGCACCCGTGATGCTGTCGGCCACTAACTTCAATAAGCAATTGCATGCATTGTAACTATCGTAGTATTGTAAAGGCTAGCGATGCAATTTTGTTAGATTTTGCAAGATATGTACCTAGAATCATTCTGTTTCGTAGGTAAATCCTACAGACTGTAAAAAATGATTTGGTGCAGTTATTAACCCTCGCCACACTAACGGGTGTTCTTCGCCTCATTGAGGCGCGTTCAGAGAAACACTCCAGTGCAGCGAGGGTTAAAAAGCTTGTCCAATATCTGAGGCCTACTGTCTCATGATCAAAGACGAGTGATCGCCTTCCATTCACCTTATGGTCGCCTGAGCAACCTTCCACAGAAGTTTCACTGTAATCTGTCACCTCCTAAAATCGAAGAAACTTGCATCCTAAAGCGCCACACAATAGAATTTTAGGAGGTTGCGTTGAAATAGAATGTTGACATGCTAAAGAAAACAACAACCCTAGTGCGCCAGCCTCCTAAAACGCTTTGCTTTAGGATTATTTTATTAGTTACGAATAGTATCTTGCTTTAGTGTGTGATTTAGGAGGTGCTGGTTTACATTGAATTGCACACTAGGGGGCGTGAAATCACTCACCTTGGACTCCACTTCTCTGCGATACATCCAGGGACATCTATGGATACATCTAATCGGGATTCTCACTGCATCCAACCCGGGAAGAAAGGTGAAAAGCTCTATCACTTCTGTAATTATGGTGGATGACTTGAAATTATTATAGAAGACACGCTGGCACGAAACTCTGGTGTCTGCGAATGTGCAATACAATCAGATTAACACATAAAATACTTTAAAACAAAATGATGTACACTTCAATATTTCAATCCTCAACTAAAATCATCAACGTGAGCATTTTAACTGTTTTTAATATTCGAGAGAAAATACAAAATATGTTTCATTTCTTAGCCATTTCTGTCCTCTTTACTTTCACTCGCGAGTCCTTCTCCGTTCCGATTTCCGACGATAGACGTGGTTCTGGTTCACTGCATCTGTTCCGCTCCACTGCGCACTTCTTGGAATATCATTGATAATTTGGAATTGCATTTCGTCGCCTGGATTGAACCTGGAAAAGCGTCACGCCTTAGGACGTGCTCCAGGCTTGTATCCTCGTCGCCAGCAAATCACGAGGGTATGACAGACACGGTGGTTGAGGCAGAATTCTGGTGGAACGTCACTTGTAAGGTTTGTAGGGTGGGAGGAGTAATTATGAAAGGATGTTGTGTTGACATTGAGGAATGTGGACTAACGCGATTCTTTGCAAGCCCATGTCAATCGTAGACAGATAGTTTATGGAGCGGAATGGAGAATTAGATGAGCAAGAAAGATCGATTACATTATCCTCTTCCTTTATACATCAAATTTGGTAAAGAAAGTCCTCCTCATTCCTCTCAATGCTTAAATGATGAAGAAATGATCGCCATATTGTCTTTGATGGTTTATTCTCTGTATTCCGAGCCATTAATGTGAAAAGTACTTCTCAGAAGGAGATAGCATTATCAGAAACAAACCTGAGATCAGATGAACGTAATGATGAAAATATCATGGCGAATGTTTAAGACAGTTATTGTATGCAATTGATATGTAAAAACCACTTTCTATGATTAATATGCAGTAGAATCATTTATAGAAATTAATAATACCGTAGAAGTACTATTATCCACTTCTATGGAATCATTAGATTCTAAATTGAATCCTAAACTGATAAATTATAGCATACTTGGGGCCTGCTTCACTATTGCTAGGAGCTCCTAATTGAAATCGGCTTCACCGTGGCAGATTAGCTTATGAATTATTTGTGAGACAACTGAACTGATAATTCTAGGAGCCTCCTAGAAAACTTATCAGCTACAGCTTGTAGAATATCTATAGATAAATTTATCTATCGTGTTGAAGCGGTCAGTCACTTCACATGACAATAGATTTCATAGCCCTTCGTCCAATCATGTCATAAGTGTCTTCACCTACACCCGTGCGCCCTACATGTCCGTTAGTGAATTAGTAACTTATAGAATTCTGTTTCACCATTTAGCATTGCTGCTAAAGTTAACAGCGAGTTCGCTTATAAGGTTTAGGCACAGAATTAGATTGTTTAATCGTGTCACTCTGCTAGAATTGCAAACTAATTCAAAGCGATGGCACATGCAGGAACTTACTGAGTGGGCAAAAAGAAATTTTTAATACATTGCAGAGATAGGAAAGATAGTCGTGAGTCGCTTGCGGATTGCTATGAATTCCTTCAAAATGCTCCGATCGCCACAGTTGCTTCAGATTCGAAGAATTCAGATCATTGCGCAATAAGCTCTCTCGATAATGTTGGATCATCCGATCATTATTAGAAAAGTTAGCAGGCGCACGAAAAAACGTTCACAAACTTCTCTGTAGAACTTGCCATCGTCTGTGTCTCTTTGCTGTGTGATCCGGTTGATAACAGTCACTGAAACTTCGCACAATTCGGCGTGTTTATCGCTGAACTGGCTGCTCATTGTTCGATTGCTATGGTATTATGTCAGCAGATTGTGCCATTTCATCTGTGTTACATGTTCCAATGCTTCCTTTCTAGTCAAACAGAAGAAGAGACGATTGGTTTAATTGTGTGGGTTTAGGAGACACTCTGACTGTTCCCAGACCAATTAAATCCACCACTTTGTTCTGTAGCGATGGCAGCAATGATGATGAAATGGACACAGGGCATTATCATCGGCGTAATCCTATGATATATAGGAATAAAACAAACTTTGCCATTGATGTCAAAATGTTTAAGGAAAGGTTTAGGTAAATTAACAGAGACTTTCTTATTTGGAGAGCCGAATTTCAAATCTCTTGGAGCATGATTCTTCACTGACTCATGCTTTTTTTGCCAGGCAACAAATTCTCGGTTGCTTACGATCTTTGGCTGACAATGGATTTTACCATCTGATTGAGGATGCTCATGGCATAAGCAAGTCCACTGTTCGTCGAATTAATTGAAGAGTGGTTGAGTCAATCAAGTGATTTTTAATGATTATGTGAGATCTCATGGATCAATTGATCGGTCACACTCGTCTTAGGAACACAAATTGATTCATCCACATTTAAGCCTCCTACTACCGGCGATTCCTTCCCGAGTATTTCGATAACCAAATCATCGATTTCATCCATTGTTACTGGCTTGCCACCCATTCTTTTTTTCTTATCCTTCTTTTCCTATAAATAAAAGCTTCATTATTATAAAAATGAGTGACTTGGCTTATAGGCCCATCAATGAAAAAAAGAGTCAAGCTCACCAGAGTTCGTCCCTTTATGCTACTACAAACAGCATCTCGCAAATTCGCATTATAAGATATTTTATAACCATGACTATTCATTCTGAAATTTTAAAAAGAAATCGTTATCATATCAAGCGACTGCAACATGCTTAATTGTATCTGTATCACACGAATCTCCTCCCGAGCATCTGCCTTCTCCTTTGCTTCTTTCATATCATCAAATTTCCCAAAGACAGTGGCTTTGCGATCCTTGATCAATTGGAGAGAAATCAGTTTTTGGTTGAAATTCATCGCTCGTCGTGTATAGTATATCTAGAAATTGAAAGTTTGATGGCACAACGCTACCGATGTATTTATCTCTTCCGAACAATGCGATCATAGATATCTGTCATTTCTTTTGTTAGAACAATTGCTTCACTTACTGTTCCATAGAGATGATCGCGACTGACACAGACTGAAGTAGCTGATAAACTTAGGAGCTTCTAATTCAAGGAGCGGATATCTATAGCAGTCGATGGTGAACAGTCCGTTTCACAAAAAGTGGATCATCCTAAAATTTGACTAAATAAAACATAAGTATGATACAGAAAGCATTTTTCATGTTATTTCATGTCCCTAATATATTTAAATGTCCTTATATAATCTGATAAGCTATGATACAGTAACGGTTCTTAAGAAGCTAATATTTTGTGGCCCTACCCTTATTGTCAATGACATTACCAATTCGTCTAGGCATTGATTCGATGACATCGTTGATTTTTGATTGATCTAACTTTCTCCACTCTCTTTTTAACAGTGACGTAAGTTGTGATACGCCATCTGTAGGTAGCAGTGAACGACGAACGTTACGTTTTAGAATACTCCATACATTTTTATGGGATTCAGATCAGGAGAACGAGCTGGCCAAGATAATGTCCTAAGCCCTATTTGAGACTTGCATAAGTTGACTCTACTACTCCTGTGACACGTAGCATTATCATCCATAAATAACCAAGTCGATGGATCACCAAGTTGATCTGTCATTTGGCCAATGTTCATTCGTAAAACATTCACATAGCGTTCAGAATTCATGGTTCCTTGCTGTATGTGAAGTTCAGAGCGGCCATTGGTCCAAATGCCAGCCCAAATCAGTAGAGTCGCACCACCTTGTACCCGGGGACGATGTAAATGTCTCGGAATTTCCTGATCAGATTTTATCCATAATCTCAATCGACCATCACTATCCTTCAGACGGACTGATGCCTCATCAGACCAGACAACCCGATCCCATTGATTTCGCCAGTGACAATGACTCATTGCCCATCTGAGACGTCTTTTTGTATGCTGATCTGATAATTCGATCTGAGAGGGCCTCTTACAGCTCTTGAAATTCGACTCAATAAGTCTTCTACGAATAATGGACTTAGAAATAGACGAGACTAGTGCAACCATCTCAGTTAACGAGAGACTTGGATCAACTTTAACAAATCTCAAAATTAGGCGGTCTCTACGTTTGGATGTTTTGCGTGGACGGCCAGAGCCCTCTTTACAACAGAGTCGAAAATCATCATTATGCCATCGATGCACATTTGTGTAAGGGACATTTAGTCGCTTGCTTGTAGCTCGCAAAGAAAACCCTAGTTCTGGCAAGGCTGACACTTTGCCTTTTGTGAATGCGATCTCGTTATTGTTCATTTGTGCTTTGTATTGTTTTCAACCGGTAAGAGATAGATTTCTAGCTGAAAGCAATCAGGGGTGCTGCCAACACCACCGCAACGAAGTCAGGAAGCTATGGAACATGAAGTCCAGTTAATCACATGTAGCAGTTACATTATTGTTGATGAATAATGGTGGCATACTGGGTCTGATTGACCGATTTTCTTTATTTTTGTTTTGCTTGATAGCTTTTGGCTTGTAAAACAACATATTACATAACAAAAGAAGCAAATGTAATTTTATAAGAGTGAGGTATGATTTTGTCTAACATTGCTAAATGAAGATCAAATTATCTACTACTTTTTTTATCTATAACAGGAAAGCAACTTCAATATTCATGCTTGAAATTTCCAACAATGATATTAGCTGTAAGCACAACTGACATATCTTCCAAATTTCAGAGAAATTCGTTCAAGTTTGGCGGAGTTAGACAAAGTTGTAGTTAAAAGACAAGGGTTAGTAGAAGTTTAGAATACATGGAATTTGAAAATGATATTTACAATGAGATGATGTGATGACTTACGATGATGTGATACCTGTTCACCTCTACATGCTCATTCCTTCATATCATATCATAGTAAGTAAATCATCATCTTATTGTAAATATCATTTTCAAATTTCTTGTATAACCCTAGTCTTTTGCTATTTAGTGTTGAAGATTACTGGATGGTAAAAAAATCGAAAAAATTTGTAGCCCTACATTTTGAAAAGAAAAATAATAATTAACATATCTAAAAACCTGACTCTTTCCAGCTCAAAAACTAATATGCAATTACTAGTCAGGGTATTTTCTAAGTCAATTTTATGGCTTTAACACAAGTTTGCAGGATGCGCATGATCATGGCATGCTCTCTGTTTGTGTATACAAATTATGATATCACACGAGCTTGGCTGAGCATCAAACAGATACAAATTCACTGTTTATGTCGAATGTTCAAGCATGGTATGCAAATGATCTGAGGCAGGTTTTTATCTTTCTGTAGTTCGCTTGTGATGTCGTCTCATTCAAGCGCTTGCCATGTCCTTTGCGCGACACATCGTAGGAGAAGGCAAGCAGTTTCCAAACTCGCAATTATAATTCGCTGTAAGCATTTAGGCACGCGCTATGAATTGCGCGCCTTTTTGAAGGGAGATTTACTATTCAATATCTCGTGCCTCCCATAGAATCCATTCACACCTGACGCGGCGTGTCCTCACGCGTCCAGAATTTTCATTCAGAACCTTAATTAATCTATAGGCTGTTCACACAGAGACCCTCGGGACCTCGCCGCGTCCGTTGTGAATAGACCTCTAGTCTGAATCCCTTAGGCACAAGAACTTCGCTTTGTATCTAAGAATCGCTGAAAATTTCGAGTTATACCTTAAGTATGCACAAGCATCTCAGGTTCAAGTTGCGTGTTTTAGCGGAAGGTGTGCGGCATGTGGGACAGCCTTCTCAACCAAAGCATTCTTCAGATATTTAGCTAAATTAGAGCATTCTGATATACTGGTTCAGCTGCCTCTTGCATCGAGAGTAAACGGACTGTGTGAGTGTGACTGTGCAGTGTGTGTCTGTGGTTGTGCAGGTGGCCGCTCATGTTGAGTACACATAAATACAAACCATGAAATGAAGAGTAGGCCATTAAATGCCAATAACAATCTATCAAATTGGAACAAATCATTATGAATTTTCATATCAAAAGATTCAATTTTTTGCGGAGTTTGCGTTTCTGTGGTCTAAAAAGTATTTGATCAATTTTTAAGAAGCTGAATCTTGCAAATTATTCCTGTGCTTATATACCAGCGATTTAGTGCCACTATAGCATGAAACACATATGGATATCAAAAGGAATGAAAAAACAGTTATCTCAATTAATTAAGCGGAAATTAGGCTGATTATCAAGGAAATTCCATGAAACACATCATAATGTAAGTCTTCATGGAAAAGTTGAGATCTTGTTGTGCTTCTTGTCTGAAATTTGAAGTTCTTAATTCAATTTTCATCGGCATGACTTTATGATTCACTGAATGTATGTCTCAAATCTTGAATTTGAATAATATTGTGCACCCGTTTGCATCTTTTAACCCTTCCGCTGCCAATGACGAATATTTCGTTTTCACTAAGCAATACATCAGAGCCGGAGCAAAAAAGTATAAACGTATATCTGATGCCAAAGACGAACATTTCGTCAGAACATTTGCAATACCCGAGTGCCACTCAATTATCTACTCGGAAACTATTCACTGCCAATGACGAATATTTCGCAAAGATTTACAAATAGCTGAATGCCAGCGTTAACTGCAAGGGATGATTACCTCAGTGCCAGAGAATTAAGCTAACGCACCAAAACAGTTATGAAGAACAAGAAAGTTTATCATAAAATGTATTGCACGAGTACAAAGCGTAAAATTATACATTCATGTCAACTGCATGAGACAATGTTTGAGATATTAAATCTCCAATGTGTATGATTGATGCTGATGTAAGGTTTTGAAAAAGCAAATTATAAAACTAGAACGAAACCTTTGTGTGGTAGGCCTCAAAACAGGGGGATGGACACAAAGGCACATGTCCACATGTATCACAGCAAAATTTGGGATCCTTCCTCTGTTTGTGTCTGAAACAGACCACACAACGACGAAAAGTTTGTTTCTGATTCTTGTTTGGTGGCAAGAGACGGGATAATGCGCATCACGATGCAAAAGCCTGAGTGGTGTATCCCCACTCAAAGATCGTGCAGGACGAGAGGTCATATTTTGCGCCATCAGTTGGTTTATTAAATTTGAAATAAATTGCTTCTTCGAGCACTCTGATCCATGCTGGTACACAACAAAGGCGTTGTGGATTATAAAATCCAAAACCAAGAAAAAAATTTTCTTATACCATTTGGTTGATTTTCTTGACACAGAGTACGGATCGATCACTTGAGAAAGTTTATCGACGCCGCCCATCGTCAAGTTGTAGTCAAGTATAATTTGGGGAATCACTTTTGAAGTGTGCCTCTTCGTTTTGATTTCAGCGAAAGAAGAATCATGCAAAGTTGAGATGAGATTAACGGTTTTGTTTCCGTTCCTCCGTGAATCGTTGAAACGGAAAAGAGTGATGGAATGTTCATTCTTTTTGTAAGTGCAAGAGAGAAGGGCGTTCTTTTGAACGGCTTGGTCGAAAAAAGAAGATGGCAAGTCTTTCCGTGACTTATTGACGGTTCCATAGATGTCAAAGCCGCACTCGATAGCTCTTTTGGCCAGCTCAAGCGAATTGAAGTAGTTGTCGAGGACTAGGGTGTAACCCTTCCCTTTCAGGGGATCAGTTAATGACAAAACCAGTCTCGTAGCAAAGTAATGAAGGTGATGTGGTAAGTATAAACGTCCATCACAATCCGAAGGATGACTGCCGGATAAAGTGTCTCTTCCAGTATAAATGATGAAGTTAAAAACAAAACTTGTATCAGATTCACAAACAAGAAAAAGCTTTATACCGTATCGTGCTCGTTTGCTCGGGATGTATTGCTTCCACTGTAGTCTTCCTTTAAACTTTTGTAAAAGCTCATCAATGGAAAGAATGTCCTTTGGCGTGTACGTTTGAAACCGTTCGAGAGCCAAATCAATGAATTTTCGAATTTTGTAGAGCTTGTCATTTTTGTCGGAGCTTTCGTTGTTTGCGAAATGTAAAGCCCGCAAAATGCTTTGGAAGCGATTCCGAGACATCAACTGGGAAAATATCGGAGTGTTAAGAATGGGATCTTCGGACCAGTAATCTGACAGTGAAGGCTTTTTAACCAGTCCCATAATGAGGTGGATGACGAAAAATGTCATAATTTCATTGAAAGTTACGTCTTCTCATACTAATGCTCGAGAGTTAGATGTCTTTGCGAGTCCCTGTAGAGCTCGACCGAATCGATTTGTTTCTTCTAGTATTAGTGCTATCATATCATCGGAAAAAAAGTGTCGGAAAGCACTCACTTCATTTTCAAAATTGGCCGTGATTCCTGGCTCTCCCGAAAAAGTAAATGGTGGTTTCAAATCATCGCCTTCTTCCCATCCTGTGATTTCTGCATGATGTTCTGTGTCATCTTCAGGATCAGAAAAATCGCTTTCTTCAAAATCACTTCCACTGCTTTCTTCAGATGACATCTTCACTCAAGAGCGTGAGAAAAAGTGAACTTCGAACGACAAACCCTGAAATTTATGACACTTTTGCTAAAAATAGATATGAAGTGTTTGGTATCGTTAGAAACCGTAACACGTCACCAACAATCCCATCTTACTTTCATTTCAACTGAAACGTTGTAGAGAACATCTGATGGAATTGCAAATATCAAACGCCAAAAACGAAATATTCGTCATTGGCACTGTGTTGTTATTTCATGGGTGACGAAATATTAGTCCATGGCATTCTAGCATTTTCTATATAAAATCACGTGGTATTGGTGAAATAGGGGAGCTTCGCGAAATATTCGTCATTGGCACCATTTTATTTGATTACTAGAATTTCGTTGGCAGCGAAAGGGTTAAAGTTAATTGTGATAATTGTCTTTGATTATGATATTTTGCTCTTTCAGTTTGTGACATAATCACGTTTGAGAAAATGCTCCTCTCATCCATAAGGTTGAGCATGAAAGTAATATATAGTCACCCATCGAATTGCTAATTTAGCGAACATTACCTATCCAAGGCTACCATGATTTGTAAAAAACTATTTTTTCTTTTCTATTGCCATCAGTCAAATCCGTGTAAAACTCTCGAAAATGTGTAAAAATTTGCCTATCTCACATGTGGCCACAACTCGAGTTCATTTGATAAAATCGAAACTGCATCCACATTGGGGATTTAATTAGTGCTGAGTTGATACTCTACCTAATATACTTACTCTATGCAAAAACATTTTCAAAAAGCGGCAAATTTCAGACTTAAAAAATAGTATTTCTCAAAGTAGGTCATAAATTTCACCTTCCAGTGGCTCAGATCCAATGACTTTTGATGAATAGTTTGAAAATACGTTAAAAATAAAAGTCTCAGAATTGTTACCGGCTTGGTTACAAGGACCACAGCAAAAATATGGCAGGGGGATACAGATTGAGTTGAATAATACATAAAGTCATAAAGTTTATCAGTTTGGCTTTCAATTCTGAAAGCATTCATTCTCATGCCATAACTAAAACGTTCTTGAAACGTTCGGTAGGTATCCACAACTTGTCACATTTACTTGTCTCAGAACTTCACACATCTGAAGAATCTGTGTATGGAATGCTGCTCATATCGCATCGATGTCTCTAATTAAATCTCTGAACTCATGCCTAATCAACTCTGACTATTTGTATGAACTAACTAAGTTCTACGACAAGACTATCGTTTCTAATGAGCGCTGCGTTGAGAACATGTACGCATTAAAGATTTATCCAACTGAGCCACATTCGATGTACGGATTGTTGAGCACAAAAGTCTGAGAATATCACGGACAATAATTCCGTTGTAACAAGTTATTCGTGCTGTGAGCACTATCACTTCCGCTTCACTTACAGGCAACATTGCAAATGTTGAAGCTATACATATTTCCATCCAATAGTGAGAGAATCTGATGCGAATTATTCGCGTGAGTGTAAATATTAATGAAGAAAGTCGTAGAAAGTACATAGTGGATAATTCTAAAGAGATTAGTGTATATGCTGTGGAGTCTACCGCTTTATAACATTCGTTTAAATGTCAATGTTTCTTTCATTTTGTTTTAATTCAATGAATATTTGAAATGTCATGCTGATGAACACTTTCAAGTATCATGAGAAACTGTTCCATGTTAAAAATAATATCAAAAGTCATGCGCATTTTTACTCATTAAAAGACAGTTTGCACATGCACTGAAAGCTGTTGATCGCAAAAGCTACTGGGAATGCGAACTAAAAGCCGAGAACAAGTTGCGGTAATGCAACAGAACGATGCTTTCGCAGTCATATCGAAATTTTATTGTACCAGCTAGCAATGATATCAAACTTTCGTGCAATAATATCCTACGCTACGCGATTGTGATTCACTTTATCAGCAGGGTGATTTTATCGACACGTATCATGGATTTGAGCCATTTCATGACATAGTCCGGGAGCTACTGACACTTTCTTCCTAAATTAGCGCACAAAGGGCTTAATAGCATGGATTTGCAGATCTTGAAACGCTGAATACAAAAATCAAATTCTTAAGTGTCATAGGCAGTCACTTTCGGTTATAGGTAAGGTTAAAGGATTTCCATTGGAATCCAATGGTAAAATCATGGACAGCTAGAAATCCATGGTTAAATCATGGACACCTAGCTGACCATGGGTAAAATTCAAGAAATATCTATGGATTGTGAAACACTTAGCAATTTTCGTTCATTTTCTTTAGCAGAAAAGAAACTATTGATCAGAATGCCATGAAATTTGAAACATGGTTGAGTTCAGAACGTCAACTTCGATATAAATGTTGAAGTGAGTCACATGATTCAGCATTTGATGTATGAGAGCCTCTACAAAATGAGTAATTTTCATGTTTTGACTTAATTTTGGCGATTTTTCTCATTGATTGATGTAAGCAGCTAGTTACGGGTGCAATCGGCTTGCTTGGAAAAGCTAGACGATTGCATCTCCCATGCCGTTGACGAAAGAAACAGCTGGAGGACAACACAAATCAAGGATTTTCAAATTATTGATCGTATTCAAATTTCATCTCTTCAATCAATTACTTGAAGTTGGTATTCGTGAACAAAGAATTACATTGCATACTTAATTGAAATCCTTTGTCATCAATTTTAACTGAAAGTGCAATGACTAAGCAATCAATTTTTCTGATGCTTTTAAGTCAGCGATGACGTAGAATTGAATGAATAATTGGTTGAGGAATCCTGGACAGTAGCATAGCCCTTTGCTGCTGATGGCCTTGACATGTCGAAATAAATGTCAAATAATTAGTGGATTCCTTGAAAATTCAAGGGTGTGCGTGCCTTAGTCGCACTCTGTTGCCAAAAGAAGAAATAATACAAGCGTTTGCGAGAGTAGTGAACTATTGAAAAATCATGAAATTCTGGATGTCAGAGTTCTAAGTGCGAGCTTTCTCATGGTCGAGTGCTGCGTGCGTGTCGGAGAAGTCCTTCAATCGATATTAGAGAGGCATGGATATCATGAATGGTGAATGTGACTGATGTAGACCTAATTCCTGACAATCACATTAGACAGAGTTCCTCATGAGCATCCAATTTATCAAACTATGTAATTTGAACACATTAGAGTTATTAGAGAAGTGAGAAATCGCAGTCGCAGCTATAATGGTTTTGGAGTAATATGGAGTTGTATAAGGAGATCTAGGAACCCATCCCCTCGGGTAAAGTATGGTTAATATTCTCCCAGTTTCATCTATCTCGTGTTTCCACTTGGACAAACTTTGTGAGATCGGAGCTAGAGCCAGCCCCGTCTCTACCCGCCTCCTGTGTCGGTGTTATGATTTGCATTTTCCTGTCTTACATATTTTCCGGCAGGATGGATGCGCTATGAATTTTCCGCCCGCTGCTTTGAAACAACAACATAAGCTGTGATTTGCATTTTCTCATCATGCTCGAATTTCCGTAGCACTGACCGGCGTTGTGGCCTTATCGTACAGTGTTCGCTCTGCGTCCGGGAAACGTGGGCTCAAATCTAGGCTGGGTCAACCTGAGACATTAAAATAGGTACACTCTGCATTCTTAAGGCCTATTCACACTGGTCGACGAAGATTTTTCGCAGTAGACTGAGTGAATTCTTTGCGAAGGTTGGTTTATCATTTCAGCGGTCGCAGTCAATTGAATGCGTGAAACCACTCATTCAATGTGAATGGTGTCGACGACTGCAGCCGATGTGTTCACTCCGAGAATTTACTGCAACCACTCCGACGACTGCGTGAATTTACTGCGACGACTGCGAGCATTTACTGCGGTAACTAATTGCATCTATGAACAAGTGTTGAAATCATTGGTTGAAAACATTGGAACTCATCAGTATACAACAGATAGCATAATATCGAGCGTCTCAAATTCTTGACAGCATGAAAAGAAACAAGGCGATTGCCAGTATCTTGTTATTGGAGCAATTTAGAAAAGGAAAGGAGCGTCGATTTTGGATGAGACCAGCCATCGCCAATAGAGACTATCATATCGCTTACCTCCTTCAAAATTGGACGCCACCCACTTCCATGCATTTTCTTTTTTGGTCAAATTTCGGTAATCTTTTATTGTGTTATCATAGATCAGGGGGTTGTTTTCAATCGCTTCGATTAATTCGCCGTCTTCCATTCTTGCCTTTCTTGACTTCCACTGATTTGACTGCGACGCAAATGAACTATTTCATTCTTGCCGCAGTGATAGAAAACACGCGTGCCCCTCATTTCACATGAAGTTCGCAGTGACTCATTCACACCTGTATGCGTGTATTAGCGATACCATTCACACCTACGCAGTCAACTTCTCCTCCGCAGTCAAATTCAAGACTGACTGAGTGGTTTCTCGCAGTGGTTGCAGTGGTTCTTCGCAGTCGACTGCTAAAGCATTCACATCAAATGATGTCTTCGCAGTGTTCGACGACAGGAGTTCGCAGTCAGTGAGAATCAGGCTTTACTAAGCACTCAGCGCGAAAGAATGAGGGTGGGACAAATGGAACTCGGCCACATGTAAGAGCGGCGCATCTCCGAATGTGCTTCCGAGTATAAAGCGTAACATTTATTCAGTGCTCTCCGTGGCGCAGTGGTTATCTGGTTGGCCTAGCGATCCTTTGGTCCATAGGTCGAGCCCCGAAAGTGTCGTTGGAAGTCGGCAGGGACGGCATCCGGACTGAAAGTGTTACTTGTGTTACTTGTGTTGCTTGTGTTAGCACCGTCAAGCCCCTAGTGTGGGGGAGTAACGACGTTAAACCAACATTTTTATGCTGTGGTTAACACACATAAGGGTTATATGCCAACAGGAGTCGGAAAATCAAAAAAGACTCAAGAAATAAATGAAAGCACAGTACCAGAGGAGACTTAAAACAAGTGAACGCTTCCGGGTTTGTGAGAAGGTAGGTACGTGTTCGAAATAAAGGAGGGAAAATCATAGAGGAAATTAATTCGAGTCAGTCGAGTCATCATAGGAGCAGAACAAGGAAAAGGCCTACCTATTGACTTAGAGGCGAGGAGTCTAAAAAGAATAGAGAAACTGGTAGACGCAGGTGTGTACACAAAAACCTTTTTATGAGTAGATTATAACTGATGGATTAACATCTAGTCGATCGCTTTGCCATGCTGCTCTCCATGACGGTCGGACCATCTGCCACCTATGAGCTTGAATAATGTCGAGGGCAACGGTGTGATATTTCCAGTGTGATATCAAAAATTTTACCTCTGCTGGAAATGCAAAATGCGACATTAATTTTTCTATACCTAACTTCTTCATTACATTATGATTCACAGCATGTGGCACAACGTGCATCGAAGAAGAATGTAATGTGCGTAGTCGGCAAGAAGGAAGATCTATAATATCATCGGAAAATTAAACTGCAATTATGTTCACCTGCCGCGGAACATCTATCTATGAATTTATTTCCCACTGTCTATTATTCTTTTTCCCATCGGAAGCCAAACACGCAGGAAATTCTAAAATGCAACACCAGTGCTACAGTTCTTGCTCTCTCGGAAAATGTAATATTGATAGGATAAAACTCCAAGTTTTGAATGTGAATCTCAGTTTCCCTCGACTTTCTTTTCAGAACGAGCAAAATTTCATTAGAACGCTTCGTCGTCGTAATTACAAACATTTCATACTTTTTCTACAATCATTGTACTTGCTTGTATGAAATATCAATGTTCCGATGGAAACAAAGACCTGAGGAAAACGTATTGCATACCATCGGTTCCAGCTCTGGCAGATATGTGAATGTATGTTTGAATTTCTAAACAATGATATTTGCACCTGCAGCTTGACATTCTGAAAGAATATACTTCATTCTTGCGTTGCACATATTTGCCTTGTCTTGGCCGTGTCAGCGTTGTCATTTCATCTCACTCATCTCGTCTGCGGTTGGTTAATTCAGTTCCAGAAGATTTCCCCAGAAATCGGTGCATTAGCAAACGGAAATTGATGTCTGGAAGTCACTCACCGGATATACAGACTTGTACAGGATTTACACCGTCACTTGAAGCTGCCAACTGCGATCTAAAATTCTTTGTTTACATAGGACAAAATGAACATTTTCTAAAATGTTATGCCTGCGAGTTTCTGAAATTCGATCAGGAAAATTTTCGATTGTTGGCTCCAATAAGTGAATATTAAGAACTAACTTGCATGTATGTATTCTATGACAATAATCTGACATGTTCGTAACCAAATCGATTTACGATTGCTATGATTTTGAACTTTGGAAAATAACATTGATTTGAGGATTCAAAAGCAATACGAGGTGTCGAAGAAAATGCACAAATATAATATTAAAAAATTGAGCAGAATGGAGATGATTATATAATTTGCAATCTGAGTGGGGAAATTTTTCTTCACTGGCATGCTTTCATCTAATTAATCAGCCTGAATTCTTATCGGCATCATCTCTGAATATTCCAGAGTATGTTGGTATTTTCAAGTATTTTCTGAGTTTTGTGAAGTTCTGTTAGGTAGATCATGCATCACAAATGTAGGGGCCTTCGTTTTTTATATTAGCATGGCAACTGCTCTTTACAGTGCACATAACAGCTATCATCTGATATGTATAGTAGCTTTCTTTACTATGCATCTAATAAACTGCTTCCTAGGGGAAAATTTTGTGAAGGAAGATCATTCTCATCTTTTAGCTATAGGCTAACAGTGGAACAAAATTCTTCTTCTATTGAATGGATAGTGCTGTAAAAGTTAATCGAAGCGAAAGGATGCAGCAAATTTCAACAAACTGTCTCTTCAAAGAGCAAATGCCACACCAAATTCACACACAATTTAAAACCAACAATCGGCATGTTTGTAGAAATTTGGTATGTTTTTCATGTGAATATTGACTTCCTTTCCTATGTGTTAGACATATAACGATGCTAACAACTCCATCTGTGATTGGCTAATTACATGTAAAACCAAAATACCAAAAATCCATCCTTTGCATGTGTTTGGTAGAGTCATAGGTCTACAAAAAGGACAAGTCAGATGTGCATAATTGAATTATTTATTTAGTTTAATTTTCGAACTGAATGACAGAGCTTTCTCATAAATTCGGATTTCATGTCAATCTTAAGATGTGTATCAAAAGCAACAACGTTTTCGGTGACTCATTATCGAAAAGAAAGATATATTGTTTTGCATACAAATCAGTCAGTTATTTGTAAAATGATTTGCCTAAATACAAGCCCATCGAGAGCTATTTTATTCTAAAGCTTACTTTACACTGGCAGTCGCTGCAGTTGCAGCAGCCGAGTGACACGCCCGTCACGTGATTGAAACGCAGCATGACATAGCTATGAAACATAACTGCATGTTCAGCACCTAATTTACATTGCAACATAGAAATAAACTGTTTATCTGAAGTTCGCTACAATGGAAATTGACTCAAGGTCGCGGCACATCCGGGGGAACTAAGTTGGGGCATGAAGAACCAATTAAAAGCTTCGATTTACTCATGTGACTGATTCTAACCCAATGATACAGACGTTGGCAGGTGCATCTAAGTGAAAATGCGTGCGATTTTTGTGCCGTTATTGTGCATTGCATGAAGCGTAATTTCCATTCTTGAGGTTTTATTGTTGTCAATTTCTATGCATTGCAAACAGCAAGACAGTTATTGCACTGTCCACGCAAAGTGAGTCATGGAATGAAAAAATAGAGAAAATTTACCGATCAGATGACACTATCATTGCAGCAGGCTGCAAAGAAATAGAATTCGTTATAATCGCTGAACTGCACATGAACTGCCAGTGTAAATCAGGCCAAAATCTCACGAGCTATACGAAGTTAGCTGTTTGAGTATTAAACAAAATAGCCTAACTAATCACAAAAAGAATGAGTGTGGGATAAATAACAACTCGGCCACTTGGAAGAAAGGCCCCGTGCCTAATGTGCTTCCGAGTATAAACAGGGTTTATTTTCAGCAAATTTCCGAATTATGCGGTGTCAACTCAATCGGATTTTTCAATGCATGTTGCTTGGGGATATGTAAACAGTCGTGGATACAAATGACATTTTTTACTTTATTTTTTTTGTTTGTGATTTTTTTCAACCCACAAATTTTAAGGAATCAAAGATGTGACAGATTTTAATTGAGAAGAATTGACTTCATATCTTAAATCCAATTTAATAACTTTTCTTCCTATTTATCGACTTTTCGTTCTTTAGCTAAGATGTTCAGCTATGTATTCTGGAAGTATTGTTCTTCGTGATCGCAGACCTGGTCTGTGTGTCCAAAAAGAATTCGTTTAGACCTCTCTGTTACCGTGGTGATTGACAGCTCAGCAGTACACGCTTGAGCTGTGTTCCCAGTTTTCTTTTGTCGTTGCACACGAAACGGAGAGAGACCACGAAAGCGCTCGTGATTTACTTTCTCACTACATTGCCTTGAATTTTGTTTTTATTGCATTTGGGCATTGTTTTGGATAAATGATTCGGCAATTGTCTTCATCTTACAAGACAAAATTATGTTTAGTATCAAGCTTAATTGAAATATACATTTGCAATGTACATGATATGAATATAGAGAAATGAAAAGATGCCATGCAACATATTTCCAGGCAAAGATCGGCAATGATAAAATGATATCATCAAAAACATTTGTTCCATAATATTTTCTAATCATATTTCGCATTTTGTATTGAAACAAATTTAGTCTCTTTCGTTTGTTCTACCCATGTCCGTCCGCACTGTTTGATTCATGTAGCGAAAAGCAGTCGTTCAGTCTGTCTATCCCACATATTAATAATGATTGAACATTGAACTCATTAATGACTGTCTTGATGTTTTTGAAGTCTTGACTGTTATCTAGACATTTAGCCTTTTTGTGCCTTAGATTGTGTTGACCTAACCAACTGCATATTGTAGGCATATTTGTAATTTCTGTGCATGAAGCTTAGATCAAAACTTGCGGTGTCTAATGTAAAGGCCATAGGCCCTAACTAAGTTCTGATATACAAGAAGCTTTGCATGACTAAACTGCTTTCTTCCGTCTTCCATTATTTGGAATATATCGATGCTGCATGCAATCTAATTTTCATTTCATTTCTAGCAGCGGTAAAAGTAGCATGACAGCAGTGCAAATCGAAAAAATCGTATGACTAGATCTACTTACGTTGTAGACCTTGGTGTATTTCACTAAAAAATGGTATATGTTTATTATAAAAATTAAATTATATCATTTCCGATCACAGTTTCCAGGAAAAAAATTCCGAAAATTATGGTCATTATAAATTAAGTCACGCGTTACTTAATTGATTTTTAATTGATAATTGGAAGTCGGTCCAAGTTCGTTTTCTCAGAATAAAATGCGGTCCACTCATCGTAATGATGGAAACAATTGCGCAAATTAATTATATGGACGGTCAATAGTTGTTGTTAGACTATCTTCTGCGCAGTATCGTATGTCACGCGCCGAGTTTTTCCATGAGATAATTGTCTAGCGACTGTCAAAGATCAATTATGCAGACAAGATAATTGATAATAAAGATGCATGCATCAAAAACTAATTGCACAATTCCGCAACTTGCTTGGGAGAAAAAACATTCCAGTTAGTGCAAAAACTAGAAAATTTATTCCTATGACAAGAATGATAATTGATACAAGTTCGGAATGGAGAACAACGCCTTGACGTTACATGTAAAAAAATACAAAAGTGGCCTCTAAAAGGTCGTGTCCAGGTGGGATTTGGAAGCCAAGAGGTGGGCTATGGCACAAAGGGATGCCCTGAGATGCCGCGCTTCATTACACGGTCCCTTCCTCAAGGTACAGAGGGGCAATCAATCCCAATCTTCGTCAGATGCCACAGACTTACACATTGGTGGAATGACAGTTAACAACGCCACCTCCAGATGGCATGTGGGAGTTTGTCCGCAGCCCAGGAATCATGTGATGTGACACGGGCACATACGGCAGAGAATGGTGAGGCAATAGTAGGCCGTGTTGGGAGAACGAGACGCTGGAAGGGCAAGAAATCGGCGCATTGAAGATGTTGAAGGCTGGACCTGGGCTGTATCCACTGTCGTATGAGCGCGCGCTGCTGCAAGAAGAAGAGGAGGATTATTGCTTGTACGACTAAAGTGACAATTTGCATGATGAATGAAGCCTTAAGGTCACTACTCTTTCATACTGGGGGCTTTGACGGTGCTGACACAGTCAGACTTTCCTGGGGCGTTGTGGTACTTTATTCTAGATACCCTTCTTGACGACTTCCAATGACACTTTCGCGGCTCGAACTCTGGACCAGCAGATTGCCAAGCCAAGCACGTACCTCCTGTGCCACGGACAACTCGATGCTGGCGACAATTTGCATGATCATTAAACATAATTTACCACGATGATTTTGATCCAATTGCTTCAATAATAGAACTTTAACAAATAACTCTGCTTTCGCTAGGCAAACAATTTTGTCCAATTTTCATCATTTACAATGCATGTCAAAGTCTAAACATCACCACAACAAAGAATGCAGCTTTCAAGGGAACGTGTATGAAGCCACCTTTGAGTTTAAAAGGTTTATTTATAAAGAAAACGACTAATGTACTTATGCTTAATGTTCTTCCACTTGAACTACTAGATTATATTTTCTACTGAATAAAAGCAGTTAATTGCAAGCTAAGTGCAACCTTATCACATTGATAAATTATTTTTATGCAATAACAATTTCACTTCGATTTCACGTCTGAAATTTGATTAAAGAAGTTGAATAATCGCCTAAAGTTAATGTATTCTCGGAATCTCTCTCCCATACGCCATTAGCTTGCAGACACCTTCCACTTATACAAAGGTTGTTTTATAGTCAGAAAAGCCCAAACGAAGGTTGATATTCTGCTCCATTTCCGCATTAAGAATTCATTTTGTCATTTCTGCACGGATTCTGCTATGCGAGCAATCAATATCTTATCAAAGTCCTAGGAGTAATGTTTGTGTAACTTTGAAACTTCATTCACTTCATTGCACTACACCGGCTTAAAAATTGATAAATCCTCTTTTCGTTCTAAAGTGATGTCATTTCGCCATAATGAGACAACAACTCTGCAGATGATGTCCACACAAGCTATTCAGAACAGCAAAAATTGAAGAACAATTTTGAGAGGATCACACAAGAAATCAGAACTGTCTACTACAGGCAGTTGTCACCATCATTGCTTGATGCATCATTCACTTCGAACATTGATGTTTTCAAAACTTGGCAGCAGTCATTGTAATTAACGAATTTTCTTGCCGGCCAAATTAATGAAATATTTCAAAGATTTTTTTTCTATTTTCTAATTGGAAACAACATTCTACTCATAGTGAAAATGTTGATATCAAAAGGTTCAGCTTTTTGCGGAGATACGTTCCTGCGGGCCAAAAGATTATTTTAGCAGTTTTTAAAAAGCTGAATTTTTGCAAATAATATGTATATAGGCTACTATTGACATGAACAAGATATATAAGTAGTAAGAAACATGTTGGATGTCAAAAGGAATGAATATCCACTAGCAAGCATCTTCATTAAGCGGAAATTAGGCTGATTATCAAGGAAATCTAATGAATGGCATTCAAGTCTTCATGAAAAAGTCGAGATCTTATTGTGCTTTCTTGACTGAAATTTCAAGTTTTTAATTCAATTTTCATTGACAAGATTTTGTGATTCACTAAATTTATGTTTCATTCCTGGAATCTGAATGGTGACGTGTACCCATTTACGTCTTTAAAAGTTAATGGAAACATTGTCTTTGATTATGGTATTTTGCTCTACCAGTGGCAGGTTGCCGTTATTATACAGAGCTCTTCTGATGGACAGCATGGACAACTTCAAGCAGTTATTCCCTCAATGGAACACCATGATATTCGAAGATGACTGGGCTCGTCCACATACAGTTGAAGAAAGCGTGAAGTTTAAAGAGGAGCATTTTCCGAACTTTTTTCGAACACGTCTTCTTGAGAAGGAGCATGAATGGTATGCCCCTTCAAAGATGGATGACTTATGGCCAATTGAACGAATATGGCGCCATCTGGTTAACGTCGTCTTCAATGATTGGCCATCCTGGGTCTGATGATGAGTGGAAAGAAAGGATTCAGTCTGTGTGGGACAATGTCTCCGTGGAGTTGTGCGTGCGACTTATCCATGAGATTGCGGCCAGACTGCATCAGATTGCCAACAATAATGGCACAAAAATTCATCCGTCTTGGCGATGCAAAACCTCACAGCATCGGTGCAGGTGCAGCATTTGTGATCCGCAGGATTCTAGTGATTCCTTCACAGAAGATAGTGAACTTCTCCTGACGGAAATTGAATCTCAGGAATATGATAGTGAATAAAGCAAAGCCAACGTGTCTTGTTTTTGTTTAAAAGAAATTCTACCTGATCATTTTGCTTTTATTTCGCTAGTAGGGGTCACATACGAAAGACACAGTCTGGGAAGTATATTTCATTCATAGGGGAAAACTTCAGGGCGTTAGAAACGTTAATAAACAGATTCGTTAATAAAATCGAAACTGTAAACACATCGGGGATTTGACCGATGCTGAGTTGCTACTCTACCTAATATACTTACCGGAACTCTATGATTCTATGTTAAACTTTTAGATTTTTGCAAAGATCATTTTCATTTGAAGCTAGTTGAAATATACAGAGGACTCATCTTTCGATGAGTTCCAGAGCACAAAATGGCAAATGGTGCAAATAACTGTTAATAAAATTAGTTAATTAAATATACATGTACATGTACAGAAAGATGATGATGTTTTCATAAATATAATTAATGCTCCTTTAATTTTAGCAAACATATTACTGGCATGCATTTAAATTGCAAAATCAAACAAAAACTTGAAAATCGTGTGAATACTCGGCGTTCTACAGTTCCTATCGATTAACGGAAGCAGCCAATGTCTCTTAAAATACTTTCATCTTCATTATTAGTTTACTTTCTTTGGTTTACGGATGAATTGTCTATTGCTCATCTTTTATTCCATAGATTTCTCCTTGTTCGGTAAAGCGGTTTAGAAAGTTCGCATGGATTACGAATAATTAAAACATTCACCATCGAAATAGTCGGAGCTTAATGATTTTCAAAGGAACGCAGATCATTGAATTAATAGCCCTCATATCGGCAATTCGTCAAGTATTTTTCACACTCAACGATGAAAATATAGTAAATTATTGGCAAATCATATTCAGACGAATTAAATTCCTCGCTACACTAATAAGATAATTTCAATAACATCATTTTCTTATTTCAGTTGCTCCTCTACATTTTCATCGCATGAAATACCTTTAAAGATGGGATTAAAGTATTCCGAGGAAAAATCTCCCAATGACGCCAAGAGTTGGTTAGCGTCAGTCGCGCTCATAAATTTCTCCGACATCCTGAAATTTTAACATTTTCCGCCCAATTTCATTTGCACGAAAACTTGGGATTATCTTTGCATGTTTTTACGTGTCACAGTCGATATTACGCTTTACTTTCGCTCATTGGAGTCGACTGGGAGTCGCTGTCTTTTTCCGCATTGTCAGAGGGGTTGTGAGGTCCACGGAGAATTGAAGCGGGAGGTTTGGCTGTCAACGGTGGGAAAGTTGAGTAAAACACCATTTTTTATCCCTTCGTCGATAATGCGACGTTGCATTCTCGACTGCACTCCAACCATGTGTTCTTATCCTTTCCCCAACCCGATCATCTTTCAGTGAATTGTGAGACTTTATGGGCCGTCTGAATTATCGCTTTCATTTCTATCCATTCTTCCTTCATTTCTACATTTCTCTTAATTATCAAGTCTTCAGAGCTTTATTGCTTTCAGCAGATCGTTCCTTCAATCATCATTTCATGTGTCAAATGAAAGATTATTCAAAACTTTGATAGTGATGTAAAATTTCGGACACATATCAGATTGATGTTTGTGGGGACTTGAATAGGAAGGCTGCGGATAAAGGACACAGTTGTCTAGACGGGATTTTCTTGACGGATGAATTTTTAGAAATCAAACATTTTGTATGACTTGGCCCCCAAAGTCGGTGCAGAATCAATTTTGGGTATTTTGTTTCAGGCAGAGGTGCACGAATCAAGGTTCCTGACAGCATGCGTCCAACAGCCACATTGCATTGTATCTACACTGTAAATTGAAATTACAAAGGTCTAACTGTCTAATTATGGGTCTATTGATGGATTTGATCCTATTTTTAACGAAGCACAGGTCCCCTATGTTGTTTTCTTTAGTCATTATGCAAGAATTGTCAACTATGACCACTATGTCTGATACATAGATATCTGAAATAATGATGTCAGTTTGTTTAGATCTACATTTACACCTTGTACGACCCTTTTTTCAATTTACAGTGTAGCGCATTCTTTGATTCCAGAAAATTAACTCACAATAGCATGAAAATCAGTGCGCAACATTTTTGGCGTGGCTGTTTCAGATGGTGGTGTTCATCTATATTCGCTAAAACCAGAAATAGCGAAGAACTTGTCATTTGAACAGCCACATGAATCCAAAGGATTAAATTGTATATGATGAATCTGTATATTGAAGAAACATTACATGAATTGCGTATTTCAATTAATAAAAAAATGTTTCAAAAAATTCTCAATGAAATTCCGGAAATGGATAGGAAAAATATTTCGATAATAATGTTACGGAAGTAAAAAACATGAAGTCAAATTGCAACTCCAATTAATATTGACCCCAGAATCCAATCATTTCAAAAGCTTATTATTTTAATAATAACTTGAAATAACTTTGAAAATGGAAAATGGAAAATTACATCAATCTTCAATTAGCATCGCTTATCAAAATTTCGTCAATCATTTGAATGTTTCAATCTGCATGTAATTATATCATGTTATTTTCCCATTTTATTACTGATATTTGTAACTAGGCCTAGGAAAATTGAAATAGCAAGACATTTGAGACTTCGACAAGATGCCAATTTCAAGTTGAAGGTCTTCATCAACAAGACAGCATTTCTATAAAATGCACGGATCTTTCGTGATGTGATGAAAAACGTTGATCGGGAACTCATTTTTCTTTAACGTCTAAGGGACTTTTCGTTTCTTTCATGAACTTACATGGAAAGTTTCAAACATGACATTCGTTATATTGTAGACTGCACAGTACAATATTCTTCAAAATAGACAGCTAAAATGGAACGTATAGATGTTGGTTTGATGTTGGATATGATGTTCATGTATAGATATCAGCTGATTATTGCTGTCTAAACAATAGATATCCACAAATATTGAGCACGTTCCTGTTAATGTGGAGGATTACTGGCAAGGATTGTTGTCGTTGGTGGTCAGCACGGCACAGGTGCAAATGAGCCGGAATTTGCATACAGGACCAATGGTCTCCGTGGGACAGTGGTTAAGTGCTTGGCCTATTGATCTTTCCCTCCAGAGGTCGAGTCCCAAAAGTGCCATTGGAAGTCGTTAGGAAGGGCATCCGGACTAAAAGATCACAACGCTCCAGATTAAAGTCTGACTGTGTCAGCACCGTCCAAGCCCCCAGTAAGGGGGAGAAGTGACGTTAAAGCTTCATGTGGGACCTTCTCAGAAAAGCCTTGACGGAGTGTCCCTGTATGCCTTCATCCGTTGCAACATATCAAGGCCTCCAAGGGTGATGCAGGGATGCTGTTGGCTTGGTGCGGGAGGATTGGGCAAGATTGTTGCTACTCTGGGTCATAGTCCTCACCTTCGGGTGCATCTGTTACTTACTTAGAGATATAATCACATCTGTTCAAGATAGCCACTCCTAGTCGGGATGAAGAATGACAATGTCCCTGTTACGCTTCAAAGTCATGTACATGGACAAAGCAAGATCTCTCCATAACATATTTGTTGCAGAAATTCACTTAAGTGATGCTCATTCAATGGACGTAAGTCCTGGAGGCTGTTGAAAAAGTCCTTCAAACTCGGCCTTGATCTGAAGATTTGATGATCGACGTGGAGATCTACAGAGGTGAACGCCGAACACAATGTCTGCAGTCCACGTGAGAAAGTTCCAGATCAGAGTGATCTATGACTTGATCTTCAAGATCAAGTGGATACAATGGAGCACACTTTCCATGCAATTTTCTTTCACACTTTTGTTGAGTTTTTGCCAATACATGCGAGATCTCCTTCTTGTACTTCACAAAGCAAATGAAGGTCAGAGTGTTCTCTATTCCGGACAAGTTTGAAATGTCATCAGAGAGAATGGTGATGATATTATAGAAGAAAATATTGTAAAGGCTTGATTCTTTCTTCTGCATCGTGTTCTCAGCTGTATTTTGGAATTCTCAGAGAACATCAACTTGATCAGAATGACGCAATTTTGAAACTTTGACTTGCAGTGTCGAATTATTTATCTGTATAGAAAAACAGCACTGTTTTACTGCGGTTGCATCAAAGGGTCACAACAAAACGTCGTAACACAGACCTCAACATCGCAGTTTCACTAACTTAAAATCACATAAAACGAGAGAATGAAAGTGATTAAATAAAGTTCACAAGTGGCAAATTCATCGACCGGTAGAGAGGACGCGCTCTGAAATAACTGATCGATCCTCGAGGTCGGAGGATGCCACTTTCAATGATCATCTACCTTCTTTTGCTGTTTCTTCAACTTCTTTCTCGATGATTAATCATTCTATTAAGCATTTAAAATCCTTCATACTCATTACATTTGCAATTCAATAAAGATGCGACATTTCGCAATGATTACATTCTGCTCATGTGATTTTCGCATCGTTATTTCCATTCTCAAGTCTACTTCCTCTTACTCGAGTGCTTTTTGCCACAACATATATTCTCCCTAGTTGAAAAGATTTACAAAGCGTAACGAATCCGCTAGTCGGTAGCAAAATTCAAGATTTCCGTGGTACGAACAAAATCATAGGCCCCGGTTACTACGAACAAGTTGGTATTACCATCAATTTTAGGAAAAAAAGTTTCGGAGATATGGACTAATGTAGTCTACATTTAGAAAACTTTTACGCTTTATATGCTTTATTTAGGAAACTGGTTTAGGAACTTAAGATGCCTGAGCGGTTTAGGTGCTGGGTTGTGTTTAAAGTATTTGGTTGATAAGATAGTGTATGCTGCTGGTAACGTGAAAATCTCCTTTACGGACGTGACTCATAATTCCGGTTTAAATGCAAGCACGCACTTGCATTCTTCGAAATTATGATACTACATTTTTGCAAAAAAAACATATAGTAGTTTTATATATATACGCTTTTTCAAAATCACATTTTATTTAGTTGTTTTTATATTTTATGAGGTTATACTTGTGTCTTTCTTTTCAGGCATGAAGGTATCTTGATCTTGAGTGAATCTAGAAATTTGCGATAATTGTTCAATGTACATTTTTACTGTATGCAATTGTTGTTTATTTTTGTGTGGGCCGGGCTCGATCCCGCGGCGCCAGTTTCTTCTTCTTCTGGAAACGAGGACGAAAATGAGGACGAGAATGTACACTTATTGCTGTTATGAAGTTGCGCGTTTGTCGCTTTCTACCTGGTTCCTCTTCTTGTCAGACAAGACCAAAGAAGAACACATGTAAATCCAAGGGAAAGAAGACTGATACTTTCGCTAAATCTGAGTTTTTATTTATTTATTTGGTTAAGTGAATCGTATTTATCTTAAAGCCTGTCTTCAAGTAACTTCTCGTCATGTCTCTGTTTATGTCTACATGTATGCGAGAGCGGCGTTAAAGGTGGTCAAATCTTTATGTGCAGACATGTAGCTCCATAAACAAAGAATTTTGAAAATCTCATTAAAAAGTCTCACTTTTATCGAAACTTCAGTCAGTGTCCCATTGGATTCACATGTATTTTTCTTTGATCCTGTCAGTCAAGAAGAGGGACCAGCTAAAACTCGGCAGACGTGCAGATTCGTAGTTGGCATAGGGTGTCCATCAATCTGTGAAAGTTTTATTTTTGGCCTCGTTCTTTGCAGAAATCGTTCTGTCTATCGGACTATGAGTCTAAAAATGAGCCGGACTATGAACTGCACCGTTCAAAAACGTACCAAAACTCCGACTAGGTTGCCACTCTGCTGTTAATTGCCACCACTGTCTGGCAAACATAACAAGAAATGCTATATCTCTACAGTAACGTTTATTGTTTCCTTTCATGCACCACAGTCATCCACTTTCCTCGATCTCAGAAAACACAAGGTGGCAGATTTATTGAAATCGTGCCATTCATATACCAGAAAACCAGTCTCAAGAAGGAAAAGTTAAAATAATCAGATCAGATCTCCTTTAACATCAACAATCACCACGTTCAGATAAATCAATATCAACATGAACTGAAGCACAACATTTGGCGGGAATGATTTCTTGAAAATTTGATACTAAAAGTAACTTTTGTTTCCTTTACTCAAATCTTCTTTGCCAAAGTTTTTGAAGCTTCATTTATCTTATAAAAGAAGACACACTTGTAATAAGTATGAGTACTGATAAATTTCCAATTATGTGCAGCATCACTCACTTAAACAGTTCATTTTTCTGTTTGCATGTGTGTGACATTTCGATGCCGTCCCGCTGACTGATGTATGCACAAAAAATAGGAAGATCGGTCTTTAACTTTAAAATCAATAAACAATTTAGTCTGCAGAGACTTAAGTTTGATTATTGTCAAATGGAAATAAGAAACTACACGAATGAGAATTGTGCTGCTATGATATTAAATAAGCACGTCATTATATATATAATGACATATATAATCTTGATTATACAACCTCTCTCTCTCTCTTACTCTGTCTTTCTCTCTCTCTCTCTGAAAACATGTCGACAGATACGTGAATACGTCATGTTCATACTAGGCTCACGATGTCGAGTATTTTTAGTACTTAAATGTTGATGTTAATTTTCTAAAATAATATGTTCTTTCATTATTTTTTCCATATCATTTGAATCGTTGAATTTCATTCATTCGATGAACATCATGCTACATCTGCAGTGGCATGTGACTTTTCGAAATCACTTTTTGTCTTGTCTTGATATTTAGTGCTTGAAATTTCAAACTTTTTGCGCCTTTGATTGATAATGGAATTACTTGAAGTGACTAGGTAAACTACAATTCAATACGAATGAAGATAATCCTTTAATGCTGTGGCATTGTTGGTGTTGCACATTATGATAATATAATTATTGGATGATATTAGCGAAATAGATCAATGAGTCATCTCTATTTCCTGCTTCAATTGATTCATTACTGATAAATCTCTTACATAATTTGTGAAACATGTTAGTTGTTGAACATCATCGGACAACAAAGTTCCTAAATTTCCTAAAAGCCTCTCAAAATTTTGTAAAAGTTTTTGAAATCCGACTCTTGACTCTTTCAGCAATACATCAGAGTTAGCTGATTCTGAATAAATACCTGTGATCATCCATGCGTGATTTAGTTATGAGGAATGTACAGAACATGAGACACGAATATTGATTAGTTACATTCTATCATTTTTCTACTCACAGGAAAAATTCTTAATATTGTAAAGGTTTATAGTTACAAAGTTCTCTTCTGATATATTATCTCTCTATTTGATAACATTTTAGACAATGTTTTCAATTAGGTAAGAGAAGATTCGACATTCTCCGCGCACATTGAAAGCATTTGGAATTATAAACAAACAGAATAATTGCTAAAAACTAAAATTAAATGTAAAGAGTAATAATAATGATACTACTAATGATCGTTGCTTTATTCAGCACTTGAAATAGAAATTCGGAAGTGGCAAGACACTTGAAAGATGATATAAAACATGATATGGACCTATAATAAGAACATGTAAAGGTCACTAAGAATCACACAAATCTCACAAATGAGTCTTGGAAGCGTCAAGTTTTCGTTTTTTACTTTCCTGTGGCTCTGACCTTGGCGAAGGGAATATCTCGTTGAATTGTAGTCATAGATGACATGTAGTGGGTGCAAGGGATCAAGAGCCTTAACAGCAAGTCGACTGGCTAATCCATTGCAAAGGTCCGAGAATGTTTCTCTGCCTCCAATGGAAAACAGTTTGAAAATCCGCCGTTCTAGGGTCAACAATTTTTCAAATCTACATTACATGTACACCATGCACGGTAGGCATAACTGGCGACGGAGCGAAGCATTAAGCAATAGAATGTCCACAGTGTACTTACTGGATCATTGACTTTAAGCAATACAGTATGCAGATCCGCTTTCTGACTTTAGTTAGCACGTAGTTAATGTGTTCTTACCATTGGAGATTGTTGTCAATTATAATCCAAAGTAACTTGATAACTTCTTCGATTTCGCAATTAAATGATAATCTAATTTCGCAATAATGTAATAAATATAAACATTAACAAAATGAACAATAAAAAAGTCAATAATTAATATTATTAATGCACTAACTGGCAACAATTATTGGTATTGTTACTGAAAACACAATAGGAGGACTATATGTTGATAAATAACTAAGAAATACTGAAACAAACAGTTATTTTGAATGAGATAAATTACGCATCAATTTGAATCAATTTTGATTAAAAGTTAATTTTGGACTGCATAAATAATTTCTAGAAATTATCATCGTGTTATTTCAAAAGCAAGTGTAGTTTTGCTTGTAAAACATTCACGCATGTGAAAAGCACGAGTAAGAACGTATCTGAAAGAATACAAAATGACTGACAGTTTAACGAAAGATTTGATCCTTTTAATAGATTTGTTTCTCGTCGCACACATAGTAGTCCATGATTCAAACTGAAACTTGTTTTGTGCAACAATGTTCTTAATATGCTACAAAATCCATTCCAGTCTTATGTAAGAACTACCAATGATGGCAGCGAAGCTGTCAACCACTTGAATAACCGATATCTTATCCGTTATCTAAAAAAGCCATTTATTTTTATCTGAAGTAAAGGTCAAGAATATTATTAAGCAATTCGTGTGAGAGAGAATCTTTGAAAGGATCATGGAGAGATGTACGTCGTGCAGGCAATGCCAACTGCTTCATCAAATGATACTGCAAGATATTACAAGTCCTTGCGAGTTCAAGGCACGAAGTCATACCATCGACACGGAAACCTTCTCATTTTGATGACTTCTACAAGTCTTGTTCAAAAACCCTTCCAGCTTCGAACATTGAACCTTCGGTACATTATGCAGACGCTTCATTAGCTGAATTAGTCCACCAGTTTCTTTAAATTCTAATTCTATCATTTTCAGGTACCGTATTTGCTCGAATAATCGCCCGGGCGTCTATTAGCGTTTTTCGTTTTGTATATTTTTCGAGATGGACAATTATTATCAATTATCGATTTCTCACTTTTATAGAAATTTCTAACTTGTATAATATTGTCAATTATCATCATAATTTTTATACATGTGTGCATGTAGTAAATGAATTACTGATGTATCAATTCTCACTTTTATAATCATAACATGCAACAGCAACTACCTATACCTTGGTTTTCATACAATCCTAGAACAATTTTCGAATTCCTTTAAGATTTCAAGCTAAACGTATGATACCTTATGATATTTGTAGCAAATTATAGACTTGATATTTAGAATTTGGAATTTCACCAAAACATTACGCTATTCATCGAGGGAGTTATATAGGGAGTGAAATTCCTGGAAACTTTTAGACCAGACGGAAATTGTCAATGTACCTATTTTTATTCTCATATTTGGTGCTTACGGTGGGCGTTTATTTTACATTTCCTATTTTCGATGGGCGATTATTCGAGGGAGGGCGATTACTCGAACATAGACGGTAATTTTCTTTGTCAGCGAAAGAAATCAGCGTCAAGAAGGAAGATTCTGATCAGCTTGTAAACAGTCTGCAAATTCAGTAGCATTGGATTTCGAGTTGCCTTATACAATTCCATTAAATGATGCGATGAATATTGATGACAATTTCCATTGTATTTCAAACGGATACTTATATCTTTATTATACTGCTATAAATGTCTTGAGGTCTACTTTTAAAATACTCCAAGAAATCTCGGTTACGAATTTGTATTTTTTTGCGAACTTCGCAGATGCATCTTGTTGTTTGTTACAAATGTTTTCCGAGAACTAAAAACATACAGTGCTTGAAATAGTACACAGTAAGTATGATATGCGAATACAACAACATAATACAAGCACTACTATCATATCTACTTGCATGAATTCAGCAAACTCATCTGTTAAAAAACTGTTTCTTAAATCGTCTACGGCCTATTGCAGAACTCGGAGTTAAGCTAACTGGCAGTTAAATTTCGATTTAACTTTCAACGATGAGGTGCAGAATTGAGAGTTAAGTAACTGCCACTTAAAGTTAACTGGCAGTTAAGAAAACACATTGCAAAATTTAACCTCCATCGAGTGAGGGTTAAATGGTCTAACTGTCACATATTCTTCATTCGTAGCTTGATTTCTGATGGAATCTATTGAAGCAACTGAGTTGGCAGATACTCTGCCGGAAATTGTTTCACCTGAGCGACGCATTCTTGACCGAAGGAATCCCCTCGAATTTTTCAATGACGATGATTTCTTCGAACATTTTCGAATGATGAAGCATTCCTTTTGCACATTGTGCGATCTGATGGAAGTCGATATTCAAAATGGTCAGGACAAAAGCTATTCCCTTCAACCTATTCAGACCCTTGCACTCGGCATCGCATACATGACATCGGGTTCATTCTTTTGGCTAGTGGCTGGTACAATTGGAGTTCATAAGACGACTGCAATGCGTGCATTTCACAAGGTAGTGCTCTCTTTGTGCAAGCGTCGGTCTGATTTCATCAAATTTCCAACAGGTGCTGAGCTCTTATCAACAAAGGAAGATTTCTAAGGAATAGCCCAATTTCCTCGAGTCATATCTGCAATCGACTGTACTCATATTCGGATCACAAGATCATCCAACACGGAACATGAACACTATCGTAACAGGAAGAATTATTTTTCGCTGAATGTTCAAGCAACTTGTGACGCCACTTTGAAAATTACAAACATACATACGATTCTTTTCTGCATCGTTGTAGTTGTCACTGCGCTGTCGCTTGCTCATCTTGTACATGTACGTATTCTCCTGGTTTCACTGAACAATTTATTCTTCTCGGGCAGTGAAATGTATTCCCCTATGCACCAAACTTTGCTGACGCATAACCAACCAGAGATACCAGACGAGAGCAGAGACGTTATCACTCGCCTATTGTTATGGAAACAGTGACGTCAAATTGTGGTAACTGGGTCAACCATGTGTGTGCAGGGAATTCCATGTTTAACTGCCAGTTATTTTAACTGCGACTTCTGCAACGCGTTCGCAGTTGCTGTTGTAACTGCCAGTTAAATGAGTGAAGGTTAACTTAACTCGCAGTCATGCTAACCTCGAGTTCTGCAATAGGCCGCTAATTTGCATTGAAAATGGAGATATAAACTTAAGATTTCAGGCCCCAACCCTAATGGAGATGCGTGTATTCACAAATTCCTGAGTCATATAGTAATTACATAAGGTAGAGTAGCAACTCAGTTTTTATCAACGTTTTGAGGAACACAATCTATGAAAAAAAATAATCTTTTGATACAAAAATTTTCACAGTTTTTTGAGTGACCACTCTATCTACAATACGTGCTCTACAATTCAGTCATTCCCAATTCATCAACTTCGATTGGGAGCAGTCAACTTGCTGAAGTGTCGTATTTACAGCTTGAATATGCCCATCAATTACATGTATTATGCTTATCATCCGGACTATGCAGTAGACGTGGAAAATAGATCGATGATAATCACAGCTCAATGTAAATACGATGGCATCGCCATTTGATTTGTCGACAGAAATTGTGTTACTCTGCGACAAGTAAAATCGCTAACATGATGCAGAATATTTATTCTGCGTTTGTCAAATATGCTGTTTCAATATTTTTCGGTTAAATAACGTTCAAGTCACAACAGCCTCTCATCCTTCGATTGAAGCTAAACTAAAACTTTTCTGTTTGAATTTCTTATTGGAATTTTAAAAAAGTAATTTCAATTTCGTGACAGAAGTGCGATAACATGCATTAGATCGACAAACAGGAACTTCAATAAAAATTCGTTCTGAAATGATAGATTAAGCAATTATTTAAGTTTTCTCTTAATATAATTTAAAGCTAAGTTGCATGACACAAACAAATGAATTTAATGAAAATTTGATAATTGCAAGAATTTCAATTGATGAATCGACGATGATTACGTCAAATTGCAATGACAAAAGCAAGCGGTTCCTGGAGGCTTCAGAGAATCGATAAAACAATTCGACAGTGGCTTCTAGGAGCTGGTCAAGGCGCATCAAAAGATCTATTTGATCTTGTGAAATCTAGAGGCCCAAAATTGTTTAATTCCATCCTCGCTGTACATCAAATATTTGGATGTAAGGGAGGAAGATGTGCAGCGCAGGATTTGGAATTTGAAATAATGAAAAAACAGGCTTTAAAAAGGCCAAGAACTTCAATTATCACAGAACCATTATAAGTTTTGACACTTCGTCAACAGATAATTGTTATTGATGACAGAACTGTTATTTTCATTCCTCTTGATATTCAATAAGTTTCGTACTACTTATATAAAGGTACCAAATCGATAGTATCGGAATAAACGTCAGAAAATTAGCTTCCTAAAAATTGATCAACTATTTTTTAGATCGCAAGAACGTTATCTTCGCAAAAATCTGAATCTTTTGATATGAAATGTTTTACTACACGCTGACAATTTTTCAGTCGACACTTTGCCTACTATGTACTTACTCTATGTCTTCAACAATATACGATTTGCTTCAGGATATTGCTTATTGATAATTCTCTGGTCTATTGAGTTTTCATCTTTAGTAAATGAACATGAATTTACATGCCTTTTCCGCCCAGTCAAGAAAGTAGTGCGTGTATGAAGCATCAGAACTTGAATGGTGATGTGTCAATGCGCTGAATTTCGGTGTGAAGTCAACGACTTTATAATGATGAAATACAACTCGGGCATCTGGCACTGACTATATAAAACCCTACTCTGTAAACTGTATAGTATGCCAAAGCTACTTACGAAACCGATGTACAAATGCAGAATGACAAATGTACGAAAGCACTATTGTTCATATTCATGAAGATAATACAATAGAAAAGCCAATCGCTTTCATAGTGTCCGAGCACGAACAATAGTGGTTTCGTACATTTTGTTATTCTCGTTTTGTACATCGGTTTCGTAAGTAGCTTTGGTATCGTACAGTTTACCGTGTACATTTTGTCTGTCTTTAGACTGTCTATTTTGCTTGCTGACAAATTGAATTGATAAAGCAGTCAACAAAATGATGGATAACATACTCTTCTTTGTACGCTTCTTCCTCCTCCATTATTGTAGCTTGCATTGTGGTTTGTGGTGGCGAGAGATCAATGCCCTTATACCTGAGAACGCTGCCATTTCTGAGAACGGACTGAAGAAAAGAAATGTCGACATGAAAAAGTGCTACAGAAAGAGTGAATGAATGCAAGCATGGACAACAAAACTATAAACACTAAATACAAGTACAACTACAAATACAAGTACTTCTGCCATCACATCAGTTGTTCACTTGATTCTACAAGAGGTTGTCAAAGCTATTGATTGCTGCGATCAAATAATTGGTAATTGATTAATTGATGTTCAATGACACTTTGTAGACTACACATAGCCAAAATGACAGGTAATTTTAAATAGCCAACTCCCACAGACAGAATCAGGCAATGTACAGCCGAAAATGGCAGTTCAAATCATACAATTAACAGCAAAAATATCAGACGAAACTCTCTACTTTCTAATTCTGTAGCAAAATGGGACACTTTCTATATATTACTGACTACCACATTATTAAATCAATAACAAATACTCATTTCAGATAGAGAATTTTGCCTATGAAGCCTCTCAATACCAGTAACTTTCATCCTGGCCCCTCACACTATCTCTCTCTCTCTCTCTCTCTCACCCTCAATTGATATAGGGTGTTAGGGAGCTTGATCGACTCATAGAAGGAAGGATGAAATACTTTTCAGTCGATTTAAACTACAAGAGCCTGCATTGCAGAAATTCGACATGCCTTCTGTGTAATAGTAGGCCGCGTTCGCTTGAAATGTTCAGTTATCTTGTTTCACACTGCGTTGTTCACATCTTTTAGACATGCGCAAAAATACATGGCGCAGACATAATGACATAACTTGTTTTTATACCGTCTCAAGAAAAGTCTACTTTCCTACGAGCTGCAGTGAGTATTAGTTGACTTCAGTGCGTGCGAAGCAAGAATCCTGAGGCCGAAGAAATAACTTTATTCTAAATGGAACAATGCTCTACCGCAGAACTGAAATCATGACAAATTTAGCATCGAAAGCAGACGACACAATGTTGACCAATAGGTGGTTATATTCTAAGTCCGCTAAATATTGATTTCGCAGTCATGGGGTTCCTGGTTACCACTTTTGGTTTGATCAGGGTCAAGCATCACTGCATTTTTGATGACTGCTTTCATAGCAGCACACTAAGACAGGTTTAATATCAATTGTTCAGGAATCAGCATTCAATCAAGGTTGATTTACAAATGGGATGTCTATGCTTTGAGTGGTCAATGAAGACACTCTCAGTAGGTCATAATCATAGAAATCCGACACTATAATATTAAAGAACTGGAGAAGACATGGACATTGAAAGCAACAGCATGTCGTAGAAATGCGTTATGATAGAAACGGCAGTTAAACGATGGCGGCGGGTTGACAACAGGAATGTACTGGTGTCTTTGAATGAACTGTGTAAGTATTCACGGTTATTATCATTTCTCTTTATCTATAAAACCAAATTGACAAAATAACTTACAACAAGTCGCATTGCAGCAAGAATCTACAACTGTTGATTGTTTCAGCAATCTGATTCTTCTAAGATCTATCACCATTGACCTAGATCGATGCCTAAATGAGATCAAAGCTATTCTCGAGTTTCGGAATATAAAATAGGACAAAGGAAGATGTCAAAGTGGCACCGTTTTATAAACGATTTCGACGGCTCTTTTCAAGGATGGACACCGGCCACCTGACAGTTTAATACAGTAATGCAATCACGGTGAAACAGCGAAACGACAACAACTCAAAAGGACGGAATGACTGACGGAACTGGTATAGATATCTATCTACCAAGGTAAAGGAAGAGAGAAAATGAATTGTTTTTGGATACACAAGGTAAGTTTGTACAATTTTATCAGTAGTGTCCCCAAAATGCTTAGAAGAATAGCAGACTGGTGGAACACACTTCTCAAAGAAGTCTTGCAACCTCTTTGACAAGGCTGTTCCTCCAGTCAGTCATTTTTGTGTATGGTTCATTCGGATTCTGTTTTAACACTAAGCATTTTGTAGGTACTATGGAAAAATTGTACAAACTAACCTTGTGTATCTAGAAACAATTCATTTTCTCTTGCTTTACCTTTGTAGATATCTATGTTAGTTCTGTCCGCTATTCCGTCCTTTTGTTTGAGTTCCTATAATTCCGCTGGGTCAGTGTCGATTGCATTACTGCACTGCTGTCAGTTAACCCTCAGCCACCCTTGAGAAGAGCCAGCGAAGACGTTTGTGCCAAAAAAATGCCACTTGGCAAAATGCCACTTTTACCTTTTAATTTGTCTTATTTTATATTTCAATAGAGCATGAACTCGAGAATAATTGTTTTGCAGTCTACAGGTTTTTCAACGACAGCACTAAGATTCCGATAGCATTTTTGCATAGTCTGAAGTATTTCCAATTTCTGATCCAAATGAGTTGCTCATTAGTTGATTCATAATGTTTTCATCCTTTATAATTGCTTCCTATTCTGGCACGCAAGAGAAAGCCTTCTTTCATATAAAAGTCTAAACAGTAATCCCTTTGGAATGTCAATGATATGCGTCATTTAAGAATGTATGATCCGAATTTTCTAATACTTTTCATTCCTCTACGTTACCTCTCATTTGCTTGCTAATTATTGCCCAGGTGTGGGATTCAGTGCTGCACAAGAAGTTGGTTAATTGCCTCCTCTGACTTGAGTGCAGAAGGGGAGGAGACGTGTGGAGTTCAGGAAACAATGAATTTGCGGTGATACAAAGTTGAAGTTTATTTCCTTTTCTCTACTTTCATAATCAGAAGAATGTTGAGTCGAATGAAATGAGAGCAATAATCCTGTCAATGTTTCGCATTTCATGAAGCGATTTTTTTCTTCTTTTCAACTCAGAGCAAACTATCATTAGAAAAATTTTCAAATTGCTCCATAGGTCAGGACGACGAGGATTAAAACTTTTCTGCTTTCATCCTTGAATTTGATGTCTTATGCACAGCTTCTGACAGGAAATATGATTGATTGACCTAAATTGAAGGACAAATGGAGCCAAAACTGTAATCTGATATGACTTTGTGAAGATTTATTAGCAGAGTTGTCGTGCTTGGATCAAACTGCTTAAGATTAGACATAACCAGCACACGCTGCAAGGAGAGATCGAGCAAAAAGTCAAAAGGCCACTCAACGACGAGAGACACGTCTTCTACTCCTTGACCAGTGGCTGAGGATAATCTGCTGGAGCATATGTAACGATATGTAACGCGCGTATGTAGCGATATGGAACATAGAGTAGGTATATTAGGTAGAGTGGTAACTCCGCATTTATTAAATCCCCAATGTGTATACACTTTCGAATTTATTGAATGAACTTCAGGGGGATACAGTTGGTAATTGTTACCAAATGTGAGATATGCAAGCTTTTGCAGTTTTGAAGAAATTGCTACGGAATTCAGTGATCATGATTGTAATGCAGAAGGAATGATGGTATTTTACAGATTCTCAGTGTCATGACAGCCTTGGAGATTCAATGCTTGCTGAATTAGCAATACGATGGGTTCCTATTACTTTCATGCTCAACCTCGAGAGTCTTTTCTTAAGCGTGATCCGGCAACACGCCAATGGCAGAGCAAAATCACATAATCAAAGACAATGATTTCAATCAACTTTGAAAGATGTGAATGGGTCAACATCACTATTCAGATTCAAGAAATGAAACATGAATTTGGTGAATTAAAAAATCCTGCCGGTGAAAATTGAACTAAAACTTGAAATTTCAGCCAAGAAAGCACGAATAATATCGCAACTTTTTCATGAAGACTTTCATTATAATAAGGATCATGAAATTCCCTTGATAATTAGCACAATTTCCGCTTTGGAAGGATGCTTGTTAGCAAACATTCATTCCTTTTGATATCCAACTTGTTTCATACTACTTATATAGGAAGAGTCATCTCGATAGTATATAAATTGGCAAATTTTGACTTTTTTCAAAACTGCTCAAATAATTTTTTGGACCACGGGAATGTAATCTCCGCAAAAAACTGAATCTTTTCATATGAAAATTTTCACTGTATACAGATACTTTTTTGAGTCGACACTCTACCCATATATCCCTACTCTATGGCTCGAGCATATGTAGCGATATGAAGGCGCGTATGTAACGATGTTGTGATCCGCGTGATGTGTGCTTCTATGTCGTGCGTCTTCAATGTCATGATCCATGCGCATACCTATTGCTGGATTGCAAAGGAAGTAAGACGAAGGACAGCATCGGTAATTAAATCATTTCTGATGGCGCTTCGTTACACTGTGCCGGTGTGAGGGAATGGTGAAATCATCTTAGAACAATAGTCTAACGCATAGAGTAAGTATAAATAAGTAGAGTGTCGACTCAAAAGAGTATCTGAATACAGTGAGAAATTTTATATGAAAAGTTTCAGTTTTTCCTGAGATTACGTTCCCGTGGTCCAAAAAAATTATTTGAGCAGCTTTAAAAAAGTCAAAATTTTGCCAATTTATATACTACCGATATGAAACAAGTTGGATATCAAAAGGAATGAATTTGTGCTAACAAGCATCCTAACTAAGCGGAAATTAAGCTACTTTGCTAGAGAATTTCATGAGCCGCATTATAATAAAAGTTTTCATGAGAAAGATCTTATTTTACTTTCTGGGCTGAAGTTTGAAGTTTTAGTTCTATTTTCACCGGCATGATTTTATGATTCACTAAATTCATGTTTCATCTCTTGAATCTGAATAGTGGTGATGTGGACCCATTTCCATCTTTCAAAGTTCATTGAAATAATTGTCTTTGATTCTATATTTTGCTCTGTCAGTGGCATGTTGCCTGTGATATGATCACGCTTGAGAAGATTCTCTTGATGTTCGGCATGAAACCAATATGGTCATTGAGTTGCTAATTTAATAAACATTACCTCTGCAAGGCTGTTATGACACGATCTGTAAAATAATATCATTTCCTTCTGCATTATGCTGTCATGATCAGTCAATTCCGTTGTAATTTCTGCAAAAGTGCAAAAAAATTGCGAATCTCACATTTGGTGACAATACCACCCTGTGATACCACCTGCATCCTCCTCGAGTTCATTTAATAAAATCGGAAGTGTATACACATTGGGTATTTAACAAATGCGGAGTTACCACTCTACCTGATATAGTTACTCTATGGTCTGATGATATCAGAGATGACTTGATCTTTTCACGTCTGCGTCACGAGCAAGGTAGAGTCATTTCACTGACTTCTCGGTGATCCTTCGGTCAGACAACTACAGTCGGCGGGTACCGGTACTCAAAGAGGCTTAGTGCTACTTCTTTATAAGTATAACGTCCCAGAATGTACCACAGATCCAACTGACTAAAGCATTCGACAGATTATGAGATTAATTGAATGCAACATCGGTCGTTTGCAAGTTTCTCTTTCATTTGCGAGACGCACTATAGCGTTTCCATCTTAATTTTCTGTGCTTGGAATAATTTACATATAATAATGAAGATGAAGCCGAGTGTCGCCAAAGCCTAACCGAAACCAATCCTTTCTTAGACATAGTGTGAGACAACAAATCGCCGATATGAAGTCAATTTCCAGTGGACGATTTTATCAGAAAAGCATCACATTTGGAAGCAGACAATCTAAATCGCCAAGGAATGGTAAATTCAGTTTACATTCATGACGAGGCTCAGAATGCGATATAAATCGACTTCATGCAAACTCCTGCAATATTTGAGAGACAATTAACACCAATTCTCTCACGCAATATTGTTGGAGTTGAAAATGTTCTCATCTTTTACCGGTCCAATTCTTATCATGTTTCCATCTCAATCCTGTATCTCCAATTTACTTTCCTTTGTATTCTCTGTCTCAGAAAGTAATCGAAGCAAAGAGAGTCTGCATGAGAGATTCGTTGAGTTGTTAAAAGGATTGGCAACTCCGGTAACAAGTGCGCTCAGTGCATTCGGGACCAATGCAGAGTTCATGATTCTGCACTTTTGAAGAATTCAGCTTGAAATCGCTGTAATTTTAGAAAAGAATATAAGCTTTGAAAAAGCGTGTCCGTGTATTCTTCTTTCACTTTAACCAGCAGCCAGAACGAGTTCCTGCAGGAAACGAGCGGAAATGACCTGAAGACACTCCAATCCAAAAATTTATGACTCTGGGCTTAGTACTTTTCGCTTAATTAGAGAAAACAAACAAAATTTCATTTTAGTCAAAAACTGCAATCTGCGTCCCATTGGATTTACATGTGTTTTTCTTTGATCTTGTCTGATAAGAAGAGGAGCTCACTAGAACTCGGCAGACGCGCGAATTAGTAGCAGGCATAGGGTGTGCATCATTCTGTGAAAGTCTCACTTTCGGCCTCGTTCCCTGCAGAAACTTGCTCTGGTCTGACGGACTATAAGTGCAAAGAACTGAGTTTGAAGCCATCGTTCTCGTCGTCGAATATCTTGTGTTGTTATCATATTTCTAATCAGTGATGGACGCGAGAATGTGGTTGAATGTAGCAAAAATTGGCCAAATGTCGCGCTTGCTGACTGCGACAGCCTTACTAAATAGCTTCATGCCCTGATGAATTTCCGTGGAAAGGCATTGTTTTAGATTCTAATATGCATTTCTTCTAATTGCATCATTCTAATGCATTTTAAGACGGAAAATATCATTTTTACTAGAAACGTCAATATGCTTTCCCAGTGAATCAATATTTTTCTTTGATACTTTCTCACAAGAAGTTTGTGCTAGTTAGACTGTTGTCGAACACCACACGTTACATAGATGATATCCGTTGATAAACACTTCGAAACTTTGTTCACTAGAATTTATCCCCCTGATTTGAAAGCAGAAAGAAATGGGACCAATAACACGTCCGTTGAATACCTTGATGTTAAGTTGAACGCTAATCATGATGGATTGCACACCTCCGTTCTTCATAAAGTGGAACAAATTTCTTTTAATGATATAATATTTACTTTTCCGGAAAGTCTTCTTCCTCTTCATATCGGTGCGAATGTATTTGTCAGTCAAGCTTTAAGGTATCTAAGAATTTGCTCGCATCTACAGTATCCCATTGTTAAAGTTAAAAGTACTTTCGATGTTTTCTTGAAGCGTGGTTATAAAGCTTGTAAACTGATCAAGTGTAGGCAGAGATTGTTAAATGTCCCTATGTGTCCATTCATAGCTTCTGTCTGCCTATGTGTCCTCCATTCATTGCTTCTGCTTGTCTGTGTGTCCATTCATAACTTCTGCTTGCCTGTGTGTCCATTCATAGCTTCTGTTTGCCTGTGTGTCCATTCATAACTTCTGTCTGCCTGTGTGTCCATTCATAGCTTCTGTTTGCCTGTGTGTACATTCATAACTTCTGTTTGCCTGCTTCTGTTTGCCTATGTGTCCATTCATAGCTTCTGTCTGCCTTATGTCCTCCATTCATTGCTTCTGCTTGTCTGTGTGTCCATTCATAACTTCTGTCTGCCTATGTGTCCATTCATAGCTTCTGTCTGCCTTATGTCCTCCATTCATTGCTTCTGCTTGTCTGTGTGTCCATTCATAGCTTCTGTCTGCCTATGTGTCCATTCATAGCTTCTGTCTGCCTATGTGTCCTCCATTCATTGCTTCTGCTTGTCTGTGTGTCCATTCATAACTTCTGCTTGCCTGTGTGTCCATTCATAGCTTCTGTTTGCCTGTGTGTCCATTCATAACTTCTGTCTGCCTGTGTGTCCATTCATAGCTTCTGTTTGCCTGTGTGTACATTCATAACTTCTGTTTGCCTGCTTCTGTTTGCCTATGTGTCCATTCATAGCTTCTGTCTGCTATGTCCTCCATCATTGCTTCTGCTTGTCTGTGTGTCCATTCATAACTTCTGTCTGCCTATGTGTCCATTCATAGCTTCTGTCTGCCTTATTTCCACCAATCATTGCTTCTGCTTGTCTGTGTGTCCATTCATAGCTTCTGTCTGCCTATGTGTCCATTCATAGCTTCTGTCTGCCTATGTGTCCTCCATTCATTGCTTCTGCTTGTCTGTGTGTCCATTCATTGCTTCTGCTTGTCTGTGTGTCCATTCATAACTTCTGTCTGCCTGTGTGTCCATTCATAGCTTCTGTCTGCCTGTGTGTCCATTCATAACTTCTGTCTGCCTATGTGTCCATTCATAGCTTCTGTTTGCCTATGTATCCATTCATAGCTTCTGTCTGCCTATGTATCCATTCATAGCTTCTGTTTGTCTGTGTGTCCATTCATAACTTCTGTTTGCCTATGTGTCCATTCATAGCTTCTGTCTGCCTATGTATCCATTCATAGCTTCTGTCTGCCTGTGTGTACATTCATAACTTCTGTCTGCTTTTGTGTCCATTCATAGCTTCTGTCTGCCTATGTGTCCATTCATAGCTTTCTCTTTTGCTTTTTTAATGGCAATCTTTTACTCACTCTCTAGAAAGACAGTCTAAACCTGAAGGTAGCACGAGTACTATTCTGTTCTGCAAGAACTCGGTCGTGAATCCTGCACAGAAGATGGAGTAAACAAGAGATGTCGTGGCTGCATTTCGTGGGAATGCAGCTTCAATACTTTTGGCCGAGGGAACGCGTTCCCACACATTTCTCTACTCAAAGTGAGGAAAGTGACGGATTAATTTAGAACTATTTAAAGAAACCAGTTTTACTGGCAGTGAGGAATTACCTATTAAATTCACTTCAAAGTACCGCGATTTTACATCCCTCGTAATTTTCATTTAGCTTCATTCTTTCCATAATTTTGGATCGCAATGAATATTGAAACTTGTCTTCTAGAGGATGTTTCTCCACAGTCTATTAGTGAGCAGTCAAACACAGCATACTACGATTGCCAAGGAGTTTCATGCTTCACCTGTTCAAATCTGTGGACATTTTTCAATCCATGTCTGGGTGATCTGAAGCTTCATTTAATCATTGGTGCGGTGACAGAGGATTGCTAGACACTTATTGATGTGAGGATATGTAATGCCTTGTACATGCCTGAATTCAAACAGTGAAGTTATAGAATCCTGAATCTATTAATTGCTAGAATACAAAATAAAGAAACTATATCATTCGTATGCATCATTATGAATAAAGATCCAAAAGTTTCATATTTCATTATAATCATATCATCAAAAATAGAATTGCCGGGGCAATCACCTTATCATGACATGTGTCCTTGCATGTCCAAATTCACTTACCGGGTTTACCTCAAGATACTTTTGGCTTTCAGTCTTAAGATATTTAAGACTAACTGTCCAAGTCGCATTTATGTATCATCGCATAACAAGTGTGTTTGAGTTTATTTCCAATAAGAAAGATAACGAGTAGAGATTATTTATGGTCGCCAACAGGAGGTGATGATTCCTCATCTTGTTTCGGCAAAAGCATTCTTTCCTTCAATGCTTTATTGGCCTCGTGCTAATAAGGTTAAGAAAAACATCTTGCGCGTTTCTAGCGTTCGCCCTTCCTCAGGGGAAAATTCCTCAACAGCTTTTAGCGAAATTTTACCTCTGAGCAAGAGCTAGCGCTCGAAACACGCTGGAGTTGTATGTTTTTCTAAGTTTTTTATTTACTTTAGACCACTGAAGACTATGTTTTTGCTGAAGATTGATGGAGACATTGTTGACATCGGTAGGCTTAAGAAGTCAAAGTAGGCTAATTTCAACACATGCTGATTAACATGAGGTCGCCGATTAAATAAGCAGGCATTATGAGTTCAAATGCGATTAGTTATGCTATGAAATCGTGCTTCGCGCTTTTGAATTGTGATTGACACATCTGGTTTGTCTGCGTGAATGGTAAAAAATAGTCCTCATAGTACAAATGAAAATGCTCTTACACTTCTTGAAGTGAGGAGGCATCGTTGGAAAGAATTCACACCCCGGAGTTGCTGAACGGTATGCAAAGCATACTGTCGATTGTATTTTAGGATTCTTCCTGCATGGAGTGCATGAGTACAACTAAATTCAAACTAAGGCACTTCTCAGATTAACATAAATCACGTCCAAATGTACGCTAGCAGCCTGTCTTTCGGACGGCAGCTGGTCTGACCAGTATTGAACATAAGGCTAGCCAGAGAGTTAATGAATTGTCTAATCTTTATAAGTAGTACTGTTCATGGAATGGAGATTTTCATTATAATGAATACAGACCATGTATCATTTCTCCCACAGAAGTGCGATATTCTCCTTGTAGACCGCACACAAACAGTGACAGTTCATGGACAGTTCTTTTTTCTTCCATTTATCGTACAGGTTTAAGTTCGCTGAAATCATGAATGCACTCTTAAGTGTCTTACGGTTGCATTGCTCTAACAAAAACCAGTCAAATTCTCCACTGCTGACTTAAGTCGTGCTAAGGCAGTTGATCGACGCTCGCCGATTACAACTTTCACAGATTGCATGAATTGAAGTTGTGGCATTTCAATGATGGTAAAAGAAAAATGCTAGTAATAGTCCGGCAGCCAGAACGAGTTTCTGCAGGGAACGAGGCCGAAAGTGAGACTTTCACAGAATGATGTTCACCCTATGCCTAGTGAGTTCCTCTTCTTGTCAGACAGGATCAAAGAAAAACACATGAAAATCCAATGGGACGCAGATTGCAGTTTTTGGCTAAAATGAAATTTTGTATGTTTTATCTCATCAGCTGGAAAGTACGAAGCCCAGAGTCATAATTTTTGGCATGGAATATCTTCAGGTCATTTCCTACTATGTGCATGTGCTATCGTCATGCATCTAATCGGCAATGCATGCGAAAGTGTGGATGAATGTGGATAAAGTTGCTCAAAATGTTTGTGTTTGCCGACATTAAGAGACTCGCTAAATCAAAATGTGTTTAGCTTTATAGACAGGGTTGCATGAACATGAAAGGAAATGACCTGAAGACATTCCATGCCAAAAATTTATGACTCTGGGATTAGTACTTTTCGTTTAATCAGAGAAAACAAACAAAATTTCATTTTAGCCAAAACTGCAATCTGCGTCTCATTGGATTTACATGTGATTTTCTTTGGTCTTGTCTGACAAGAAGAGGAACTCACTAGAACTCGGCAGGCATGCCTATTCGCTGTAGGCATAGGGTGTACATCATTCTGTGAAGGTCTTACTTTCGTCCTCGTTCCCTGCAGAAACTCGTTCTGGCTGCCGGACTGTAAAGCTTATATTTATCACAGAGCTGTGTTTGCACATCTATTCATCAAATCAATTTATCAGACGCCGTCTAGGACATTTTTCAGCTAATTCCATGGAAATCTGAAGCCAGCTGTGGGTTGATAGTCAGCTGATTGCGCAAGTTTCCTCATAGTGTACGGCACTGCACAATGAGCGACAGCGAACAAACTTAATATAATATAAATGCATGTATAATTCTTCATTTAATCATGTCTACTTCCAAATATGGAGAGGCATGAAGACTGCATGCCATCAGATTTGCTTTATGTCAGATATATTTGGGTTTTTTCACCTACTTCTACTAGGAAATGTCATGATTAATGAAATTTTGTGTTAACTATGTTATAGCCTAATGCTATTTCTTCTAAGTGCAGTATTTAGGTTGAGAGGCATTTCTTCCCGTATGATATTCGAAGCTATGGCACTACAAACTGCTGAGGCAGAAAATATATACAATTCACACATTCCTTCTCCTGCTACTCAATTTCTCTGTCTACTAGTTTCTCATCACTACTTATAACTTGTAAAAGTAGTATGTCAATATGTGCATGAATTTCACCGCTGTATGTACCACGAATGTAACGATGGGTAATACCCCTCTTTCATCAATCTCATAAGATACCATTGGAGAAACATGGATGCTAGGAATGCTAAAAAAAGGAAATGTCGGCAAAATTTGTTAATAATTGTAAATTGTCTGTAAAATTGGAGGTGAATGAGACAGGCTTACTGAGTTATAGCATATGTAATTGAAAAATACTTTTATGTAGAGATTTAACTAATTACAACGCTTCAAGGGTTATTGAAAGTTGTGAAAACCGCTGTAAAATCTTTCAAAATGCTCAGACTTCAACTACTAAGTCCTTTGGAGATTTCGTAGTTCAGATAATTTCGTAGAGTGGTTGGAAGCATGAGACATTTTGATGAACGGGTTTGACAGCAGGCGTGGAAAAAATGCTTCTTTGCACACCCAACTGTTCTTCTTTGCTGTGACAACTGCGTGACCATATGAAAAGGAGCTTCACCTTCATCACCTGCCACGATAAGTATGGTCTAACAGAGGAGGCCAATCGAGGTGGAAACAATCACAAGGAATAATGGAACGATGCACAGGTGACAATGACAGCTCCCATAATCATAACAGATATTTTGTTTGACTTTGCCATGGACGACCATGTGGTTCATCCAACTCTACTCTCGAATGAAAGATCGGAGACGGGAAAGTCGCACGAAGCTAAGTTATCCATAATTTTCATATCATGAGCTTCCAACATCTGTCCCTGTCATTTCCGAAGCAAATAATCACATAAAGCAAGGGGGATGGGCTAAATGTAAAAGTGACCGCAGATTGATTGATGACATCATCTGACAATTAGTGTTACATGCCGCTTATTGTCATGATATTGATATAGGACGGAAGGTTGACAGCATTCATTTGCAGCGACGAAATAGGTTGAGGGTACGCAGAATGCGCTACAAGCCGCAAGCGGAATTCTCTACACATATGTTCTCAATGAAAAAGCCGTCTGAGATCATTATGGCACGCAGGCAAAGCCACATTATTAGTTTGTTTAACTCTTTCAGCTTATTAGATGTGCAGCCTAATTCAAAACGATGGCACATGCTGGAACTTAGTAAGTGGGCATAAAGGAACTCCTAACGCCTTACAGAGATAGGAAAAATGTTTGTGTCGCTTGCGTATTGCTGCAAATTCCGTCAAAGTGCTTCGATTGCCATGATTCCTTCAGATTTGAAGAATTCAGATCCTTGCACACACGTTTTCTTGATAATGTTGGTCCTTCCGATCATTGATGATGAAGATAGCAGGCGCACGAAAATTGATTCACCTGATGATTTTTTCATCCTCTTCTAAGCATTCCTCACGTAATGCAACTAGATGATTGATCGAAATGATATTACAAACACGCACGCCAGTGACTGACACTGACTGATGTCAAAATCCGGCTGACAGCTTGTTCTTTGAAAGAATGTGCACCATTGTAAAAAGAATAATTAGATATTGAGTTGCATCCTCAATTGAAAAATGGAAACAGACCGGAATAGCTGCCATTTCATCCAACATCAAGAATCATCAGCAGGCCTAGTTCACATCTGTCAACACCGACACAACTCCCTATTTAAAGTTGCATCCATACCCGGGTAAGTTTGAGATTTGCAATTATCAAGTTTCAAATTTCAACGGACAGTCATTAAATATCACTTTAAACACATTACTGGCAAATCGCCTAAGTTAGTGCAATAAATAAACAATAAATGCTGCATTTTAGAAACACAACGTAAAAGTGAATGCCATGATATACGAGTAAATAGACGAGCAGTTTACGATGTGCGAGACCCTGAACGAGCAAATTGTCTAATTCTGTGGGCAAAGCCAATAACAACCGCTTATAATGCGTTATTGTACGGATCGTGACCAATAGCACGGAAGATGGTTTACAGGTTATGGCTTGTCTGTGGGCATGCGACAACTGAGCGACATGTCATTCAACTATGTTACACAATGGCTGCGACCCGAGCGCGATCGCACAACAAAACTGTCATTGCTTTTCCAATACTTCAATATAAGGTACTAGCATCACCTTCATAATTTGTCCATACGCTGTCTTTTGACTTTTTAGTGTCATGAAATTTGCACATCATCATCAGCATCAGTGCCGGAGGTTCCCGAATGGGACTGTCATCACAATTAAGACTGCAATTCACTTCAAAATTGATATGGGTGACAAAAATTTCAATTAAATATCCACTTTCCAAAATTCCACTTCAAAAGGGAGAGCTATAGACCTCTCTGCCACCACCTGCTTGAGCAAAGTGACAACTTCCCCCATTCCCCCTCTATAACATGGTTTGTCTTCAACACAATCAAATACACTATCGTCAAATTCTCAAACATCACCCAGTTGGTTAATAGTCGCTCATTACTTGCATCTGGTTAATAACAATGACTACTTGGTTAATGCTCATAACAACGTGAGTTACAAAACACAGTTGCCACTGTCTACGAACCGAAATGTAACCGAACATGTCTGTGATTAAGATATTGATATTTACTATCGCCACTGAGCATAGACATCGGACAACACTACAGCGATCTCCAAACTTTAACTGCTATAATCACAGAATTAGATTGTTTAAGCGCATCACTTTGCTAGAAGTGCAACCTGAATTAAAACAATGGCACATGTAGGAACTTGCTAAGTGTGCAAAAAGAAATTTTTAATACCTTACACAGATAGGTGAATCAGTCGTGCGTTGCTTGCGGATTTCTATGATTTCCTTCCAAATGCTTCGATTGCCACAATTCCTTAAGATTCGAAGAATTCAGATCATTACGTAAAAGTTTTCTCGATACTGTTGGATCCTGCGATCATCATTTAAAAAAGTTTAACTTTGCACAATTTGGCGTGTTTAATGTTGAACTGGCTGCTCATTGTTCGATTGCTATGGTATTATGTCAGCAGATTGTGCCAATTCATTAAATCTACATGTTCCAATGTTTCCTTTCTAGTCGAGCAGAAGAAGAGACGACCTGTCCAATTCTGTGGCTGTGATATTCAATGCATCGTCAACTTATCGGTGTGAATACTCTTCTCGTTACACCTTGTTATCGTCCGATGTCTGTGCTTCTAAGGATCAAACAAAAAAGTACATAGTAAGCGAACGTGGCATGACACAACGTGTCGGCAGCATACCATCACAACATTTTCGAATGAGTGAGTTGTCACACCGCCGTGCCTCGCCGCAAGATCTTCGTTTGTTTCTATGTTATTTTCGTATCAACAAAAGGCCGCCATCAAATCATTCATTTAGAGAACGACAAAGATCGACGGCACAAAGGAAGCGGTGCAGGCACGAGACAAGCGCCACCAAACTCGCACAACATCCGATTTCTCACGCGTTGAGGAAACGTCTCCTCATCCGTCCACACGCCTCCTCCACTCCTGTCTCACCCGTTCGTCAAGGTCGAACCTCGCCAAGCCTTGGCCGAGCGTCAGAGGAGCAGGCATCTCCTTCCCTCGCCATGGGACCTCCAAGATTGGAGGACTTGATACAGCTACCGTTGCTGTTGGACGGAATACCATTTCCTGTTCATCTGTTGTGAGTTTGCCGGCTATGCTGTCACCAGTCCCTGCTTTGCACTGCCGATGTGCTGCAAGAAAAACTGCTGTGAGAAAAACAAAAACAAAAAGACAAAAACAACAAACTGTTTTATGGCCATGAAGCACAAAAAAGGACATTTTCAAAATCGGAATGGATGGAAATTTTCTCAAAGTATGAAGATGACACGGTGAGCTGTAATCGTTCGGAGCATGAAGATCTAATAAAGCCCTAGAATAATGCATGTGAATCTACCCTGCATAGAGTAAGTATATAGAAGGTAGAATGTCGACGCAAAAAAATGTCAGCATTCAGTGAAATATTTTATATCAAAAGATTCAGTTTTTTGCGGAGATTACATTCTTGCGGTCTCAAACAATATTTGCACAATATTCAAGAAGCTACGTTTTTGCAAATTATTTCTGTGTTTATTCACTAGCGATTTGAAGCCGCTATATAAGTATTATGAAACTCATGAGATGTTAAGAGAAATGAACAGTTACTATTAGGCATCTTAATTAAGCGGAAATTAGAATGATTATCAAAGAAATTGCATGAGGCGCAATATAAAGCAAATCTTCATGGAAAAGTTGAGATCTTATTGTGCTTCTTGGATGAGATTTCAAGTTTTTATTGCATTTTCACTAAATCTAGTTTTTACCACCCATGTATCCACTTAAGCCAATCAACTATCAAAATAAGGCAGTCGATTGTCCAAATAGTTCACCCATGTATCAGAATAGAGCACCGAAGTGCCATACTACACCACCCAAGTGTAAATAAGTTCAGTCAAGTATCAAATAAATGCAATATATGCTTTTTGGTGTTTATTCCTACTTATATCTATGTCCATAGGTTTATGAGGATATTCAAAGCATGTTTAATTAATGAATTACCATGAAAAAGGTGATATATGATTAGGAGAAATTACTGAATCATTCAGATTTTCAGAGTTATTCGCCGAATATTCATCCGTCAAGCTATGTTATTTAACTCATCAATTAATATCTATAATAAAATTTGAGGAAAAAAAATCATCTCATCCAGATCCGATACATATATTGAAAAATCAGGCCACAAGAAAGCACTGTAGGCCTACGCACATCAAAATGTCAGCTTTTTGAAGACAATCAGGAATATGTCTCTGCGAGTGAGCAAACCAGTGAGCCGCTTTAGATGCAGTTATGACACTAACAGCCTGTTCTGCCAGCTGTGTCAGCTGTGATCTCATGGAACAGCAATCCACGGGTGTGACCGATGGCGGATATGACGGTGAAGTTCCTCCCACGTCTCCCGGCAACGACTCGTACAGCCCTAGATCCTCTGGGTGCTCTACCTCGAGTTCGTCTACTCCACAAATTGATGCCGCATTCATCCATGAATACGAGCTCATTGTTGACTCCATTCATCATCAACCATCGCGCATATTGTTCACGTCTCTCCTTCACTTGCTCATTGTTTCTCTTGTTACACTGCCTTCGAATTTCTTCATTACTATTAATCGAGCAGTCAAACAACGGCAAAGAGAAGTGACCGAAAGATGAGGCTTGTTTGGCAGTCGTAGACGAAGCTCAGCGTTTATTTGGTGCAACGTGTACCCAGGTTTCTCCTCCACGATGGACACCAGCATAGCTCCGATCTCATCACCCACCTTGTGATGAGTATGTCCACCTCGAGGAACAACAACCTGTCCATCGCGTAAGCGAGCTTTCCTAATAATTGCATAGGCTGTGTTCGGTTTGATATTTAACTGAGAAGCAAGTTGGAGAAAGTCTTCTCCTCTTTCAGCAGCCTCAAAAAGCCTCTGCTTATCGTCATCTCTTATTCGTTGCCTCATCATCTCGTTCGTCAGCACAGTTAGACTAATAATTTGATACTTGACTGCACATGTTGACTATTGATTGCTTTATTTTGATACATGACTGCAATTCACAACGATCAAAAGTGTCCTTTCTTGCATTTGACAATTGACTACACTTATTTGAAAAGTGACTGGACTATGTGGATACATGGGTGGTAAAAACTATATATCTCATTTCTTGCATCTGAATAGTAATGTGGACCCACTCACATATTTTACAGTTACTTATGATCGGTGTGCTGATCATGATACCTTACTTTTTTGTGGCATTTCAATTCAGTGGAAATTTCTTCAAAATTGAAAATTCTCATATCTCACATTTGGCACTGGATCTCAACTCGAGTTGATTTCATAAAATCGAAGCTGCATGCACATTGGGGATTAAATTGATACTGAGTTGCTGCTCTTCCTAGTAAACTTATTCTATGCTACACTGTACGAGTAGAGTGCTACAGCTGGCTGATTTTGACTACGAAAGCGAACTACAAAACAAGAATAACAAAATGTACGAACGCACCATTGTTCGTGTTCACTCGCTACGAAGATGATTGGCTTAGCGTTCGCGTTTCTCAGTCTGTTTTATCAAATTGGAAAGCAAGCTGTTTTCGTAACTAATGGACATTAGCAATAATGCAGAATTTTTATTATTCTTCGATGTTTTCATTTTGATGCAAATGAGTTTTTTACCTAAATGAATCAATAATGCGAAAAATATCAGTTTTCTCTCCCGAGTAATTTTAATGCCACTAAATAATTGCGAATAAAACATATGTACACAGCCGACGTTTCGGGTCCAGACCCTTGCTCAAGGCAAGGCAGCAATAAAATGACACTGTCTAAACTGGCTCGTTAGATACGCAGTATAGCTCCGGTTGTTTCACCACGCTTGTTTCAACAGGATCATTTAAGCAGCTTACTGTGTTCAGACAAAGCACCTAGATCATTTTTATTACGAATACTGAGACTGTGTTCGTTGTATCTAATGTAGAAAGGTCTAGCAGTTTTACCTATATATTTATCACCACACTTTCTACAACACACGATGTCTCACAGGTATGATTTTTACTTAAAAAGGATGTTGTCAGCAGCTGATATTGCTGCTAGCAAGATTATTTGTAACCCTTTGTAAAACATATGAAAAGCAAGTTCTACATTTTGATGAGTCAAACAGTCGGCGGTTTATTATTTGTGCTGATAACATTCCTTAAAAAGCAAATAACAAATGAAATTAATTCCTGTCTCTCGCAATTATTCAGATAGGTCATTGAGAGCCCTGATTTTCAATTAACTTCAGGCGTCAAGCAATGCGAGAGTCGTGCGTATTTATCCCCGTTCTCCCATATTTGAACTATATTACAACCACAGAATTAAATATTTTGTTTATCTGTTTCGGTTTGCTAGAAGTGTGATTAATACGAAACTGACGGCACATAGAGGAACCTATTAAGTGGGCAAGAAGGAATTCCTAATAGCTTACAGAGATGGGAAAAAAGTCGTACATCGCTTGCGGATTAATGTGAGTTCCAGCAAAGTGCTTCGATTGCCAAAATTCCTTCAGATTCGATGACTTCAGATCATTGCCCACACGTTTTCTCCATAATGTTGGCCCTTCCGATCATTATTAAAGAAAGTAGCAGTCGTACGAATATTAGTTCACTTGAGGATTTCACATTCTCTCCTCGGCATTGCTCACTGTGTAGTGCATACACTGAATCGAAGCCAAGACAGGGATGTGTGTTTTGGTGTGTGCGAAGTGATATCACAGCACGCACGCATCTCTCACTGGCTCTGGTGTCCTCTGCTGACAGCTTATTGTTTGCCATTTCCAATAGCAAGCGATACACGAATTATCCATTCGAGAAGGAGCAAGTAGTCTAATTGTGTAATGTGCCATTTCGATATTAAGGTTGCATACAATTCTTCCTTTCTAGGAAACCGAAGCGCGCGCAGATGAATCTAATTCTGTGATTACAACTCATCTTCCACACTAGAAGCCTTAATCTTCCGTCGCATGTGTGGACTAAAGAATACCGTCATACACCGTAGTCATTTCACTTTCTGTGAAACAACATGGAAAAGTCACTTCTGTGGTTGACTCTATTTATCTTTCCAGGTCAGGCTCTCGAATTTCATTACAGTTAAAGAGATGTCTATGGTAAATATACGTAAATGCACCTTGTATATACCAGAAGTGCGCAACATTATGGATGTTCATTGTGACAGGTTCACATCATTTTAAATGTCAGTGTAAGCTATCAATGATTCGCAGTCATGTATCTCGAAAACGAACTCTGATGCTTCCTCGGATAATTCTCGTCATATTAAATGTAGACAATTATCTGATAATCTCAATTCTGATCATTTATGGTATTCCATACATCGTTCATGAGATACTGGAAAAGTGATTATTTTACATAATGAATTCGAGGGCTAGCGATAGACATAAACTATTCAAAAATGCGTTCTTCCTATCTGGTGTACAGAATTTAACTTTTACTCCATTAAGTAATCTATTATTCGATGCATGTGTTTGAGGATTTATAGAAAATTTCATGTGTAATGTCGAGATGTAGACCAACAGCGACATGCAGGCTACTTTTGACACTATTATGATACTGCGGACCATGAACCATCGAATCCTTTTTCTGAACAGTGGCGGTAACTATATCAATCCCATGAAATGGAAACACGCATAACCTTGACTATTAAATGACAATTTTTCAAGACTTCTATCTTTAGATTCGTATGAGGCTACAAAGGGCAAAGCTAAACTTTGTCGTTATTTCTGCATAATGACATTTCCATCATAGGAGTCCTGAACGGGAAACTGTGTGCATCTGGAGATTGCGAAGATAGAAACCATTGCCCAAAGGATCAATCCAAGGAAATCGAGATCTCAGGAAATCTTACAATGAAGAACTAATGCACATGTGGGTAGTTGATCTTCAATGCATTGCTGGTCAGAGTATTCGTTTCTGAGGAATATGCAGGTCATAACTTATCACTCTCTGTTTTGATGCTTCAATGACTCAACTTTCATGAATATTGTGTTCGAACTGTAATTGCACTTCATCGACAAAACGCTCAATTTCAGGAAAGATCCTTTAAAATATCAGTAACTCAATATTATTTGTATCAATGATTCCAGTTAATGTGCGAGAATGTTTTGCTTTCATAAAATTTTGCTCCGGACCTCTTAATAATTAGACTTTAGTAAATAAGTATATATAACCTGCTTTGGGATGCCTTCAATAATCTAGATATCATCTATGTGCTTTCTGCTATTATAAAATAGGCCTTCATTCAAATGCTATTTCTGCAATGTAAATGTTCTCTTCTTCCATGAGCTGTCCTATTATTCTCTCCGACCATTTTTGTCTATTTCATGATATTTTCATCTGTATATATTTCCTTGACATTATCATATTCATTCAACATATATTGTAAACGAGCATCAATTTATCTTTTTGTAGATCATCTCATTTCTCATCATCATACGTAATTGCAAAATCATTTGCTATGTTTTATGTTCATGCTCTCGATTTGAGAAATAAACGTTTTGATATTTTGGCTCAATCTGCTGGATAATTATTGTACAATACTAATGGCGCATGTTTTTCCAATGGCAATCTCAAGTATCAGTCATTTGGTAATTCGGTCATCTTGCTTCTGAAAATTGCAATGCACACTTTGAATTCCATTTTTCAAGAACCAGAATTATTTGAGTATCTGTTGGAAATTGATGGTGTATGATTCCTAGAAAGTTTAAAAGCTGTTTGTTTTGATCGGTTATCACATGGAAGAGTCTTAATGAGTATGTCTGATTGCATTAGAATAGTTAAGCTGTATTGAATACAAATGAAATCAAGATTTATGAAAACACAAGTAAATTCCGCATAGTTTGCAAATAGTTATCTCAGCTAAATATCTTGCAGAAAGATAAATTGCAGGAAATGTTGTGAGGCATGATAACCTGTCCGTTTTTTTGACTTGCAATCCAACATCTTTAGCCCAAAACTGATGGTATTGCTTGTAACGCTATTGTAGAGCTTATAGCATGTTGCTGTTATTCATAGAAGAATCATAGAAGTAGACATCGCAGCACAGTGGTTAAGTGCTTGGCCTAGCGAACTCTCGGTCCAGTGGTCGAGCCCGAAAGTGTCATTGGAAGTCGTCAGGAAGGGCATCCGGACTAAAAGACCACAACGCTCCTGATTAAAGTCTGACGTCATCACCGTCCAAGCCTCCAGTAAGGGGAGAAGTGACGTTAAACCATCATTCACAGAAGAATTACATAGATGCATTTGTAGATGAATGAATATGTTAATTATAACTTCATATGTAGGCTCTACTTTGTGAATCGTCCATAAGTAATTTGAATCGATTCAGATGACCAACGTTGTAAGAAATGTTTGAATAGACCCTGCGCCATGACTGTGGTTCAAGCTGTGGAGACAGGGTAAACCAGACGTTTGGTTTTGAAAAACGCAAGTTATGCCAAATTACAATGCATTTCGTTTACCACCGGTAAACATGGTCACGTTCTCATGGGATTTGTAATTTAGCATAACTTACGTTTTTCAAAACCGAACATCTAGTTCACCCTGGCTCCACAGCTTGAACTGTTGTAAGAAATGGACAAAAAGTCTCGATTTTCAATAATTGCTTTTCACATCGGTGCAATTTTTAATGCTTCCACGCGCGAAATTTGAAGTGAGTTAAACTAGTTGTGAGAAATCCGTGGAACACTTAGAGTGACAACTTTCACGGTTTTCGAACAATATCCACAAGTGTGTCGAATGGGGCTCGAGGAATACCCTGGGTATGACAGGGTTGTCTTTTGCAAGAAATACTATTTCATAATTCATGAGAGACTATGACGACGGATAAAATGATCCACTTTTTTTGTTCGTTTGTTTGCAAATTCAGTGTCAACTAACGGCAATGCACACGCTATAAATGAAGGGCTAAAAACGATCATAAATCAAAGTTAAACTATCAACTTCACAGAAGAGAGTGCAAAAAGTTCCGCAAAATGTTCTTGCCCTCAGTTTGAAGAATGAATCGATTTGGCGATGAACACAACCCTTATGTTGTAAGAACACTGTACAACTGATTCACCATCCCATTATGTAATATGGCCTATGTAACTTCGGATTTTTTTGGACGTGACGTCTACAAGGGCACTTCGTTCGCAAAAGTTCAAGCTTCGTCCTAAGAAATTCAGTTAAATCCATCATGGAAACTTTCAGTTAGAATGTTGTCGAAGAAAGTATCAATCAGCAAAAGGGTTCGGAAAATTTGACATGTAAAACAGGTCTGTCTCATATGCTGGTGAGATGGATTGCCGTGTAGGAGGTTGCTTGTTAGATGTGCGCTGCGGTAAAATTGGTGACAGGATGTACCAAATTTTTTTTATATTGCATAATTGTAGTATAATTGTTGATAGGAAGTACCGAAAATTGTACCGCATGACAGGATTGGTTGGCAGAATCTACGCTTACAAACACTTGTAGTATAGTTTTAACCTCATTAACAGTAATCACAGATAGTTGTAGTATAAATGTTGACAGGATGTACAAAGTAGGCTAGTAGTATAACTGTTGACAGGGTGTACACATAGAAGGCTAGTATTATAACTGTTGACAGGGTGTACACATAGAAGGCTAGTAGTATAACTGTTGACAGGATGTACACATAGTTGTAGTATAACTGTTGACAGGATGTACACAGTAGGCTAGTAGTGTAGCAGTTGACAGGGTGTACACATAGAAGGCTAGTATTATAACTGTTGACAGGGTGTACACATAGTTGTAGTATAACTGTTGACAGGATGTACATACAGCTGCATCATAGTTGTTGACAGGATAATTTGTACCGTATAGCAGGTTGGGTTTGGTTGGTTGGCTGAATGTAGGCCTGCAGATGCACTGATCATTACATTATACTATCTATTAGGAGTATGTACCGATGATGTCTGAAGGGCGCATGTAATCCCGGTTTGGCAACTTGTGGCCTTTATATTGGTGTTTACCAAAGTTGTAGCAGGGAACGCTTGCTTATGTGGCGGCTATGTGGGTGAGGGTAATTGCAAAACAGTCGTGTGACTGCAGTTAGGCAGGCAGTTTATGTTAGAGAAATACGGAGTAAGGGAATGTAATTTGCTGAGTGTGCAGAAAGAGCCATCTACTCTCGCTTCAACAATCTCGACCATGCCAGATTCATGAGTTACTCACCTTGCTTGTAGAGTCGCCGACGAGCATTGTTCTTTCGGCAGAGGCATAGGATAACTATGACGACAACCAGAGTCAATGTGATTGCAATCGCAGCTCCAGAAATGAAGGCAACGGATAGGGTCTCTGTTGAGAGAATATTAAAATGCAGACATTAGAAAAGTTATTAGGTCACTTAATAATTGATCAATGAATGACAAATAAGCTTTTGAGCAATAATAACGTACCATTTTATTGATAGTTCATGATATTGCCAAAATGAACCTTTTTCAACAATAATACATCTATCTATGTGCCCACCATAGTAAAAAGTCTTGAGCCGACAATGGCAGTGAGCATATCAGTTGTATCAAACCTGATTGAAAAATGAATATCATGTGTCATTGAAATATCAACCTCGGATTGTTTAGTTGATGGCAGCCGACGGGAGGTTCTTCGATTTCATTGTGGATATCACACCAATTTGTCTCGTCTCCCCAAGAATAAGTTTGCTGCTAAAAATATCTACACTTTATTGCCAAAAAATATGTACATGTCCGAGCTTTCACGAGCCGGCTCACATTTTCAAGGAGTAAGAGTCGGATTGTTTATTAAAAAAAATAATCTTCAAATGAGGATTTTTGATGTTGCCTCGTTCATTACATAGCAGCATGGCAAGTGTTGCTGTGCAAAAGAGTGAGTCTTATTTATAACCGTTATTTAGAAACAACAATGAAGATAGAAGTCACTCATATAAGGGCACAAGAGCCCCATAGGGTAGTGGGCTACTTGAAAGTTCAACATTTTGAAGCTTTCACGAAATTGCTATCAACAATTGTTCACGTAATGTCATTGCGTCCTTCAAAACTTAAACGCCAAATGATCCGTGAAAATTAATGAAACCTTTTGAGCATGCTAAGAACATATTTAGTTCTCAATCTAATTCACAAGAACATGGCGTCCGAAATTTCTCTTGCTATTGTTTCTTCATTTTGATAAAATGCGTCTTTCTTGTAAATACAATGAATTCAGGGTTTTGTTTAGCCCAGAACACAATAGGTCTAAGTCTTCGTAGAAAGCAGAATAATTGACGATGTCAGTGTCCTTGATGTACAGATAGGTATTCGAGCTTTGTTTAGGACGTTTATAATTGAAAAGTGATCAAAGCAGCTCTGTCGTAGTGTATTGAATATCTAAAGAGAATGACGACGATTGAGTCATGTTGGTGAAAGACACCAACACCATTGATTCCTCGACCGCACTCGCACGACCCAGCAATCGAAACGAAGTCCGACTTGGAGATGACTACACTGTAAATCGCTCAATACCAATCACATACGAAGGATGCATACCAAAATATTTCTGTATTCTCTTGGTATATATTTGTATGCTTTTCGCATTTTATTTCAAATGTGGTATGCTTTACATACTAAAGCCATACTAGCACAATGTTAAAAGAAAGTATAAATCATGTCCAAAGTATGTTGATTTAAGGCATTTTGTCAATAAAGATCACACTGATGTTACTACTGTTCTGCAAGTAGTGAGATAATGACATTCAAGAGTCATGCTTTCAATACTGAATTCGATTTTAATACACGTAAGTCTAAGGCATTTCATGAATAATCAATAAGATTTCAACCATCAACAATTATGCATTATGTAATTTTGAAATTAAGCATATTATCAATCCGAAATAAAAACACATTATAATTCATGAACGCAAAAATAGTCATGTTTGAGATATATAAGTCAAGATAATTTCACTAAAGACATCGTTTAAATGAAATGATGTTTATAAACTTGGGTCATAGAGTTAAATATACGTCCTGTTAATGTTGCTAGACAATTAGCATCGACCGCATATTCGTGGAGCATAAAATTCACAATAAATCTAATTTACTCAAATATCACTATCAAACAAAAAATATTCACCACTTGTAATACCGAAAAAAGTTATTTGACAGTAGTATGTAATACATACATTTTTTTGCCATGTGACTTAAAACTGCATATACCAAATGGATACCAGAGGCATACGAATAAGGATGAATTTCCATCGGGTCTCGTATATAAAACATACCAACAATTCGTATTTCAGTGTAAAACAGCCAATCACAGATAGAATAGTTCGTATCGCTACATGCCAATCACATACTATAGTAAGTGAGATGTGGTATGAAAAACTTAACAGATGTCTGTAGACATACGAGAATCCCGTATCAGATGTTAGTTTCAAATTGCATGTAATTTTGGTATATGTTTGTATGTAATTTTCGTATCCAGCGATTTACAGTGTACTGCAGTCACTCGCATTCCTCTCGTGCCGTCAGCGTGGAGTGAAGAAGTCGCGAGCTCATCTCCACCGCGGTCTTCGGTTCGATTCCTACGTCGGCTGAGTGCGGTTGTGGTGAACAGTTTTGCATAACTAATATATATTTCATCATGATTTCGTTTTCAATATTTCCTTCATTCCTCTACTGACCTATTTCATTATAAAGTCAACTGAGATTGAGAAGAAAAACAAAACTGCTCAATTCCGCATTATTTCCATGCCCTAAACGGATAAGAGTTCTATTTCATCTAAGCTGCATGAGTTGATAGCTTTGATGATATTGATGGATATAAGAAAGATTATTAAATCGATACTGTTTTTATCTCTTGCTACCAATTTTTTCACTTTGGCTATTTGAGTCAGTGACAGATTCCTTGGAGGATTGCATAATTGTCTAAATATAATTGTTGACTCACACGTATTACTGCATATACATGTAAATTGCTTTTATAACAAAATTAAACATGACACACAAACTTTCATGGCCTTGACAACTTTGCCGAGTTTTATACAAAATCATTCAATTCCTACACTGAATACTGATCAGCACTGTTTTCAAGTTGTTTTGAAAGATTAAAATAGAAATTCGATCATTTAGCTACATTATCGGCCCAACATTATCGAGAAAACGTTTGCGCAATGATCTGAATTCTTCGAATCTGAAGGAATCCCGGTTATCGGAGCATTTTGAAGGAATTCACAGCAATCCGCAAGCAACGCACGACTATTTTTTTCTATCTCTGCAAAGTATTAAAAATTTCTTTTTGCCCAATTAGTAAGTTCCTGCATGTGTTTTGAATCAGTTTGCACTTCTATCAAAGTGATGAGGTTAAATATCTAATTCTGTGGAATCTACTGTATATGGCAGAGGCACACAGATGCAGCCTTTGTTCATCGTCTAGAGTCACTGGCATTTTTTTATTTATGGCGTCGCTTGAATTACTGTATGTTTATGGGTTATTTATGAATTCAACAGTTGATGTCAACAGGCACTTACAAATCTACATCATCACACAAAATGCTAATAATTGACTCACCTTGGGGTAGCAGTTTAACCAAGTTGGTGTCGCGTCCAACGCTGTTGAATACTGTACAATTATATGAGCCATAATCACTGGGAGATAAACGTGTAATGAGGAGCTTTGCTTTGACACCTCGGAGGAAATTCTCCACTTTCATGCTGTATCTGGAAGTGATAAAGAACAAATCTGAGATGTCAGTCATTCTCTCTCGACGAATTTGATTCTGATTTTGAGAGGAAATAAAGTCCAACAATCAAAATAAGGACAATCAACTTAGAGTGAAACAGCAAATAAAGCTCTCATCAGATAGACGAAGTGATGGATGGTTCGGATTCATTACTTAATTGAACAGCTCAGGGTTGGAACCGGCCGCCGACTGATCGGTTAATTTAAATATACCCATGTCGACCGTTGACGACATTCGTTCTAGAATAAATTGATCAGTCAATTATTACAACATTAAGTGCACGTAAATGTAAGATAATTTGAGAGCATGTACACATATATTTTGTGATATAAATATTGACAACTGTTCTTTAAAAAATTAAAAATGATTACCGGCAACTTAAACATGAAGTTCAAACCCTTCTTTTTCTCAAATATAGTTTCCACAATCATATATGCTAGCCTGTATGAATTTGGTAGCATCGTGTATTCTTCAACCTATCTTCTGTAAAATTATTCCAGATCTTGAATAATTTCACTACACGGGATAGTTTATGTAAGCTTACAGTTATAGCTGTATATATAGCTTATATAGCTTCGAGATGCAATGAGTAATGGATTTCAATTCAACCTAGGGCCTACTACCCGAACATTTGACAGTGGATCGTGGGTAATTAATTGTTTGATGAGCTAACTGCAGGTGATGTCGTTTAAAAACCAGTAAATGTCGATTATAGCCGGTTACCGGCCGGTTCCAACCCTGCAGCACCTAATCTAGATATAATTGACTTTTTCCACGAGCGAATGTTGGGTCACACTAGCCATGTCATTGATTCATCGTTACTTCTGTTCAACTAATGCGTCTTATAGCTGTGACCGAGCCCAGTCTGATATCTTCTTGACTGATTTTGACAGGAAAATTTCAGTAGATCTGAATAATAATGATTATAAAGAACAATTTTACTGATAGAGGACTGTGATATAATGAGTGATCATAGCAGAATTCACGCGTATAGATGAGTCAAAATTTTTCATCCTAAATGCTCGCAAAGAAGGTGAGAAGCCTTCGAATAAAGTAGGCCACTATCAAAATAAGTCATAAATTAAACCTTCCTGAAAAATCCAACGAATTTTGGTGACATGTTTGAAAGCCCATCAAAATTGAAAGTCAGAAAATCGCTGGGTGGATAAGTTGTGGTCCCGGAATGGCTGGTCCCGGCTGGTCCCGGAATGGATCGAGTTAAAGGCAAGACGGGCCTGTGTGTGGTAGGCAGCCATAGCGACTCGGAGAGTCGACGGCAGCTCAGCTTGAAATAATCTGTCCACGGCTCGATTCAGCATCATGTTTTAGGCGATTAGAAACTCGGGTTGTGATTGAATGTTGGAGGAAAGGGCATGCGGACTGAATGCACTACATCGCTCAATCTAAAGTTTGAATATGTCAGCATCGTAAAAGCCTTTTGTGAGGTAGCAGTGACATTAAAGCTTCACTTATTATTCACATTTTCCAATTTATATTCTCATCACGTGTGCAACTTCCCAAACGCGATTTAAAATGGATTTTTTCTGCGGATTTTTAATTGGTCAAATAATTTTGTGAGCATACAATGAATGTACATAAAGTTTATTGGATGAAACGTGCAGAAATGTCTGCAATAGCAACGATTGGCCTAAAAGTGTCTCAAACCGTTAGGAGAGGCACTAGTTCAGTAAATTTTCGTGTATAATGATTGCAATGGTGGATTGTAATAGTTGAAAAGATTTAAAAGTTATATATGCAACACAAAACAAAGGTGAAACACCTGCAAAGCTCAAGAGTGATAAGGATGTGGAAACTTGAAATGTTTGAACTTGAAACGAAGGCATGAGCGTACTTTGACCATGCAGGCGATATTTTTCGTTAATTCTGGCCGTAATTCTTTCAAAAAGTGCTTGTCAATGCATTGGCCTTTGTATTCGGAAGTCAAACATGAAGGTTTATGCTTTCTAAAATATATTTTTTAAATGCAATTGGTTCAATTTCGTCCAATAAAAAATCCGCAGAAGAAAATCCGTTTGAAACGCGATTATGAAGCTTTCATTTTACGGGACAGTGATGGACAGTTGTTACTATGCATGTAGTGGAGGCTTAGACATTTACATTAGTGTCAGTCAGAAATAAAATCCAAGTCATTTTCCATTGCATGAACTCAATAATGTAAGGCTTGATATTCATGCTAATGTTGATGGAATATGTTATAAACTCATAACGTGGTAGGCCACACACACTGCACCAGGCTTTTCACAACTTAGCTTTTCACCCTTTTCCTCTGTTGTTTCTCGAAATTTCATTATTTAGTAGATGCTTATGATTGTTGGAGAAAACGGTAAGCAAATGTAGCTAGTGAAATGCTGTAGGATGATAGGCGTAACAAGAAATGTAGTAGCCTAACTGGCAAGCACAGATATCGCGTCCATACAACCTAGACAATTCAGAAGACTGTACTACTTCCGTTGTTAACATAAATCAAGACCGAACCAGCAAGCGATGCAATTTCAGAGGAGGTGAATAAATAACATTTAATAATTTAACACATAGTTGCCATAATGGAAATTGATAAAATAAAACTTCTAGAATGGAGGTAAAGCTTCATACAATACACAATAGTAGCACCAAAATCGCACGTATTTTCACTCATACGTTTGTCAACGGCTGCGTCATTTGACTAGAATCAGTCACATGTACAATTCAAAACCTTACATTGGTTCATCATGCCCCAGCTTAGTTCCCCCGGATGTGCCGGTCCTTGAGTCAATTTCCATTCTAGTCAACTTTAGATAAGCAATCTAATTCTATGGATTCCATGTTTCAACTCACACTTGAAAAAAAATGAAATGGCTTTTTTATTCCTTAAAAAAATTTCCATTTTTGCATCTTTCTGTCTTGAAAATGGCAGTGTGCATGGATCTTGGTTAATAGACATTATTGCAAATAAATCTTGTCATTCAAAGTGCCCATTGCGTGTGTTTCAAATTCAATTTGCCTCAATTTCAGACAGAACGCTATTTTTTGTGTAAAACCTTTCCTAACTACAGGCCCCAATTGACTGCGTAAATCAGCCGGTAGCACTGGCTTGAGGCTTGTTTCTTGTATAAAGCCTTTCCTGGCCGAATTGACTGCTTAAATCAGCGGCAGTACTGGTTAAAGACTTACAGACATTAATTTAAAAAAGCTTCATGAATCACCAGATTGTGACTTGAATAATAGCGCATCGTCGTCTTCGGGTGGAAATCAGTTACTCGTCTGCCTAAAACTCAGTTCAATTACTTCCCAATTCTACTATTTACATGAAGTCAAGTTGGTAGCTTATCTTGTATTCAGAGGACTTAAGTACAGGACATTTACGTCCCACCCCATCTGACCTCGGCAGTGTTGATTCGTGACAAACAGATTAATATTCATCAAAAATATCGAAGTATTATTACGACGGATATTCATGATATACTGTGCAAAGTTTGAGCAGGATTTGAAAATTGAAACATCGTTTTGAAGCTTGGCAGCAAATCCGAAAATTTTGGCAATCTCATCAATCAAGTCTCCTCCAATTATTGGCGAAAATTAAATGTGAATAAATCCATCATTTGCCCCACAAAACAATTATCCCACTTCCGTTGTCTTCATTTTGAGGCTCATCAATGGTTCAAGTACACCTGCGCAAAGTTCAGTCTTTTTGAAGTTCAGTGATCAATATGGCGCTCCACTTTCTTCACAATTAATTCTTCATTTTGACCTTCGATGTTGACGTAAAACGCCAATAAAGCTGAGATAGCCTCTATAAACAATTAACTTGTTGACAGCGAAATATTTCGCGTGTTAATAGGAACGTTTATCGAAGCTTATATAGATAAATTTATCATCGGAAATTACAATTCAAAGCGAGGTTCCTTTGTTGGGATTGACGAATTCCAGGGTCCAAGTTCGCTCCACGAGATAACACTGCGTTTTCTTTCAAATCATGAGATGCGTGATACTAATCTGTAGAAGATACCAGCTACACTGATGGCTTAACGTCACAACTCCCCCCTTACTGGGAGCTTTGACGGTGCTGACCATAGAATTAGATTCATCTGCGCACGCTTCGGTTTCCTAGAAAGGAAGAATCATATCTAACCTTAATATCGAAATGGCACATCACAGAATTAGACAACTTGCTCCTTCTCGAATGGACAATTCGTGTATCGCTTGCTATTGGAAATGGCAGACAATAAGCTGCCAGCACGGGACACCAGAGCCAGAGTGAGAGATGCGTGCGTGCTGTGATATCACTTCGCACACACCAAAACACACATCCCTGTCTTGGCTTCGATTCAATGTATGCACTATACAGTGAGCAATGCCGAGGAGAGAATGTGAAATCCTCAAGTGAACTAATTTTCGTACGCCTGCTACTTTCTTTAACAATGATCGGAAGGGCCGACATTATGGAGAAAACTTGTGCGCAATGATCTGAATTCTTCGAATCTGAAGGAACTTTGGAAATCGAGAAGCACTTTGCTGGAACTCACATTAATCCGCAAGCGACGCACGACTTTCTTTCCTATCTCTGTAAGGTATTAGGAATTCCTTTTTGACCACTTACTAAGTTCCTCTTTGTGCCGTCGATTTCGTATCAATCACACTTCTAGCAAACCGAAGTAGATAAACAAACTATTTAATTCTGTGGTGCTGAGATAGTCAGACTTTAATCTGGAGTTAATTTAGTTAATTTAGTTCACATGCCCTTCGTGATGACTTCCAATGACAATTTCGGGGCTCGACCTCTGGACTGAAAGATCGATAGGCCATGCACTCAACCACTGCGCCACGGAGACTGGTTACAATGTTGAGCAGAATAGTTCGTATTAAAGGTCCGAATAGGTCTGCATGTGTGTATGGGACTTATGAATTAGAATTTGAGTTGCAAACATAAGGCGATTTGAGAAGCTTTATCAAATAAATAGCTAGGTTCAGTGCAATAGTCAAGAATCACGATTTTCGTTGGCATCTCTTCATACTTTATGTCAAGCTCTCGTCTTTAGTCTGATAAATTCTGTCAACATGTCAGATCAACTCTTCTTTTGCTACTGGTAAAGAAATGTACGTGCAGTTCAGTACAACCTGTTCATATCTATATTGTATCACACCATATCTCCTCATTGTGAATATCAGTTTCAAACTAATCTCGTACATTTAAACTCCTACCAACATCAATAGATTCTTTTGTACATATATGCCGGATGGCAGCCGAAGAATTTTGCACTACATGTACATACGAACAATAATAATGACATCATAATGTACTCCTGACTCTTTCCAGCTACAAAACTGAAAATGACCAGTCATGACCTCTTTCAAACATTCTTACCAAGTGTTTGCAACTGATAATTCATTTCCAGTCTTCGATTGCACGAAATATGACCTCCTTGTCATGATGTTTTTTGCATTGAAGTTTATTATTAGTTCATTTTAGTGTTGAATTTTGACAAATCACGGAACAACCTTGAAAATCGATGTTACTTGATAAGGAGAACTGCATTATCAAACGTTTTACCGAAATATTGTAGCATCGCTTGAATGAATAAAAGGGAATTAATTATTCACCATGTTGATTCAGAATGGCAAAGTGGAGTGCAGAATATTAAATATTTAAACGCGAATGCTCGTAAACTTGCTCTTATGTGGTGGTGCAGCTGAGATGTTAAAGTCGCTGATTTGTAACGGACTTGTAACGATCTGCGCTGTAGCATATCAAGCCAAGTTTTCGAATGCCAGTCGCCTAGTCAAAACAAAAGCGCCTAGTGTCGTGCTATCATTCAAATTTTAGCAAAATAGCTCTACGGGTGACACTCAGGCTGTCCTAAAATGTATGAATTTTCAAAACATTTATTGAAATGTCAACGCGTAGACTGTCATCCAAACTTTCATGTCAAAATTGATTCTAATCTGATGATGAACATTATCTATTTGTTCCACGAATTGGTGTCATTCAAATGCAAGCTACTAAATGCCAGATATTCTTAGGAATTTAAGGAGCTTCATCAAGCAGTCCAAATAAAGTTTGAAAAAATTCCTTAAAAGTTCTCAAAATCTGGAGGAACGAGAATGTAATTCTGCCTTTCATTTACTTAATTAACCAGTCAACTTGAAGAGATCACATAGCGGATTGTTCAAAGCAACGGAGAAATAAAAAATCAACCGCGACGTATTTATACTCGCTACTATGACACTGAAAATACCAAAATTCACTGCGACGCATTTCATGCAGTCGGGTGGATTTCGACACAAGCGCATGGCAAGTGCACACAAAATTGATGAACACATAATAAAACGGGATAATGGAAATGCAGTTCACAATGGAAAGAAGAAGATAATTTGCACATTACAACCAACGACTGCTGTAAAGAGATGATTGGTAATTCATGTGAAATGGACTGTACATGGCCGTAAAGTGAAACTTAACTTGCCTGATACTGTTGCAACATGAAATGCAATAAAATTGCTCCTGCTCCATATTAGGCTATACGGCAAACGACAATTCTGAATGTATTTTGACCAGACATTTAAAATATAAATGCTTTGGAAAGAGCCAAATTTTTTTGATCTTAAAATATTGAATTTTCGTCGATAGCGAAATACTTCAGCTGCCAACAGCAGCTATCATCAGGCACCTGTAACAACTAGATTCAGGCAACATGTATCAAGAATAATGATCTATGCCGCTATCTTTGCTACAAAAGAAGTGACATGAAATAGAATATTCCGGTAAGTCAATAATCAGCAGTTGGTAGGTGCTCCTCTATGGCAAATATCTGACAAAATGCTGAATGAGCTGCAACAAGTAATATGTTGATTATTTGAATAACTCTTTCTGCTCCCTTCTCTTTCATGATCTCGGTAAAATCAGCGAACAATATCTGACCATGCTCTTAATGAGTAGGCTACGTCTCACCGTGTTCTCCCGGCGCAGTGGTTATGTGCTTGGCCTAGCGATGCTGTGGTTCAGAGGTCGAGCCCCGAAAGTGTCATTGGAAGTCATCAGGAAGGGCATCCGGTCTCCGTAGTACAGGTACAGTGGTTAAGTGCTTGGCCTAGCAATCTTTCAGTCCAGAGGTCGAGCCCCGAAAGTGTCATTGGAAGTCGTCTAGAAGGGCATCCGGGCTAAAAGATCACAATGCTCCAGATTAAAGTCTGACAATGTCAGCACCGTCCAAGCCTTCAGTATGGGAAGTAGTGACGTTAGGCCATCAGTTCCACTTTCCTTTCATCTTGCATGTGTCTGTGATTTCACGTGAATTAGTCGAAATAAATTTTCCGGCTAATAAAGACGCGAAACTCCGGAGCATACTCGAACATTGAAATTGTTTTTGATCGATGCATCAGTGCTCGAAGCACAGAAGGTCAATCTTTTATTTCTCTCTCTCTGTTGTGATGGTGAATTTCTGCTTTTATGAAAGTACGCAAAATTTCACACTATTTCTTTCAGAAATAATTAAATCTCACCTTCCTTTGCTTGTGATCCGCCTACCATTCCTATACCAATGGATATCTTTGGCCTTCGGTCTAGGGATAGAGGTGATGTAACACAGAACTGCACCGGTGCGACCCCGGATTCCATACGAGGCGGCATTTGCCTTGATATGCGGCGGTCCTGAAATCAAAGATAGTGATAGAGTGCCAATTATTTTCTCCCTCAAGAGACATCTTCACACAAGCTGGAAGCTGAAATTGAATTATTCATTAACTGAGGACCTTCTGGTTGCTTAGATACAGGCATCACATGATTCAGTTGGAGGCCACAAATGCCAAGAAGTAGTGCACCTTCCAAATAACGAAGAAATGTCGCAGGTGAAACTTATAATTCCCATGTTCTGATTATCAATTTGCAGTGAACAATCGACTTCAATCGCTCTTCTGATAATGGAGTTGGATAAATGCAGAATTAATGGCTTTAATAATGAAGAGGGAAAGTGTTTAAGAATTGGAGCATAGCGACCAGACAAGTTTTGATAATTTCCGGGTTAATCACATTTACAAGACTTTTGATTTAATTGCTTACTGAGTAATTTTCATCGGATTATGAACGTAAAACAAGTTTCTGGCCGAATATTGACTCAGAAGTACACTGAAAAGGACATTAGAATTTACAGATGAATGAATTTGTGGAAGCTAAGATATTGATCTATCAAGAATTCTGGAAACAAATAGCCATGAGAGACAATTCTAAAAATTAACAGTCTGATTACTGATCATCTGATTCGATAGTCATTTGAAATGGAATTCAGTTAGAATTCGTTGATTAGGAATAACCATTGTTAATAATATTCAGACTAAAATGTATAGACACAATGATTGTGAAATCATTTCACCATTGTCCCGGGGATGGTAGAGAAAGCATTACGCGGAGCCTAAATAGTAAAGGCAAAGCTGAATACATTTACAATTGATGCAAAAAGAATTTTGAAGTTAATAATTCTTCCTTTCTAAGGTCAAGCAAATTTCATTTAATCATTTTAAGGAATCAAATTCATGATAAGTTTTAATTCATTTCCCTTCCCGTCTTAAGTTGGGTCGGCTAGTCTTTATTCGTATTTCAATCCCTACTCTGTAATGGAGTAGGTTACTTTATGTAGTTAGTATTCATTTGTATTCATTCGTTCATGACTTTTAGTTACCTAATTATTTACAGGATTCTCCACTAGGGTAGTTGTTTAACTTTGGTATCTTCCGTTTCCTGAATCCTTCAAATTATTTTGACCGTGTCGTGTCTTAATTCGATGAATATCATCTGAATAAGCATACATAAAATGGACAGTATATTACCGCATAACTTGTAGTGCATCCAACATAATTGAACGAACTGTCTATGTTATCTGAAACACGAGACGCGAAGCGTAGAGTGGTTTAAGAAACATAGTGAAAGAGAGGGAGCTCAATTACAGGTGAAAATACGATAAGCTAATCGGTATTATATTTCCTGCATGAGATTGAGTTCTTGCACTACCATACCTTTTCCATATGTATCTTAGATATTTCCAATTCGATTTCAAATCTTTCCAAATGAATTTCAGATATCTATTAGAGACTACGAAGCCAACGCTTTGGCCAATTTTGAGTCAGCGTGGTAATAGATTGATAACAAATCCAACGAATCAATTGGAGCCTACCCTCATTAAAGTAGTGACCCAGAAGAAACTGAAATACAACTGAAAAGTTGACACTTTGCAATAGAAACCTGCAATTAAAGGGAAAGTTCGAAAGGGAAGCGCGAAAGTTTTCAGATTTTTCTGTTAGAATTGTCATTACAAAACGCCTGCCAACCTAGTAATGGGGGACAAAATGAACGAATTTCTGTATAGATTTCAGATTGGGCGAAGCACATGTACCTCTTACCTCTCCTCCTCTTTATTTTTAATGCATTTGCATCAATCTCGAGAATGATCAAAATCTTGACAAAAGACGCAAATCCGTAAAAAGACGGAAAATCAGGCTCCCTGCGAGTGACTTCGCTTTAAGAGGTTAACAGCAAAAGTGTGACAGGGAAGCGAATCGTTAACCCCACCCCTCACATGGAATAATCTGATCTTTCCGCGAATATAGAAACAAAAGAATGTTAATTAACACAATAGGTATTATAGGCGAAGAATATATTCCCGTTCAATATCTTCAGTACAAGTGTAACTGCATTTATCAGACAGTTGCATGATAAACTCAATTTCATTACAGTAACACTATTTGCGCAATATTCCAACCATATTGACATTTCTTCATTGATCTAATACAAATAAACGTCAAAGTTCCACATGCAATTTGCACAAAACTGTCGGTTTAGTACGTTATGGTATAACGAAAAGGCTAATGTGAGTCAACTAAGCGACACAGTTACTGTTTATCGATTCATTTGTTAAATTGGAAACTTTGCTTGACAAGTGAATTCAAACCGTGCTCCTCCCTTACATTTCGGGGCATTTTCAGCAGACATTAATCATCGCCTTTCTGACAAAGCGGTGGAATCATTTCCTGCGTTACAATTGACAATTCATCATCGGATGGTTCACCAGAAATTTAAGAAAACTTAGCGTAAATCTTAAGCTGGATGTGAATGTTACAGCCTCGATCGTAGGATGACCTCTATAAGGGACAATATCAGTCACTTTTAGAAGCGCTGCAGGCTCACATTTCTGCTTCCAATTTCTGTTTTCCTCTCCGAATGAGCACTGTTTGTGCATGTGAGTATCGGACAAGATGAACTGAAATTGTGATAGGTTCGCGGCGAATCTGAGAACTTTAAGTTTTCAGATTTAGAATTTGTGGCTGGAGATACAAAGTGTAATGCCAATAGTCTAAGAATATCTGCAGTTGTTTTCTTGTTTCCATTAAAATGAAACTATGGAGGGGTTCTATCGATAACTGCTGGTCCATGGATTTTAAGAACATCAAAATATAATAATAAACGCAGAATTTCATTCGGTCACGAAGAACAGGAGCATATTATTCAAATGCTTGTCTCTGATCTGGAAAGAAGGTGAAAAAGTACTGCAGAGTCAAATTCGATCGCAAGTATTGCGACTATCAGGTACAGAAAGACGATATTATTGACGATACTAATCTACGTGTAAGATGATCGTAATTGACTTTTCCCCAAACTTGAAAAAAGCACACATGACATTAAGATACAACAAATTATTATTTCTTGTGCTCTCATGTATCCAAATTTAATTTGCAATTTAATTTGCAATTGCCTCAGGTTTGGAAAAACCTTCTTCATCGTCATTCGATGTGGTTAGGGGCCGAAGCCTTGCTTTATTCAGCCACATGGTTCCTCTATCTTGACTCCGTGCATAGTGTTCTTATTCTGGTTTCTTCTGTTTCTTGGTTTTCTTCATTTATAATTTTGGTTGGCTTCTCGTCATGTTTCATATCGAGCTCTCATCTTCAGTTTGTAGATGTAAATAAAAATTAATTATTAGCTTTGAATTTCATCACTGGCCACGCTGCCTCTTTTAGTGACTACGGCAGAACAACTGAAACAACGAAATGGTAGAGTTTACAGATCACGAATTGAATGTCTCTCACAATGTCACGCCATAGATTGGATCTACAAGCGATATCAATACAGATAAAAGTAATATATAAGTCAGTAGTGAGAATAAATATAATAAAATGTTAAGGGAACGAAATGAGAAAAGGAAAGTTACTTCTTGACAAATAGTTTGCAATTGTAAGTAAAGTCCTTTTGGAGGCACAGTTCTGGACGAAGCAACGAAATAGTTACTGCTTCACCAATGCTGAGTTGGAGGGTGCTGTTAAACTGCTTCTGTACAGAAAATGAAGAGGTACTTGGAGGGCAGGAAGATGTCATGATGTGTCTCGTGATAGCTGAGCTCGGAGGTTGCTTGGATCGAGGACGAGCTCTACTGTGTTGGAGCCACTTCGGTATCTGCTCTTTGACCCTTGTGGACAGAGGACGCTCCGTTTTTCCCACATAACCTGCACTGCAGGTGCAATCGTATTTCTAGGTAACCATGGAGCGGTGGAAATCAGGGATTCTGTCCTTCACACTTTTGCTGGTGAGACGGTTTGTACGAAACCAGGGCACAGCTCTGACGTGAAAATAAGCTCTCTCAACTGCTTTTACGATCCGCTTCGCTTCTTGAACAACATTTTCATTTATATACGGTAATGAAAAGTATATAGTTTTCTTCGGCACATCCATCGACTGCTCTTTGTTCGTTAAACGGGAATGTTTCTGGATAAACCAACCGGATACCCATTCTGCGTTCCCTTAGCATTTTATAGCATTTTATTATATTTATTCTCACTACTGACTTATATATTACTTTTATCTGTATTGATATCGCTTGTAGATCCAATCTATGGCGTGACATTGTGAGAGACATTCAATTCGTTATCTGTAAACTCTGCCATTTCGTTGTTTCAGTTGTTCTGCCGTAGTGATGAAATTCTTCGTTTTGAATTTTTTGTATAAAGTGGCGCTTACCAAAAAAGTATTAGCTTTGATTTATTTCCCGTCCCATTGAAAGTTGGGTCAATTAACCATTGCAAGTATTATGTATCTCACTCGGTATTAGGTTATGGATCTCTATGTTTTAAGAACTAATTTATGTCTATGCGCGGTGGACTTAAAACAACTTGATTTATTACACGATCTTCGACAAGGGTAGTTGTTTTAAATTTGTTTTCTGCCGACTCCTTGATTCTTCAAATTTCTAACCTTGCCGTGATTTAATTTGATAGAAATCTAGTTTTCATTCAAAGCTCAAGATGTCTATTTTCAAAGAGTTTCTATGTGAAAATATTTAAAACTTCTGTAGAACAACAATCAAGCTTCCTAATAATCAACCAAAAAGAATTGCTGGTTACAACGGTTTAATTGTTGCAGATGATTTCCTTGTGACTTGAAGGTCACTGATTTAAGATCGGTGTCATCTTCTGCATCACATTTTTTCCAGCGAAGAGACAATCCCGAACATGAGAAGCATGAGCTGCAGTGGATCGAGACATGCGGTCAAGCATCTTATCAGCTGAACCGAAACTTCAATGCTGAAATAGCATTTGAAAAAGTTGTAACTTGTGCGCATGTTATTTTCTTGAAAGGATAGTAGTTGTCTATCTAAATGAAATCTCTTGGTACATGAGCACAAGTTTAAAATGCAGTTTGAAATTAATGAAGAAAAGAAATGTGACGCTCAATATAATTTTCTTAATTTACATCATCTTGGACATTGACTGACCGGGGCGGTACCGATGACTTCGCAAACGACTTGCCGATCGGGGGGCAAAGGTCGGGAATCATTCGGCTGCCTGCCATGATTCAGATATCAAACATTACCGAAGCAATAGACATAAAAAGATCCAAGTTCATGTGTCTGTGTTTCTGATTACTAGCAGCTGAAAGTCTTGACGAGCCATTCGGTTCTCATGGCTCTGAGATACTTCAGGCTCTTGAAATGGATCTGGAAACCATCAAGATTCAAGCACGGATGCAGTCTCCTCTTACTGAATAAAATAGAACTACAATTAAATCACTTTCTGTCTTTCATGTTCCATCTTCACATCTTTCATGTCCCATTTTATGCTTTTTGCCTCCCATTTTCGGTTCATGTCCTACTTTTCAATGCATTTGAACTTCCCCTTTACGACTTCTACTTATTTAGGTTGCAGGAAAATCTTCCTTGCTTTAACTTAGAAATGAAGACCCTTTATGCTTTCACCATTAAAGTGGAATATCTGCTGGCGTTTCGCATACCCTCAATACCCTATAAATGTCTTATCCAAGATAGAGTCAGCACTTGCCTGTCAGACTGATACACTTGGGAGGAAGCAAAATATTCCTCCAAAATAACATTGGTTTTGTTTTCTCCCAAGAGTCATCATTCCCATCTAATATTCCATCGATTGGAAAGTTTCGAATGTTTTGCAGCGATGCAGTTACAATGTTGCAATTGAACTAAGGCTGCTGTCGAAGTGTGATGAACAATTGAAGTCGGAACATTGTTCTCTGAATTTCGTTATTTGCAAATTAACAGCATCTCAACTAGCTATCTTTTTAAAGCTGCGGGAGAGCTGTTAGATACATTTTCAGGAAAGCTGAGAGCAATATGAGCCTCAATTTCATTCTCAAGGAAATTTGATGGGAGCTTAGTAATGATATAAATATCGTTAAAAGCAGTTTTCACTATGAAGAGCTGCTGAACAATTTAATATATTCAAGCATTGCATTCATCACTCCTCACTCTTGTTGAGAATGATACAGTTTTGCTATTTTCTACCTTCTGTGGTATTCAGACCTACACACACAAAGCCGACCGACGAGACTATATCGCTGCTATCGTTCTGTCGCCATTGCTTGAGTGTAATTAAACAAATGGCGTTATATCCATGACCAAGGGGAGGTATCATGAGTTCTTTGAATTCAGATCGCGATACATCAAAACAGTTCATGTTTGGCATCTTCAGAATCCAGGAGTGTCAATGAGTAACTTATACTCATATCAGTTCAATAGTTCTTTTTCGAACATCTTCAATGTTTTTTCTCATTTCCGCAAAAGTAAGGAAACACCATGTAAGGTGAGCGAAAGTTCAAAACTAGACAATTAGCAAAGTCTTTGTTCTCTCTGCAGCTGTCGACCTTTTAGCTTCATTGTTTGTATACTTTTGCGGAAATGAGAAAAAATGTTGAAGATGTTTGAAAAAGAAGCAATGAACTTGCAGGAATATAACTTACATGTTCGAATTCCTTACAACTTATGAAGATACCAAGCAGTAGCATTTCTTAATGAAAAAGTGAGAACATGTTCAAACAAAAAGGTCATGATTTTGTAATAACTTCACCGAATTTGATGACCAGATTGTCAAAAGGGAGCTCAGAAAATGCTCATTCTCCCCGTGCCTGATTCATCATCATATTCACATGTTTTCGTTTTGAAAAATTGCAATTCGTAAATTGAGTGACTTTCATATTTTTACTACTTCAAATGCAATAACGGATGCAAGTCTATCATAACTCATTTTAAAGCTGAGAATACAAGCTCTCGAATGATGTATGGCACGTTGTTGTGCGACATGATTGTAAGATATGAGAATCCATTGAATCTCATGCGTGGTCCGTTTCTTATGATCAGCTCTGTAGAAGCATTTTGATGAAATAATTTACGACAAGTCAGATTTCTATGTATTCACCAGTGTTCATTAACTGCCCGCATTGTCAGTCCTCAACCCGGTCTGCTTGGTGCATGCCATAGAAATGGATAACTATAATTCTTCAGGCAAACACATAGAAATTGATAACACTAAAGCTCTAGAATGGAAGTTTAGCTTCATGCTATGTACACAACAGTGGCACAAAAATCGCACGCATTTTCACTCCGATACACTTGTCAACGACAGTATCATTGGTTTAGAATGAGTCACATGTGTAATGCCAAGCTTCTCATTGGTGTCTCATGCCCCAACTTAGTTCCCAAGGCTGTGCCGCTACCTTGAGTCCACAAAAGTTAATTCTTCCTCAATTCCTCACTGTCCATGCACGGCTATGAACCTCTGTCACCATAATATTAAAGTAATTCTCAGAGCTATGATCTGTGCAACACATTTCTGGTGACGACATCTATGTAACTACCACTTGAAAGTTTTAAATCACCAATTTTTGCATCTTTTTGAATTCTTTATCCGATTATCTGTTGAAATGTCCTGAGAAGTTGCGTTGTGAAGTGAATGCAAGTCAAAAATGCGCATATGAAAAGTGGCCGTTCTATGACATCTACATAAAGATGTTCTACAAGTATAAATACCCTAGAATGAGATCACAAAGATGGGTTGAAGTTTCCCAAGGATCTTAAGTGACTAGGAAAGCATATGACTAGGATATCGATGTCTCCGATATGAATAACAGACTCCTATCTATACAACATTGTGCTCAAGTTAAAAGTTGAGTCTTACATTGAAATTGTCATGGAAAATGCTTGCAAAACGCTGGCAAAAAGTGGCAAAAAAATCAAACTTTCGAAAAATTCACTTCTGAAAGTCGGTCATAGATAGCCAAATCCAACGATTTTCATAGAAAAGTTTGAAAATAGGCCGAAACTGAAAGTCAGATAACTCTAGGTCACGCGGCTTAGACTCACATGAATCTCAGCACAAAACGACAAAGCACAGTTTGGATAGGTTAAAGTCTTACATAAATCCTTGTTGAGAACACTGCAATCAAGTGACGGAACACGAAGCGGAACTTACAATTAGATGTGTGGTACATTATAGAAACAAAATTCATTATCAATAGAATTTAAAGAAAGCAAATTTAATATTTGGAAATGAAAAAGCCGTTTCAGACATAGTAGAGTTTAAACAATCTTAACGTGGATCTGAGTGGAACAGATGAACAAGAAGGAAGAAAATTCCATCCTTCTAATACCTTCCAAAATTTTGTGATTTCGTTCAAAGAATGTGGGTACAAGCGTACAAGCCATTCCGTTTACAGAGCACATGAAGTCAGTGACTTTGAATTTCATCATTATCTACATGTTCGCCTGATTGCAATCTGATGCTCTACTACGAAACACTAGGAAAGATAAGAAAAGGCACGAAGACATTTTAATTTTCAATTCGTAACTCGTATGACATACCATGAAAAGTTGGCATACCAAAGAAAGAATTTCACTCTGCTTGAGTTAACGATTTAATGACAAACATCAATTAGAATTTCTTCTCCATCATTCTGATAATGACGAAGAGTTCGATAGTTAATGACTTCAATTGTAACAGTTTCAGTAATAACTGGAGAAATGAATTTTTCTACCGATGTAACAAATTATCAGACGGACAATGGATTAACTGTATCGAATTCAACATGGCACAACTCTGGCTATCGGACAATGCGATAACGACGATAAGGAAAGGTCAGTAGAAGTCGAATAAATTGTTCGGAATGATATCTAATTAAACTTTGAATTTGTCAAATAGCGAAGAATGCTTATCGAGTTTGAAACTAACTCATTTCGAATTTCATTGAAATCATACCTTGGACCTGCTATTTTCTTTGTGTATCATGCTAGATTTACAATTTGACTAACTGTTGCCCATAGAGGCCTCTCCGAAGCTCATAAATACTGTTTGTTAATCATTCATTTGCAATCTCACACTTTTTATTTGTTTCTAAAGTTTTGACATTGCAAACTTGTGTGATCATTCAATATATTGATTAAAAGGTTAGATTAATATAGCATGACCCTTTATCTAGACTAAATGTTTTATCAATAATTTCTGTATACTGATGAATTATCAAATCGAATATGATTAATCAAATCTTTAAAATCTAATAATCTTTCTCTTTTACTATATGTCAGTTTGTATAGAATAAAATGCATATTATACAGGCAAACTCTAACATATAACAGGCAAAATCTAGAATAGCTAGAAAATTACAAATAGACTTACTGGCACATAGACTTGCAATTAAATAGTTAGTGAAACTTTACACCGGCATTTATTAAATATCATTTTAAGCACACTACTGGCAAATCGACTAAGCTAGTTTTCCTGAAATATATAATTAATGCTGCTCTTTGCAAACACGATGTAAATAAATAGAATAACTAAATATTGAGTTGCATCCTCGGTTGAAAAATGGGAACAGACCTGAATAGCTGCTATTTCATCCAATATCAGGAATCATCAGCAGTCCTAGCTCACATCTCTTAACAGCGACACAACTCCCTATTTAAGGTTGCAGCCATGTCACGGTAAATTTGAATTTTGCAATTATAGTGTGCTTAAAGTGATATTTTATGAAAACTGTCGAAATTTCACTAACTTTACCCGTGCATGGTTGCAATTTTAAATTGGGAGTTGTGTCGATGTTGAGAGATGTGATTTAGGCCTGCTGATGATTCATGATATTGGATGAAATAGCAGCTATTCAGGTCTGTTTCCATTTTTCAACTGAGGATGCAAAGTCTCAATATTTACATTTCTTTGATGTTGTTTTGCAAATGCTTGTCAGTGACTCTCATCATCCTGTTTAATCCGGAATGTTTGAACTCTGGAGACACACACATGGAGATGGGACTTCTTCTTCTGATTTGAATTTTCACATATTCGTTCCCAAAATTGCGGTTAACATGTTTGGGGCATAATCGTTCCAATGGTGGTAATTACGTCAGATTGTTACCATAAATAGCAATTTATAATTTGAATTCCATTTTTTAAAAAAATCCATCTTTTATGTGTCAGTTGGAAAGTGATGGCAGAGGGTTGACAAGCGCCACGTTTTCACCAGTTATTGCATGCAGAAGTGCTAAGACAATGTTGACAGAATGGTTGACTGCATTGGGGAAGTTTAGCAAATAATTGTAAATAGTCTACTACTATACCAGTTATAGATTGAGCAGAAAATTTGTTTGCACTTCCGTACAAACAAATGTAGAAAAAACTGACAGTATTGTACATAAATCTACCGTCGGTAGTGGTTGAAGCATGTTGCTAGTATTGCAATTGTATAGATGCATTTATGAATAAATGAAAATGTTAATTACAACTGCATGTGTCCTTTGTCAATAGTCTACAAGCAATTTGAATGTACAGTAGGTCTATTAAATTGCTAAATCTTTAAGAAATTGACAAATATTTTCGATTTTCAAAAGGTCCAAATTTCAATGCTCCCATTGCTTTGTTTTCTGAAAAATGTGAAATTATGTTGCTAAAAGACTTCCTTTTGAAAGAACTAATGGCGTGCTTAACATGTACATGTTTCACAGGAAGGACATTCTACAAAATGCATTGTGAAGAATCCGTGCTAATCCGTGCTGACGACGCAGGAAGCTTCAGCAGTCTCACTTTTCATATCCACATCTATTCTGTGTGTTGTAGCACTATTTGCAAGTTTGCGACAGCTTGCGGAGGCAAGGCTCTTACAGTACATGCTTAGTAACGCTCGTTCTTTGTACATGTGTATCTTGATCAGTTACTGGATAATTTAATATGGAAGGTATTGACTTTCAGTAGCTTGCTGCATCCTATTGCTGGTAATCTATTATTTTTGCATCACTTCCAGGCGTGTTGCAGTTATTCATTGCAACAATCGTTTTTCACTGTGTTTAAGGTAAACACAACTCTGAAAGTACTTGCGTCTGCTATCACTCATAGAGGTCGGGAATTGAGCGTGAAATACAGAACCTTCTATTCGGATATGCACTCGATAGCAGTGAAAAGTGTCCATTTTTAGCGAAGCACTCACAGTCAGACAGATCTAGAGACTTTGCCGTCAGACGGATCGAGCATGTTGTGAATTGCATCCGTTTCACGTTCTATGCACTTTATGAAGCGGAACTCTTTCTCCTTTCTATTCTCTCTGTAGTTCTTTTCTCTCTCCACAGTTTTCATAGTATTGAATTCCATTTATCTTTAGAAAAACTCAGGTCGGAGCATTTTTTCGGTTCTTCTTTTTGTCTGTAAAACCCCCAAGGTATTTTTTTTATTGATAGAATGCATTCTCAATCTATTCTTGCGCTTTGAATATCTAGTTGTCAATGCTAATTTTATTCGTAAATCACCTCATCATTGAAGAGGCTGTCAATGTTGAAATCGCTTGTAATAAATATTATGAAATGCTGAGTTCATAGATAAAAGGGACTGATGATCCAATGCATCTATCAGGCTACATGAAGCCATATTCCCGATATTTCGTATTCTCTTTAAGCGTATTTACACTATGCTCTTATACTTGATATAGCTAGAAATGTGCAAGTTAGTGCTGTTCCCCTCATAAACCAAAATAACAATTTCAATGTTTACTTACTTACTTTTTTACTTATTAGAAGTGGTGTGTAAGCAGGTGAAGATCTCGGAAAAACAGTCATGAAAAATCGCACACAATACTTTCAATGTTTATTGAAAATGAGAGTGCGTAATTAAAAAGAAAAACAAGCTTGTCACGCAATATCCTGATGTTTATGTCATCTTCGATTGTTCTCTCTCGCCCTCTACCTCACCTCTCTTTCTCTTTGTTAGAGTGCCATCTTCCGCGTGACTTTTCTATCAATGTTCAATGACATATCCAACGAAACTCGACAACACGTCAGAAAATCGCAGTCTTTAACAATTGCCATGGAGAAAGGAGATCAATGAATCCATAGCTTACTTGCGTCACACCAACCACTGGATTTTCTGCTGAAGTCTGTCTTAATTGAACAATTCTAGCTTCAGTTGTCTTGAAGATGCCGTCAAGCAGTGTGAGAACAATGTATGCATGCACGTCCGTATCAAAGTTGGAACCGGGCCTACTTTTGATGCCCAACCCCGGCCCGGCCAGGCCCGTGTCAATTTTGAATTCTCAGGCCCTGGCCCGACCCAAGCCCTTTAGCACTTAATTTCAGATCTGTTAAAACACAATAGTTAGATATATGTAGTGCATTGACTTAAATTGTTATAAAAATGACTTAAATTATCACCACGCCAATGCTTGCGGGAGAACAAACACTGAATGGGTGAAAAGTTGGCTCCTCACGAGAAAAGTGAGAAAGATTATGATGAAGCTGAAAAAATAACTGCTAAGAGCAATGTGAAAGATTAATGAGATGAAAAAAATGCGAAACTTGTGCACTAGTTGCTGCCAGCATGTAAAATCAAATTGAATATGTCCTGAGATATTTCATTGTATTACTAATCAGAATCTTGTTAAAGATCAGATTATAAATCAGAAGTGAACAAAAGGCATAATACTTCCGAAATCCTTACCCTAAAGTGTAACGCATGAAAAAGATGGAGTTGGCGGATGAACTTAGGCAACAACAGGTGCGTGACAAGTCTCTGATCGTTAGGATGATGAGTATATGCTGCGTTTATCCTTGCATTGTTTCTTTAACAACTCCGCACAGCTGTTTGTGATTGACGTATGAAGCAGTCATTCCTGACTGCATTGAGACAGTACACAGAGGAAGAAAAAGAATAGAAATAGAAACAACAGATTGACAATCAAAAAATATTTTCAAGTAACCAGAATAAGAAACTAAGTTTCCTCAGGGGCATATCACAAGTCTGAAAGTACAATAATTCCTCAGCAAAGCAGAAATTAGACATATCAACTAGGAACATAAACAATTCATGGAGTTACCCATCGATGAACTTCTAGAATCTCAGCAAGTCAAGTGAAATCAATTCAAGTGTCCTGATCTTATCTGCGCACTTTAATGCCTCCGAAATGATTCCAAAGTCATGCGGTCTACCTCTGTAGAATTGAAGCCATTGATGGGAGCTCATAGATCTTCAATTCCTATTAAATTTCTTGAAATTGCTGATAATGACGACAGAATAATCTAAGCGTAATGAACATCTGCAATACTGAGAAGTTGGTTTTTCAATCTTCCTAATTCTGAAAAAATGATGAGGACTAGATTTTATACGATTTCCAAAGAGAGGTTGTAAGAAAGCTGAAACGATATGAATTATAAAGTAGTATGCAATAATAATAATAAAAATTGTACCTAAGTGTATATTTTGGATAGCGCTCACCCCAAAAGGCTCAGAGCGTAAGTAATTAGTATAAAATTATGCAATGCAAATGTGATCATGAAGTCAATGAAAGTAAATGCTTCTTCAAAGCACGTTTAAAGTGGGAAAAGGGTTTTGCCGATCGCAATCCATGTAGCAAGCCATTCCACCAGAGAGAAGTTTGTGTGGTAAACGCTCTGCCAGCCGAAAATTTGCTTTTGAAAACTGGAACAATAATCGCAAGTCATCAGATAAAGATCGCAAATGTCGAACAGGTCGATGTGAAGTCAACTGTACCCAGAGATACGACAGCATCATTTGTATGCAAGCTTTATAGCATAAACACAGAGCTTTACACTTTTTTCTGGACCATACCGGTAGTTATTTTAGTTTTTTCAAAGTTGGGATAGTATCGACTGTACCTGGCATTTTGTGAATCAGTCACGGCAGAATTTTGAACTTTTTGCATTTTATGGATAAGTTTCTGCGGTGCAACAATAAGCAAACAATTTCCATGGTCAAGGCGGGGTGATACAAAAGAGTTAATTAAACGGTGTGTTGCTGAGTCCGATAGATTATGTCTCACAGGACAAATTTCCCGAATTTCTGCAGATTGCGCTGATTTGCTGTCTCATAGTGAGTGTTTCATCAAGAATTATTCATCACTTTAGAGAAGTTTACAGTCTCAGATCCAATTTCAATTGAACAGGTAAACACAACCTCCGTTTTAAAGTTGCAGAATATGTACAGATACAAACGATTACATGAATTAGCTAAAGACCAACCTGAGCGGCACAAATGTTAAAGTCAGTCTATCAATTAACGACTTCGACTCTTAAAGAATGCATGGTATCGGACTTGTGGAGGAAATTGATATGCAATCATCCTAATGCAGAAAGGAATTAAAACTGACAATAATGGGTTGATATTTTTCCTTGGGACTCCTGCACCGATGTTACGAAGTTTTGCCTGATTGTCCTGGTTGTGCTCAAAAGGACGTGAGAGCGAAAGAAGCAATGCAATTGGAATTCAACCTACGCTTCCGATAGGATGAAAAGCCTGATTGAAAAGATATATCCTTGGGAGAAAATCTGATTTTCACTCTCTGAAATACCTACTCTATTTGTACACTGCTTAACCCGTTACCTGTGTAGATAACATTTTGATAGAGAATTCGTCCTAGAAAAAGTCCCACTTCTTAATTTTCTATAAGTTATTGATGTCTTTCACATACATGATGGTATTAACAAAGCAGAATCGTAGCATTAGAATAATGAATACTCTATTCATTTGATTTGTATCATTATGCAGTGTCAATACCAACACAGTCCATGTATCAATCTGTGATTTGAGAAATACAGGGTGGGAGGAAATTAGATAATAGAAAATGCCTCTATTTTTGGTGCTATTAGTCAGTTTTATCTACCTTTCCTGGAGAATGTGTACTACGTTAGGGAGTTATTATCGCCAAAGTTTCATTCAAAATATGCTGTTTTTTTTTATTATGGCCTTGTGAAAAAAGTTCATTTTTTCGAGAAATACTTTTTATAAATTATTTATAAAATCGATATTCGTCATTAAAGAAAAAATAGATTCCATGTGAATACTTTATTCAAAGAAAGTGCACATAAACACGAATTTGGTAACTCAAAACTCGATGTGTGATCCGCCTCTTTGGACGAGAGTCTGAAGACGTCGAGGATAGCATCCACTGACCTAGACAAAAAATCCGGCGGCGTCACCGAAGTAATGACCTCACGAATCCGGCCTCTAGGTCGTCCAGTGTCTGCGATTTTGTTCGATAGACCTCTTCTTTGGCCCAACCCAAAGAAGAAGTCCACACGGCGTCAGATCAGGACTCCTAGCCGGCCACTCATGTGGCCCTCGACGGCCTAGCCAGCGCCCAGGAAAGTGCTCACTGAGCCACTCACGGACAGTCAGGGCAAAGTGTGGAGGAGCACCATCTTGCATGAAGATAACATCATGAATGTTGTTCCAAGTGCTGATAATCGGCCAGACGTCGTTCTGAAACATCGCGAGGTACCGCTCGGCATTCATGGTGTTGCGCAGAAGTACCGGACCCACAATCCGATCCTCAGTCATGCCGCACCACACCGTCACACTTGGTCGTGCCTGCAGCTTCTCAGTGGTAACTCGAGGATCCTCTTCCGCCCAATAGTGACAATTGTGGCGGTTGACGAAGCCACTGACGTGGAACACGGCCTCGTCGCTCCAGATGATGTTGCGGAAAAGTCCGGGGCATTCCGCGTGCCAGGAGAGCATGGATTCCTCAAACTCCAGCCGAATGTCACAGTCTTCGACAGAAAGAGATTGGCAGTAGTGTGGCTTCCACGCTCGCCATTCAAGCTCCTTCTTCAGCACAGTTCGCACTGTGTAGCGGGACAGTCCACTTTCTCGAGCTCCCTGGCGGGTTGACTTTCCTGGGCTCCTTAAAAACATCTCCTCAACCATCTGCACAGATTCCGGCAAGTTGGATGTTGAGCAACGTCCGCTTCTGTGTGCATCTGCTACTGAGCCGGTCGTCATGAGCTTAGAATGACAGTTCTTGATTGTTCTGGCATCCACCTGAGCATGCGATCCATACAACGATCGCCACCATCTTTGTACGGCTATGACAGATTGCCACACTTCGTACCTAGCCGCTAATTGTGCACGCTCCGTCAACGTGTAGCGTTCAGCCATAACAAACGCACTGGTATGACAAAATCAATCCAATAGACTTTTGTTCTTAATAATTCGATTTGCAATCACTGACTGGGTTCAAGTTGCAACCGTCGAAAGGGTTGTAAATGAATCGTCATCACTAGTCATAAATGCACAGAACAGAAAATGGTGTGGATGATTGATCGATTAACTTAATCTTAAAGTCATCTAGAAGAGAAAGTAGAGCATATTTTCGAATGAAACTTTGGCGATAATAACTCCCTAACGTAGTACACATTCTCCAGAAAAGGTAGATAAAACTGACTAATAGCACCAAAAATAGAGGCATTTTCTATTAAGCATCTAATTTCCACCCACCCTGTATAAATCAATTTGTACAAGAAATCATTAAATACACTTAAGTAGACTTTGACAATCGTTGAGGTCAAGCGTTAAATTGAAATCAAATCACCACACTTAGAGTTGACTGACTTAGATTGCGAAAGCGAATGGCAAAGCGCAATTGCAAAATGTACGAAAGCACTGCAGTTTGTGCTCATTCGCTACGAAAGTGATTGGCTCTCCTATGCAGACTTGTTTATCTAATGGGAGAGAACCATTTAAATCTAGCGAGTTCGAATGCTGTGATGAAGCAATCTCATGCACGAGGTGCGTAAAGAATTTTATCCTCTAAATCTGTTAAGGTAATCTGCCATGATATGAAAAATGTCGCAGGGCAGTGCCTTTTATCCTTGCTGTTCTGGGAGGGCAAGATAAATTTTCATAGAAATATTCGTACAATCACATTGGTTGTTGGACAGTTGCCATAGATTTAGTGGATAAGCTATTCTATGAACCCAGTCGGCAAGAAAATCGTAGAAATCCTCATCTACTTCGCGGCCTCGGATTTCTACATTTTCTTGCCCTTCTGGCTTCATAGAATACCTATTATTTGGCGACGTGTTATGATGATCAACGACAGATTATGAGAGATACATGTATGTCTATGATCATCAAGAATATCTGAATGTAAAATTAGCTTAATCAATGGTGCAGATATCTATTCACAGATCTAGTCCATACTAAAGCAGGACAAGAGCACTCATTGGGATAGATTACCCTCATTCCAGTGCATTGGAGTAAATTTTATGTTATCTCCCACGCGGGCATTTATCTGCTTTGCACATCAAATAAAGTGATAGAATATCTACAATACATGTACGGAGACAAATAAAAAAATCATGAATCTATCATTCATACGTGCAATTACAATTAATGAAAATTGCAAAAATCTTGGACAGCATCGCCAATCATACCTCTCATCTCCAAATAAACCGTCTTTCTAATAGGACTGTAGTTGCCCGCACTGGCCACACAAAGGTAGGGGCCGAGATCACTTTGTGTGATTTGCCTCCGTCTGAGGACGGGTCCTTTATCGATGACTGTTTTGAATCCATATTTGTACCACTGAATGACTGGCTTGGGATTACTATCTACGTCACACCGCATTGTTACTTCTCCGCCGATACTTGCAGAGAACAATGCCGGTCCTCGCTCTTTGAAACTTGGTGCATCTGCAGAAAGAATAAGATGAAATTTGATATTTCCAATTTTGAGATTGAAAAAGAATTTTGCAATAAAATATTGATATGGCGATGACATTTCAGTCACAGACTTCTGATACGAGGATGATACATATTATTCAGTAACACAATCAAGTTCACCAATACAGTGCGCGCCGATTCATCGAGACAGAAGTAGCCTATTATTTGGATAAATGCCATTTCCCCGTCTCCAATCACGATTTCACCAAAGAACAAAATCTTCGGCTAATTGGGATATCTCTGCTTTATTAAACACTTCACAGAGACCGGCGTGCTGCCATTCGAGGAAATCTGCAGAACCCCTTCAGGTTTAAGATACGTAAAAGCAACCAATAAGATACCTCGTTTCCTCATCTCTCCCAGACAGCGGCATTGGTAGTTAACTGCACGGCATTAAGGCAGCCAATAAAATTCCCCTAAGACATTTGATTCACCTGTGTGTTGTATGCAATATCTCAACAGAGCACTTAAAATTTCCGCTAAGTTAGCATGCTAGAAAGATATTTTTCATATTTGTCGATTAACCCTATATTACGCGGGGGGGGGCTTATGATGTTGCTCCAAAAAAATCGTAGCAGCTGCAACTCTACATTGCTTTTTTACTCTCGTTGCTTTAAACTACAAATTAACATGAAACAATGGTGCTTCGGCTTTGTAGACTATGAGTGATCCTTCACATCCGAAAACGTGTTGTTATGAAATATAATCATACAAAATGGACACAGCAACAATGTCCATTCATTCTAACCACACAAAATACTGCTGGGTTCCAGCTGACATGAACTCTAGACGTGAGTGATACTGCTGTGCTCCATCCAACAAGGGCTCGTCAGTTCTGTTCGGAGTGACCTAAGCTAGTTCAAAATGAATAGAATAGCTGAAAATGCTGGAAACTGCAGAGCAGGCTGTTCTGCGTTTATTTTTGTGGCTTTTCCATATGGCTGAATATCTAAAAGCATTGAATAGTGCCAGTTCTCCTCAGCATGGAAAAGAAAGTTTAAATGCTTCTCTGCATCACTGTATTGCAATTAACCGCAACAAACCATGATGGATAAATGCGAGCACTTTCATCATTATTCCAGTTTCCGTGGCACAGTGATTAAGTGCTTGGCCTAGCGATCTCTTAGTCCAGAGGTCGAGCCCCGAAGGTGTCATTGTAAGTCGACAGAAAGGGCATCCGGACTAAAAGTACTGCAACGCTCCATAAGACTGACTATGTCAGCACCGTCCAATCCCTAAGTATGGGGAGTAGTGACGTAAAAGCTTCATTTTTTCCAAAACGTGTTCGAGAGGATTGCGTATAGGTAGATCACGTGCTATTGCTCATTTCTCGCTTTTCTTCGATTTAGAAACAGTCAAAACACAGACAAAATGCAAAGACTAATATTTGCTGTTTTTTCTCGCCGCGCAGTTCACAGTGTCGCAATATCCTAGAGATAATTCGACAGACGATCATCCTGAGATGCACCGGTACTTGTAAATCACCTGAACATGGAAAACAGTCTCCACATCTTCATCTAATCCTCCCAGCTTACAACACAACACTTTCCCATGTCATCATTTGGTAACTTCACCGCAGTATTCTATAACCAAACTAATCAGTCAAAAAATCTTTCAAACAATTTCACAGTGGGATAAACAAAACGTAACTGCTTTCAATAGAAGCCAAAAGAGCAATTATTGGCCATTTATGAAATTTCCAATGCTTCCTTTCATTCTGAAACCCGCTCCAAGTAACTGATGGTTTAGACCTTTTGATATTTCATATTTTAAAATGATTTATGAATGTTGACAATAAAAAATGAATGTTTACTATTTTCCTTCCCATTCTGGGCATTGATCAGGCAAAATTAAATGACCGGACATCAGACAGAAGCGCTTCAATGATAAAATCATGTAATCACTTGACGATAGAGAAATCAATTGAAACGCATAACGATGGGAATTTATTGTAGAAAAGATCTTTCAGGAGATAACCCGAGTTGATCTGATTCCGACGGTGTTTAATGAAATAAATGTCTATAATGAAATGATAAATTATTGGCTCACATGTTTTAATCTCTAAAATACAATATCTTTGAGTGAAAAGACAAAATCAGATATTCCAGATATTTGAGAGCTTTAACCTTTACCATGTCGAATTTGGAAATGATGGATTGCGCACTATTTAATTGACTTTCAAAAAACGTTCACATGTGGCCTAACACATTTCAATAGTTGATGATGCAGAATTTGCAAAGTACTCCCGAAGACAGTGTCAATGCCAACTGCATGTATCAATTTATCTCAACATTGAGGATTTTGTCTTGAACTGCTCTATGACGTTTCCTGACTGTGACTTGATTCTGTCATTTTTAAAATCAAAACTTCGGTTGTTTGTTCATGTGACCATGTTCTCTACATACGCATGTGCAGGAAGTGATATACAATTTCCTGAAAATGCGCAGAGAACAAGCTTGGCCATATGAAGAAATTTCTGTCGGCCAATTCATGCGTTATTTCTGTTGACTTTAAATTTGAAATATAAAGCTTTTTCTCAATAATTTATTTCCTTTCGATTATATTCATTACTTGCGCTGTTGCGCCAACTAGCACAATCATCATTGATTATCATATCATTGTTGCATTGACTTTAGAATGCCAGCCGCATATAGTTGCGCATACAGGCCCTACCCGCTTGGACTTGAGCATTTAGGTAGAGGGGCCGAAACACAAGGTAGGACTGCTGACGACTGGTTTTCTTTTCATTTGCATCAATTCTCTTCGTAACTATCATATATTGATAGCTTCTTGTGATTAAGTTACTCACGAATACCACTCAAACATGTGCATATAAAATGTCGAAGATTCTCCTTCAAAAATAGCCTAAAGAATGTGTCTTTTCTATAGTTCTAAGCAACTTCAACTGTGATTGCAAAGAAGAAGGAAGACTTGCAGATACTCGACTTCAAATGATTAAAATAAGACATTATAGATGACTACTTACATCTGCAATTGCTGCTTGACATTTTAACAAGAAGAATTTACGCAGCATTTCAAATTGCAATGCTCTAAACGACATCTGTGGTATGATATAGATGATTATAATATGACTCAGACCTATAGTCATGAAATAGTGCATTCATATAAAAAATCAACACTTTTTTATTTAAGGGTCAAAATGGATAATAGGCTATTTGCAAAAAGTGGCAATTTTCCGGCATTCGAAGAAAGTAATTTTCAAAATAGGCTCAGCGAACTTTTAGTGAAAACTTGAAAATGTGCTAAGCCTACAAGTCACAGAGGAAGATTAACTATAAAAGAACTACTGTACAAATGCGACACAAAGACATCAATCCATGTGCAAATGGACAAGTTTCATCTTTCCATTCCAGTTGTGGTGACGCGCATCATCGCGTTCTCAGACTATTAGTCCGGCAGCCAGAACGAGTTTCTGCAGGGAACGAGGCCGAAAGTGAGACTTTCACAGAATGATGTACACCCTATGCCTACTACGAATCTACACGTCTGCCGAGTTCTAGTGAGTTCCTCTTCTTGTCAGACTGGATCAAAGAAAAACACATGTCCAATGGGACTCAGATTGCAGTTTTTGGCTAAAATGAAATTTTCTATGTTTTCTCTGATTAAGCGAAAAGTACTAATCTCAGTCATAATTTTTGTCATGGAATGTCTTCAGGTCATTTTCTACGATGTTCATGTGCTATTATATTGCTTCTGATCGGCTATGTATGTGAGAATGTGGTTGAATGTGGATAAAGTTGCTCAAAATGTTTGTGTTTGTCAACATCAGGAGGCTCGCCAAATCTAAATGTGTTTACCTTTACAGACAGGGGTGCATGAAGATGAAAGGAAATGATCTGAAGACATTCCATGCGAAAAATTGTGACTGTGGGTTTAGTGTTTTTCGTTTAATCAGAGAAAACATCGAAATTTTCATTTTAACCAAAAACTGCAATCTGCGTCCTATTGGATTTACATGTGGTTTTCTTTGATTCTGTCTGACAAGAAGAGGAACTCACTAGAACTTGGCAGACGTGCCGATTCGTAGTAGGCAGAAGATGTACATCATTCTGTGAAAGTCTCACTTTCGTCCTCGTTCCCTGTAGAAACTCGCTCTGGCTTCCGGACTATATGTGAAAGTTCAATTGTCATATTTGCATGAACCTAAGACTTGAATATCCATCACAAACCCTCGCCAATCACACGTTGTAAGAAGCAAACATCCTGACTAGCGAAAACAATCAAAATCGCAACCTGAACACGTTCAAAGTCTATTTATTCTTTACAGTTGGTGAGAATCAATATTATTTGACTGACTGGAGATGTCTAGGAAATTGTTTCCATTTCACTTCTCTCAGACTTCATTTAAATTCGAAAATGGAGACAAACGTAGGTGAGATGGTTGAAAGACGGTGAAAATTGCAGACGCAGGTCATGACCTACCTCCAGAATCCAATTTCGACTTCTCCGGAACCGGAAGTGATTGCCGTGATTCCATTTCCTGTCCCTCCCCACCTCACTGGTTCAGTAATCCTTTGTCCATCCTGAGAGATAATCCCTTAGCTGGCCGAGAAACACTTTTTAATCCTACGATGCCCGCGAGATGGCGGTGAGCACGAGAGAAATTGTGCGCAACCAGAAAATATGTCATTCCCATAACAACTCCTTCAATATTCTTCTCAAAAACACTTCTTTCATGACAGCAGGAGAGATGTCTATGAATAGAAGCTGTAAACCAATCCAACTATCGTATTTCAATGATCTTTGAGGCCCAAAGCCGGTCAGATCTACTTGATAAACGTACGTGCTTCTGCTACTTTCTGATTAGAAATTAGGCAATTTTAATGCTTCTCGTGTAGTTTTTAGATTTACAGAAAGCTGATGCAGTCAATACTAAGATAAAATTAGTGTATATTTACAGTGATAACTCCACTATCAAGGTATTCAAAAGCACTTTATCAACAAATTTTCATAGATTTAATGAATAGCATTAATTTCAAGTTGTTGAAGAATTTCTTACTTCTAATGATTGATTAAGGGTGTGTTTACACGTGCAGCTTTATTGCTGCCACATTTCGATCAATGATGATTAAATTGGCTGAGGCTACTCTCCGGTAGATCATGAAGAAAAATAATGATACTATAGGCCTAACTAAAAACTGAAAGAATAAAAACATAACTTACTACTGCGTTTTAAACAAAATTATAAATCTAACAACTTACTTATGACATTAGCGTCTAAAAAGGAGAGATTATAGACATGACACTTGTGTGTCTGCTTATATACTTCAAACTTTGTAACTTATCTAAATCCCAATCTGCTATCAGTCAAATACAAATACAAACAGACCTGTCATTTCTAATGCGGATAACTGGTCAACCACGTGTGGTGTTACGCAAATGCTTCAATCGAAGTGAGAAGATGAAGCTGAAGATAATGAAAAGTAAAGAATTTGATCCCTCCAAAGGACCGATCTGGCTTTCCCACAGGTTACATGAAGTGAGTCATGAAGTAACTCACTCATGAGTTGCATGAGTGAGAAAATAATGGATAGACAATGGAAGCAAAGGCATGCCTTCAATAGTGTGCTTCGTGTATCACCAGACACAGTCCAGACGATAGCAATTCAATTAATGGTGATAAAAGAAATGTATTGATCTCATTATCTTAATATCCTCTGAGTGTCAGTGAAACATGTCAGCAATAAAATAGCAAACAAGAAATCAAGGCAAGACCACAAGATTCTGAAGTTACGAAGCACATTCATAAAGCGACAGCCAATGATTTTTCTATTGTCTGCCGTACTAAACACACTCACATAGCTGAATCCATATTGATTAAAATGCATGAAACTGATAATTTACTGAACGAATGCGGTTCTTCTGTTCCGTTTCATATCGTTTAATTGTACTACAGAGAGGTGCAATACCTCTAGAGGTAAATGCGCAATTACCTCTCCACTTCATTCTATTGTAAATTTCATTTTAGCTGTCCTTAAATGTGTTTACATGATCATTTTCATTTGTATATGAACCTCATTTTGCTGATTTGACTTGATGCCCTGATGATTTATCAATAAACGATACGAAATCGATCGACGACGAATCACGTGTTCTGCAATTTATTAATTTTTTGTCGTACAGCGTACAATGCTATCTTTTGGCTCATTATCTTGTCAAACAAGAAACGTTCATCAATTTGCACTATATTTCATAAATCCATAACTTAGTGTAAATAATAAATTCTACAAGGGTCATGTCTACAAGCTCAAAAGAAGGCAGGGTCCGTAAAAACACAAGATATACCTGTAGAGAGACCTTCCAATAACGAAAATTCAATGATACGATGGACATGTGTTTTCAAACTTTGCGAGCGACTTTGTGATCTATGAAGGATGCTTGGCTCGAATTCTTAGGACGCTGAGTTGCGGCGAAATTGTTCAAGCTATCATCCGGACACCTCCAACTGCAAGTGGCGGAGGAGAGTAACCGAGCTCGAGACATCGGTTCCGACACATCAGAGAAAGAAGCGGATGCAGGGCATGAACTTTGAGTCTCTACATCTCAATCCTCGACTAGCGTAAGACCGAATAGTGTGGGGAAGATGCACCCACGGAAACTGGAATCGACATGGATTAAGTGCCGACCCTCAAGTCTGGGCTCAACCGATAGATTCAGTAAGCAGATGCAATTTCTAGTCGATAACGATAATGTAGCTGCAGTGTAAATGGCAGTCGTCTATATGGTTGTTAAACTGGCTAGTGCTTGAGACCATAACTTGATGTAGTAAAAAATCAAATTGTATATGTACAATGGCAAGTAAAAGAAATCTCGCTGTTTATATTCTCCCTCCCCCACATTTTCCAATCTTTCCAAATTCATCAAATTTCGTCAAATTTAGTCACATTGGATCTATAATAGACTTGATCTGTCACTGAGTGATAGTACAACACCACAGAAGTCATACTTGAACCTGGGATGAAGGATATGTCCCTTTGATGCTCAGCTAGAATACAAGGCTGTGATCATGAACTTCGTGGAATTGTTGTCTACAGACAAATGACGAGCAGTTGTCTATTTCTGAGGTAGTGAATGTTCTACAAGCCACAGGAATTTTACACATTCAACACTTTTGCGACGGTAGTGATGCTGACTTTAAGAGAAGATCGTTGACGATGCAACACTTCCGGGTGTCAACAGCAAAAATGTGGGGGGCGGGAAAGAACAGAAGTGCCGAAATCTCAGATGATGTTAATTTGTAAATATGGTTGTGCTAGTGTCAACCTGTTCACTGCAGTGTACAAGCTTACATTATTGCCTTGACAACTGATGTGTGGTGGTGAGGGTTTGATCCTGCCAACTGACAGAGTCGCGTAAGTGGCTCGTAGCTCAGGTGGTTAGAGCACAGGTCTAGTTAACCTTGGTCGTAGGTTCGAATCCTACCAGCCGCACATCTTTTGCATGGCAATTTGATCTATTGTTTATTTAATTTCATTGTTGTTAATGTACTACAAAATCGAACTACACAAATTACTATAATATAGTGCATCTTTGCGAGAAAACTTAAGGGATCTTTTATGAAGGGCTTAGATACCATGATATTCAGGCAAAATTCTATTGAGGAGAAAACAATCGTTCTGACAACAATCATTTGAAAAAAGAAAAGCAAATTAACATATTTCAAAAAGAGCAAAATTTTGCTGTCATCATTAACATTTTTTAATCAATCAATGATGCAGCACACTAATGATTTCATAGATGTACTCATTTCATAATACTATTGATTATGAAGTGAAATCATTAATTCAGTCTGAGGCAAAAAAATAAGCAGTGTATCATGCTTTTCATAAAAGTTAGTCAAATTCATCTGGTTCGCCGATTAACCTGCTGATTGTGCACACGTGAGATCATGAATTCATTAAAATACAAAGTCTCCAGTCCTTAAAAAAATGCCAGTTTGTCAAAGAAAGGACTTTAATTCGTGCAAAACTTCGTCGCGAGCAGGATTCGAACCTGCGCGGGGAAACCCCATTGGATTTCTAGTCCAACGCCTTAACCACTCGGCCATCGCGACAACACTAGCAGTAATGGCGACATAAAGTAATGTAAAGATAGCGCGTGAGTCATTGTGATGTATTGCTTAATTAATCAGGCGTTAGCTTTTAGATCGTTCAAGTGAAGCTTATCTTCTATGAAATTGATAAAAGAAACAATGTGTTAAAATCGAAGTTTAAGTGAATTCAAATAATGAAAAAATGTAGTGTATGTAGGATTGTACAATGTATTTGGACATTGAAGTATTAACATTGGCTCGTTCAATTCATTTCTACCTCATATTTTGAACTAAAGAAAGACTTGTTCCGCCTTTAATCCAATCTGACCGGATATGTCAATGTCCAACATCCAAATAGGAAGTTTCATTTTGGAGATGTGCAAGGGACAATCCGACCTTTTCAGGGTGTGGATTAGATCAGAATTGAGTCATCGGGAAATTCCTCGAAGGCAGAGCTTTAGAAAAATCAATTGATTGGTCACCATTAACGCATTGCTTCTGTTAAAAAACGCAATGAGCTAGTGATTGAAGTGATCAAATAATTGCTATTGGTAAATTGCTGTCAGTAGACCTTAGAACTCAGATGTTCAGAAATGTTAGGTAAATAATAGAAATTAATGCACGGTTATTTAAACAAATTGTAGAAGCAAATAAGTATCATGAAAGAAAAGAAGAAGACAGTCTATAGTCTATAGTGATTTATTGTTTGAATGACTTTTAATGATAGTGGAGTTAATTGAATGACTGCCTACTTGCCATGCCAACAACAATCACCACAGCAAGGAGACCATCTCACATTCGGTGACAATTGCTACTTAACAAATCCTATCATTGACAGTTTCCAAAATTATGGAGCACAAGTAGGTCCTACAAAGCACCAAACTTTTAAATGCCGAAATCTTCAAAGTCTGCTTTATGTAATGTGTATATAGACTACGACCAGTCTGCTTTCTAACCCAAAAATCAACTTTATGTAGAATTACATCATTTTTAAATTCACTTGTTTCAATACTTGATTCTGTGATGCATGAACTTACGATTGCAATTTAATTAATCACTATTCACGTCCAAGCAAATATATAACCACGGGTGCTTCATGTAAGGTGTACTCATTGCTTAGTTCTCCCAAACGCTTACATTAAGCTTTTGCGCGAGTTGTGAAGCTGTGCACTGCAACCTAATACGCTAAAGTGAAATATTAGAATGGAAAATCCAATATCAAAATAATCTATTGAGATTGTGAAAGCAGCAATTGCAATTTATAGATTGAAGCCATCAAATAATTACAATTAATTGCTCACTTCTTGCTGTAATGATTTTTTTGTTGCTTGAATGGCTGAATTGACTGGTAATAAAGTTTTGACATCCCCTGCTCCTCGACTTGCATCAGCAAATTCACCACAGGTGCGGGCATTGGCGAGAAATTTGGTGTGAATTGTCAGAGGGAGTGCATTTCAATATTGGGCGTCCCAGCGGGGTGGACGGATGGGTATGGAAGAACATGTCGACCAAACAGATAGAATTACGCCTTATTTTTTCTACCTGTTATATCTGAACATCTTAATCAATGTGATTCGAGACAAGTTGATACTTTCAATGAGTTGAAGTGTCGTACCTTCCGTCACATAAAAACTGCATTGTAAAAGCCAAAATGTCAGCAATTGAATGTTGTTCCTGTGAAATGTCCGGGCAAGCTGAACCGGAAAAATGTTCACGTTGACAATGACGTCATACTTGATGAATCAGAAAGATTGGTTCGATGATTTCACGACAAGTAAAGTAGTCATGCCTTCAAAGGACATTATTTCGGTCACATTTGATACATACAAGTCCTTTCAAAGTGTAACCGAACTTGTAATTCCAAGTGATTTCGCTCTCCTCAAAATACTCCATGACAGTTCACACATCGCTTTCATCGATGTTATATTGTTATCGAATATATTGTTAATTGGCTTGTACGGAAGGAAATTCCTTTTTGTTACCACTTTTCTTTTTAGTGAAAAATGAGAACACTCCCTTGATATGGCGACATTTTTGATTTATAAGACACAAGTAAAACTAAAAATGTGAAAACCGCCCGACGTTTCGTCCGCCGCGGACATATTCATGGACAAACTGGCATTGGTCCATGAACATTTTAGAGCAACAGAGTAGAATAAAAATATTCTTGATTAAGCATAATAGTCAAAAGATGTATCTACTTTGATACTCCAAGGTCTAACCCAATCCATGCCAGAAGGGCGAAATTATGCCATCCCCGCCATAGTTTTGCTTTGGTCCTCCTATAACAAATTCTCCCAACCTACGCTTTTGATACCTTTAGCATCAGAGTATTTTTAAACTTTCCCCAGGAAATTGTTGGATTTGGCTGAGAGAATGGTCAAATTGATGACCATTTTGAGAAGTATTTTTGAAGGTTTGAATTTAGCCAATTTTGCGATAAGTTTGTGTGATAAAATCGATTTTCAATATGACTACAGAATTTATACAATAGGAGTCCATGAATGATCTCATGATCACCTGTTGTACCACAGATATAGAAAGGGTATTGGGAATTCAAATGCTATGCAAATACAATTTATTGAACTTTTTATTAGTGACCCAGCTAAGTCGCCATTATTGTCCTTTTTTCTATTCATTTGAATTCCTTGGATATTTGCCAGTCGCTCTATTTACTGAGAATTTCAGGATAATTGTTCCCAGATACATTGGAATGTTTACTATTGGAAGAAAGTCTTCCACGTTTCATTTGCATATATTTGAATTGTCTTCCATGCAGAATGTAATCATATCAGTTTCTGTTGTATCATCTCAAAATATAAATACTCATGCTCAAAATTTGCATTTTTCATTATAATGTAAACTTAGTAATATTAAGCATCATCAAACTACATTTTATCGCAATTCAAAGACGACACATCAAGCTTGCTTCAAACAGCGAAAATGATTCAAGTGTCAGATAATCAACATTGAATGAAATAAGATCAGCGATAGGGCACATTTCCATGCGAACGATATGTGATTGGTAGGAATCAAGATTGCGACCCCAGGTCATGCAGATCTGTCGCTGTACCAACTGAGCTACGACTAGGCGCAGGATGCATCATAGCAATTATAGTAAGTGAATAAATATTTATAAGACTTGCAGTGGGAGTGTTCTTCACATATCTTCCGCTTATACAAAGTAGTCATGCTCACTGACATTATGTCATTGACAACCTAATCACAAAACCAAGATGCATCTAGATATCGACATTCAAAACTTCAAGCTTTACATAGTTACATACATACACATTGTCTACTTATATTTCTAAATCTATGGTGCAATAATATAGGAATAATGGCATTACCCTGCCGTCATTTTTCAATACTTGCAACATAGAAGTTACTGCTAAGATCATAGACTTTTAAATTGCAGAAGAATGTTCTGTTACAGGAAGTCTTTGGATAGATGTATATAAGTAGACAATGGAAATACCACATGAGATTTCTACATTGCTACTGTGTAAGTAGGGTTGTCAGCCGATATTTCACCTGTCATTTTTCTATCAATGTCGTTTATATATCTCCAATTCCAAATTAGACGGCCTTAATTGCCATGATTAAGGCCGTCTAATTTGCCATGTAATACCATTGAGGTAGGAACATCTCACCATCCACCTTCGCATTCTCAATGAAAATGACATTGAGATGATTCCTATGTGTCTCAATTTGGACTCGTAGATATCTCAAGTTTTACATTCTTTAATGTTCTGAGCTGCATGGGTAGAAAATGATCATAGATTTGAAACTTTTGCAGATAAAGTCTTGGATTTTTGATGCCATAGATTTTAGGTGCGAAACGAGTATGAAACATTGAAAATTATTATCATTCTGAAAGTTTTCGCAGTGAAGAACGCACTCATATGGAGACAGCATCACCTTAGAAATGCTAACGAATGTGTCATCCACTAAAGTGTGCTCACTTGTGTCAATCTCAGTATAGAGGTCATTTTCAGCATCCTTTAATACATGCATGTTTCTTCATTTTGAACACATGCCAATAAGCACTTTCAAGACTTTGCATGATTGCCTTCAATGCGGTATAAGTATATATTTTTGTTGCCGAATTTTGATATTCAAACGAGCAGTTTGAAATACCGCTTGCTTCTTCTACTTTTTATTGCATCAGTGCATCTCCAATTCACTATTATCTATTGCGTGGGTTTCATCTACTCAGGAAACCACATGTACTAATTTAATGTCTGGATGCATCAGACTTCAGCTTGCAATTTTCTTAGATTCAAGTTATTACGTTTTTATTAAGTCTTAATTATGTTATATATGTATTTTATCTTTATTCACATCGTCACTGCATGTATTGCGTATGTACTAAATTAATGATTTGTAGTTCTTTCTCAGGCATCTGTCTGCTGTTCATTCTTTTATAATTCGACTTGCTGCATACAGACCACATATTCAAAGACTGAAAACTTTTCATCTCCGCATGTAGCACTTTGGAAACAAACAATTTGTCTTCAACGAGGGACAATTTTTATACATTGGAGGATAGGAGCTGCCATAGATATTGTTGCAGACATCATAGTTTCCGAATATCACACGAGCTTACACAAACCGAGCTTGTTCAATGAGCAGTGCTCAATTTTGGGGTCTTCTATCAATTATCACGCTTTGATAATACAGCATCAAATTATGCTGAAGTCACTTAACAATGTAATCATTTGTGATTATGTTAGTAATCAGCGTAAAACAGTGCCCCTTTTATTTGCGTCAAATCTCAGTTAAATTGGCCAAAGGAAAGCGATTTTCAACATGAAAATAATAGCACTATCCATGAACAAGCATGCCGGCACGGGGTGGGCAGGGTGGGCAAAGCCCATGCTGCCCTTTTCACACGGTGGGCAGGGTGGGCAATGCTGCCTTTTTACAGGAGGGGCAAATTGCCTTTTCACGGGATGGGCAAATTTGTTTAATTACCTATATTACGCTACTATATTGCCCTTTTTCAAGTACGCTGTAAGTGACTTCAGTTAGGATGTTTCCTTTAGACAGGATGGACAAGTTAATATGTGTCGCCTTGTGGTTGACAGAGTGGGCAAGTGATCAACATGATTGCCGTTTTGTAGGGTGAGCAAATTGATCTATTTTGCCTTTTTACATGGTCGGCAAGTTATTAATGTACATATGTTGCCTTTTTTTACGAGTACAACGTGGGCGCGTGTTTCTATGTTGCCTTTTTGCGCGGCGGCCAAGTTATTCTACTGTGTCTTGCATTTTGACAGGTGCAATTTGCCATTGTGCCAATTTATAGAGGATGGGCAAATAGAAACAATGCTGACTTTTCACAAGGCGTGGGCAAGTCTGCGGTCACATTTACAGAATAGGTAATGTCATACAGTTGGGAGTCGAAAGTCGAAAGGAATAGTGAATCAATTGAGGGATACTTTTTTGATCGCTAGCATTAAGTGCTCATACGACGTGATCTGTATAATGGAGAATATTTCCAGGACTACTCAAAGATCTGATGTTAGTGCTCAAGAAGCGAATTTTGTCATCAAAATCTTGCGAAGCAACGATTCAAAGAAATGTGCTGCAATGACGAGGCTAGTAAGATTAGCATACTAGCTAGTCATGCAGAAAAGCTACAAGCAGAATTAGGGGACGAAATGACAGATAGCATCATGGAGAGAAACGAAAAGAGAAAAAGAAAACTGCCAGAAATATTGTCCGAAATGACAGACTTGCCTGATATTGATACACCGGATACAACGTTCCAATCTTTTTCCAGAAATATTTTGATTTGATCAATTTGATCGACGGAGCAATGCAGAGAAGATTCTCCCAAAATGATTTGAAAATATTAGAAGATATTGAAATAGCCCTGATAGACTCTGTAAATGGCATGCTCGAGAAGGAATCATTTGACAAAATATTTCCAATTGTGTTCAGAGTAATGAGCTTCAACAATCTCGCAAAGCAGAAATTGAAGAAGAACTAAAGGGTTTGCCAGTCCTCCTCAAAATGAGAAATGAACAGATCAAACCAAGAATAAAGACGGTTACAAAGATATCAACAATTTGTGATATATTTAACGCAATGCCAATGACGAAAAAAGCTTGCAAAATTACCCACTACTTGCTGAAATATTATTACACAGTACCCATGAGCTCAGCGACAGCGAAAAGAAGTTTCAGTGCCATGCGACGCCTGAAAACATGGACCAGAGCCAAGACTGGACCAAACCACCCTAACAATATCTTGTTTGCAGTATTGCATAAGGATTACATGGACGATGTTAATATCCACACCATTGCTGATGAATTCATCAAATTCAATGAAAAGAGACTCTCATACTTTGGACATTTCTGATCTGGCTCTTGTTTTTCTTGTTTATATCATTAGAGTTATCACAGAGGTTTAGATTATATTGTTTGATATTTTGTACATAAATAGATCATAATGATTTGATCAAATATTTTATTTTTGAATATTTTCCGTATCAAAACTGGATACCGGTGTCGTGAATAATAATAACCTTTCAGTTAAGTACACATTAAGAATATCAAGTTTAAGTCACTGTACGTAAAAGTGTATATAGAACCTACAATATATGATTCGATTTCGGTTACATCACATTGTCATATTTTTAACTTCTCCTTATTCTATAAGCCTCATATTTTCACACGTTATTTCATCGGAATAGAACCTACTTATAATATTGTTAAATCATGGCATTATGTTTATGCATTTGTTAAAAGAAACCTCTATATAAGATCATTTGAACTCCGTATTCATTTAAGCAGAAGAAAAAAGTAATCCAAAAATCACATATAAAGTCAAAATTTTCAAATAAAAGTTCCCATACTTTAGATACAAATAAAGGTGCCGATACCGATGCGAACATGCAATGCTATGGACTAATAACCTATGGACTACGGAACTATTCCTACCGCAGCTAATTGTTATTGCAAAGCGATGATTATCATGCTCCGATGTAATGATATCAAGCTCGATCCACAACGTTCTACATCACGCCTAGTATGGAAATCCGCGCGATTCGCGCGGCAGGGAAACTAGTAAGTGCTTCCTGGTCTATGGTTATATAATTTAAATAAATAAAGGCGTGTAAAATAGTCCAATTTCTTGTATATACATGTAGGTGTGCATAATGCAAAATGCCTTTTTTTATACTTGCCCATGCTGCCCCTTTTACGTGCCGGCATGCTTGTCCATGAACACTTGACTCAAGGTCACTGAAATTTTCAAGGTCTACTACACTATTTAAGCCGACTAGATGTTATTCGTGTCTGATGACCTCATTGAAATGGGATACGGATGTAAGAATTTCACTAATTTTTTGTTCCAGTGCAATAAAATTTTAATAGCAAACGAAATTGTTGTTTTTCCATCTATTCTAATGTCAGAAATCGTTTTCTCTTTGCCAATTTAACTGCAATTTAAAAGGGCCAATGATCATAGCATGCAAAGTCCCAGAATGTGCAACGAGAAAATTCAAAATGCCCAATAATAGTATTCAGCAATAGAAATCCGACATTCTATGATAACAAAGGATTAGAACGGCCATGAATATTGAAAACAATAGAACGTCGTGGACATTTGTTTCATGACAACGGTACCTAAACAATAGCGGTTTTCAGCGACTGATAACAGGAAGTTTCCGGCGTGCACTATGCAAATATTCACGATTGCTATCATTTCCCTTTATATATGCATAAAAGCATAAATAACTTGCAAAACATCGACATATATGTCAAAAATGTACAACTGTTGAATGTTTCAGTAATCTGATTCTTTCTTAAGATCTAGCAAAATCAATCTAGATCCGTGCCTAAATGATCGTATGGCCATCAACAAACCGCTTTTGCCCATTCTGGTCTCACCAGCTTAAACAGGGCGACAAGTCGGATTTCTATGTATTCAGCATTGCTCAGTAATTGTTTTCATTGGCAGTCCTCAATCCGGTCTGCTTAGTGGATGCGAATTACGCATAAATGTATAAAGTGGTCGATTCTGGATGAATATATTAATCATAATTGACAGAATGAATAAATAGTAGAAAAATGATGAATGAGTGGATTGCATTAATTCCATTAATGGAATGATGAATAAATCGTTTAACTTTATTAAAGTTTGATGGCACGACGGTGACGCGCTTGATGTGACGTTTCGTGGATGATAGGATCTCAATTGTCGACATGCATGTAGTAAAAAAAAAAGCTCGGGTGAAGACCTGTGTCATTCTTATTGTATTCAATTGAATGCATGAAGCAATTCTATCGCCAAAGAGTTGGCAATTATACCACGAGCGATTACACGAGCGCGAGTTTAATCGAGAGTGGTGTAACCACAGAATTAGACAGGTCGTCTCTTCTTCTGTTTGACTAGAAAGGAAACATTGGAACATGTAGCGTTAATGAAATGGCACAATCTGCTGGCATAATACCATAGCAATCGAACAATGAGCAGCTAGTTCAACATTCAACACGCCAAATTGTGCGAAGTTTCAGTGACTGTTTTCTACCGGATCACACAGCAAAGAGACACAGTCGATGTCAAGTTCTACAGAGAAGTTTGTGGACGTTTTTTCGTGATGCGCATGCTAACTTTTTTTTTAAAATGATCGCAGGACCCAATATTATCGAGAAAACTTTTGCGCAATGATCTGAATTCTTCGAATCTGAAGGAGTAGTGGCAATCGGAGCATTTTGAAGGAATTCACAGCAATCTGCAAGCGACGTACGACTATTTTTCCTATCTCTGCAAGGTATTAAAAATTTCTTTTTGCCCACTTATTAAGTTTCTGCATGTGCCATTTGTTTGAATCAGTTTGCACTTCTAGCAAAGTGAACAATAAAACATTCTAATTCTGTGGGTGCAACCGAATTGTCGCCACAGTTTTCTGCCAAACTGACATTGAATCCTCGATGTATGAGTTGTTTGAATCATAGATACTGGACCACATATCCAATGATTTCTGAAACCGCTTTTTAACTATCGACAGGCAGAATTTCATTGTCTAATTGGTTTGTCAGTTTTTCATAGATTGATAACGCTCAGTTTCTACCCAAGATTGATGCATTTAGACAAAAATTCTTTGGCATTCTTTGTCAAATTACCCGACGACTGTTCTCTATTTCTCTCTGCTGTTTTCCTTTCTTCATGTAGCTAACATAATGATTAATTTTCAGCTCTATTGCTATGATGGAGAGAAAGGACTTTTATGACATAAAATTATCAACTAGAGTACGCCTTCACATGTTTTCTCTTTAGACATGGCAAGCTTTTCTGTTTGGATATCAGCACCTCAGACGGATCTTCTAATCTTTGAAATGCTCAACTTGCCGTTATGTATCAGAACAAAGTTAAAAGACCTCTCTGTTTGAAACTCATTCATTTTTGCATCTAATTGTTAAATTGTTGAGGTAGAGTTTCTGCTATTACATAGAAATCGGTTCAATGTGCTGCATCAGACTTGCAAAGAAGTCACACTTGTCATACTCGTCAGTCTCACAACTGTGGGTGCAAGTGAATTAGAACACGCTGGGCTGTGACTTCTCACACCGTTGCTGTGCAACAAGTGGACACTGCTTTGCGACAAATAATCGGTGCCTTTTATATATAACAAATGAATGCTTCTAAAAGTAAGCATGGTTCATTTTTGATAAAGATTTATTCGCTAAAGGAAAAGTATTACTTACATTTCACTTTCAAAGTCACTCGCGCCTGACCCATGCTGTGATCATTTGTTCCTTGGCAATTCATAGTTACACCATTCATGTCTCTTTTTAGTCTGAATCGATACCAGGAATCTGTAATCCCGCTGATCTTCTGTGCAGGATGACCACGTCGAAGAATATACCATCTGAAGGAAACCAAACATAAAATTTAGAGAAAGTGTTCGATATTCGAAGAATTCAATATTTAATTCAATTAAGGATGAACATGAAGCACAATGCAATCGACGTTTACTTTTTGATACAATGATCTAATGAAAGTGTTTTCTGCAGTTCCATTATCTGCAATAGTGGTTAGTCAGATACAGCTGAACTGTTAGTATTGCCTGAAGAAGCAACAGGGCCTGCGACACTTTGCGCAAAAAACGATTTAGCGATTAATGGGAGATTAGTCTTTTTTGGATTGTAGTAAATACTGTGTGGCTTGTGTCATCTTATAGCCTACCTATCCATAATGGGAGCCTGACCTGTAATTTCGGAAACACGACCGAATTGTCACGGACCGCAGATTCTTATTGCGTTGATGCATAATCGAGTTTAAATTTTCCTGCTTGCAATCATGTCTATCATGCCGCCCACTATCATTGTTAGACATTGATGGCAATCCTCAAAGAATGATTCTATCAATGGATCCACAAAATAGCGTGTTCTGACCAAAACAAACTTGTCATGGGAAATGACTTCTTCGAGATAACACATAATTTTCGAAGCATTTGATTGTCGTTCTCAGTTACTCTCAACAAGTCCATTTTCTTTACAGGCTGGATTCGTAATTTCGGCTTGCATAGCAAGCTCGCGTTTGTGCAATTCGAATTATAAATATGGACATTTTGCGAGCATGAATACATACTGTACACGTGATGTATTCATCAAAAATGTACTTAGATGTATGAGCAAGTCTGAACAAAGACATCTTGAATAAATCTGGTATCCAAATGGTGAATAGCTTTAAATTTAACTGGCCTGGTGCGGACCAGTCGAAAATTGAAAATCACGGGCCGCCTTGAGTCAAAAAATGCGGCGCGGTCCCCACTCTCGACATATTCAGCGGCCATGTTTCGGCCCTCTGTTTTATTTCTCGGTTGTATTTTTGGAACAGTGATGACATGCACAAGTTACCTCATCATTTTCAATTATCAATAGAAATGTAGGTAGCCTCTCCACCAAGCGACATGTTTCGGACTGTTGAGCTGCCGTCACGAGCAGATTTGAAGAAGAGACTTTCGTGCTATAACTACTACAAGCCTATAAGGCCTCAGCCACACTGCGAGCTTTTCCAAGCGCTTCCGGAGCAAAGCGTTTTGCAGGAAATCTAAAGTTGTCATTACAGCAGTTGCAGACTGTCACACTGTGAGCAAAGCAGAGCGATTGATAGCTTGTGGACGTGCGTTTGCACGAGACGCTCGTATTTGCTTTTCTTTCCTTTTAATCGCAGTGTGGTTGAGGCCTTATCCTAGTCACTGATCAGAGAGGAAATTGCCGCTGTAACGCAGCTTTAATGAATCACGTGAAGGGTGAATTCATTCCGAAACTCTTATATGACATTTTGTCCGATACACACAGTGCATGTGTTGGATATCTATCTATGGACAGATTGATGATTTGAAATCATTCTCAAATTCTTCAATAATGCATGATTTTGTAGGGCTTTCTATGTCCACAGGTTAATAAGTTCCAATTATATTCCTATCTATGCTGGTCTCCGGACATTATTCATATTTTCCGGCTAGTTATTAATGTAAGAAAATACCTTCATAAAATTGCATTTATTCATTCATGGACTCCTAGATATCTGAGCTAATTTTTTTATCTCCAACAAGAATATATTTATTTTGAGCGAAATATCTAGGAGTCCATTATACACATTTCATTGGAATAGATATACGTAGCAATACAAAATACTCGTATTTACATTTACATGTTGTATAACAATCTCATAGCTAAACCAACGCAAATTCTTTTGCACTTCACGTTTGAGTCATATTTTGTTTCCAAAGAAATTTTTCTTTACGCTGCAGTTTGAAAAATACATGTTTCCAAATTTCACTTGCTTTTGAGCAAAGCTCTCTTCTTCACCTTGTCTTGCGCTTTGAGTCGATACACTCATCAGATTATTTCTATGCAATGTTATCTGGCTGTCCTGTATTAATATGTCAGATGTTCGTTTGTAGACTCTTGCTCCCATCACCGATGTATGTCCGGTCCTCTCCATTATTATCTGTTCATCAACTTTTCCCTCATACATTCTCGTTGCACAGGTGGCCCGCAATGCATGGTTTGTTCTCTTTCCCTTAATTCCACCTTCTTCGCACATTTTAGTTGTCATTTTGCCAATCTTGTTTCTTCCTATTGGTCAGCTGTTATACCAATATCGTGAATTTTCCCAGCTACTTGATGTGTACAGATAGAACCGTTCTACATTTGGTGGTCGCATGGTCAAAAACTTTTCAAAAAGTTCAATATGATTCAATTTGTCATTGGTATCATCAAATACGAACGTTCACTGGCACTTTTCCTTTTGTCTTTCAAGCTTCCGTTGCATGCTTTGTCTGTGATAGGAGTATAAATGAGGCATTTCAATCCATTTCTCGACTCAACTCGGAAATGATGAATTTTAAATGAGTCTGTTTAAGTCTATTTAACAGAGCTCTTATGAATCCATCTGGGTTGTCTGTTTTGAACACATTCGACTCAAAAAGGTTTTCTTCTTCAAATACTGATAAAGGTTTGTGGGTATCATTCTCCTTTGGTGGAAGAGATCTGGTTGAATTCTTCATCGGCGTATCAAGTGAATCCGTGAAACGCTTTGTCTGATGAGAATCAAATAAATTCACTTCTGGTCTCTTTTCCCTTATTATGCTTTGGAGCCCTGCAGCAATTGAAATCAAGGTGTCTCGAGGGTAGAAACTCCCATCCTTCTTCCGTACTTCTTGAATGAACTTGGATAAATGCTCGCTTAATTTGCAATCCGTGTAATTTGCAAGTTGTCTGTTGATATCAATAATTTCTCTTGATTTTAATTTTTCAAGGTACCAGGCAGAAAATATATTGTGAACCCATTTGTTTCGTCTCTTCAAAGATTCGGATTGAAAATCGTCGTTCATTGCATCGACATCGTGAACAGTTGCGAATCTTGATGTGTGGATGATCTTGTTGAATGTCAGCATTGGAATTTGAATCAAGAAAAGAGATTATTGTACGATGGTCTTGCAAATTGATGTTATTTCCCAGCATATTTTCAACGTCTTCTTTTGACAAGCAATTTGGATCAAAATTTCCAACAAATTCAATTGAATAATCAACAAGTGGGTTGAATATCATGTCATCGAAATTCATCGTGTTTGTTTGTAGAATGAATGACAAAGAATGATTTTTTGAAAACTTATTGCTTATAAATTGATTTCTATTCTCTCCGGGCATTATCTAAATAACGCCCTGAGAGAATACAAATCTACGAGCCTTTTTAACCATTACACAGATAGGGATATAAATCAATTAACGCATTCTTTCTCAGGCGTTATCAAGTTAATGCCCGAAGGCCTTCGGCCTTCGGGCATTAACATAGATAACTCCCTCGAAAATCAAGCGTTAATTAATACGAAGTAGGTCATCATTTTCCTGGTTGGAAATTATTAACCTGGTGCAGACTTCTATGGAAAAAGTCATGCGTTATAACAGAAAATGCATAGATTTCTTCAGTCATTATTTGTCATAATAGCCTTCAGCCTTCGGCTTTCGGTAATTACAGTCCCTTGCAAAAGTTTAGAATCAAAATCCATTTTTCCAAAAAAAAGGCTTTTATTCAAATTATAACAAATGCGTCTCAATATTTTCCTGATTTAAAATGCCAGACTGTCTAGAAAATAGGATGTCTATGAAGGATAGTGTCAATTGTCACTCACTTTATCAATATTTGGTGTGTTGTCCCCTTGCTTCAATACTTGAAGCCAAGCGGGAAGGCATGGAATGCACGAGTCGGCGACAATATTCGGGTGTTATTTTCGTCGTCCAAGCAAGCTTGATGCATTCTTTCAAGTGATCAAGAGAACGAGGCTTCATGGCAGCAACTTCGGACTTCAATTTGTTCCATGCATTTTCTATTGGATTGCAATCAGGTGAATTGCCGGGCCATTCCAGCACCGTGATATCTTCTGAATCAAGCCACTGAGAGACTACTTTTGCTCGATGGCAAGGCGCACCATCATGCATTAGAATACCTGTGGAATGAATTGTCATGTGTGTACTCAATTTCTCTTTCAACAGATCGAGGTACGTTGACGCATTCATGGTTTTCCCTTTAGGAAGGAAGAATAGACCACCTCTTCCTTGAGAGCTGATAGAGCCCCAAATCATTTGCTTGACTGGGTGTTTCATTGTTTGGACCACATATCTGGGGTTGTATCGTTGTGAAGTCGGACGACGGACTGCTAACTGACGGGAACCAAACTGTTCGATGGAGCACTCATCGGTCCACATCACAGTGTCCCACTGTTCAGCAGTCCAGTGAGCATACTTTCTCGCAAAGGCAAGTCTCTTCTTAACCATAGACACCGTTAATCTCGGTTTGTGTGCTGGGCGATAACTTCTGAGGCCCATTTCCTTAGAAAGACGTCGACTGAGAGTACTTGTGCTTGTGGTTGTACCAGTCGCTTTCAGTCCTTGGACCAATACAGGGAGGCTAACAGAAGGATTTCGTTGCACGGCTAATTTCAGATATCTTTCATCGCGTTTCGTTGTGGCTCGTGGCCTCCCAGACCTCGGTGCATCGCAGAATCTGCCATTTGTCGACTCATGCTTCTTGATAGCGACGTGAACAGCTTTTTGACTGATCTTCAGTTGTTCAGCAATTTCTCGTTGAGTCAAACCATTCTCATAAAGTACAAATGCCTGTGCACGAATAGTAGGAGAAACCGAGTTGCGTTTACCCATAACAGATGAGACGACGATAACAAATGTTTCGAAACTATGCAGACAGTGTGTGTATGGATGAATTATAGTGTCATGAAAGATATCTATGCCGTTACTTAGCAACTATGATGACTGAAAGTCTCTTCTGTTAATGGCATAGGAAGCTATCTTGATTTGCTGAGTCACTTCGATCAAACGGGAAAGCGTTGTGTCTAAAAATGGTAAAATGTGTGAACTTAATCTGATAAAATAATTAATTAATTCTGATTCAAAACTTTTGCAAGGGACTGTATAGCAAATAATTACCTCAAATCTATGCATTATCTATTACATAATCAAAAATCATTTCACATGCGGCGTCTGATCAATGTGGAATCACTGTCTTAATAAGTCTAGAAGCAGAAAAATCATTTCGTCAAAAATACAACTTGCGTTTCGGCCTATTAAAAAAAGTTTTTTCACTTTTCAACTTTGCCGATGAACACTTTGTCGGAGTATGTTATCGTTTCATTTTTTGTTGTCGTCAGGAATCCACGATTCGATTGTTTGCATTGACGACAGCGGCTCGGTATAAGAGAAAGGAAGAATGAGTCCATCTGCAATGATCTCTCATTTGAATTTCAGACTTTCGGCGGGAAGAAGTAATTGAATTTGAAGGAATGAATGAATGAGGATAAGAAGATTACTGCCCGTCCACATCGAATCATTGTCTCATTGCATCATTCCACGTCTCCTCGGGCAAACAATGATCAGTGCTGACGTCCCCTGTGTCCATTTACATCTGTTAATCAACTCAAGTGCTGTCGACTTTCCAACTATCTTCGTACCAGCTCTTCAACACTAGTTAACTTTATTTCTCAACAGAGATTAGGAACTTGCAGAGATCTCAAGGAAGATTGAGATCACGTGATCATCTCCAGGAATGCTCATGGGGGATTTTAATCAGGGGTGTCGGAAACTTGGTTCAAATGAACTGTTTTTATCCGGATTTTTCTTCACAAGCAGAAAATATATGTTTTTGACAATTAAATTGACAATTAATACATTTATCAAATCTCAGCAGATGTAACCACCACGAGACATGTTTCGGCCCTCAACATGCCTACGTTAAAGCAGTGCCTTCCTGGCTAATTCATTATCTCAACAGCTGGTCCGGTGGCCTTGTGGTTAGAGGGTATGCTTTCATGTCCTCTAGCTCTAAAATCGCTGGTTCGAACCTACCAACGATTGATGAGGACCAACAAGCCTCGACATTTCTCGTGGATGGCAAAATCTGTCACACGCGGATATAAAATGAGGTTATTAAAAGCTCTGTGATGACGTGTCAGACCTGATCATAGGCATTGTACCGCATCAATTTAGGCCAACTCTATCAATTGGCGACGCATCGGTGGGTACATGCGGAACATTGTCCCACCAAGCAAGTGGGAATCCAAAAGTTTTTTCAAGCTTTTGACCACCAACCAATATTTGAAGATAGTTATGGATTTTCAGAATTTTTAGGGCATTAGCAATTATTCTGCAAGAATTATTTTGTTACAGATAAGGGTAAACGCGCAGCAGGCCGTTGTGCCGTTCTGCAGCTTGTTCAGTCTTTCCTGAAATTTTAAGCTAGTCTGGGCCATTCCGAGTCCTAGTGATGAGGCCTTGTAGGGAGAATGGATCACCGTCTGCTACTGCCAAGGAACTTTTGTGTTTGTACTTAAATTGTTCAAGTCTGAGGACGTCTTTTTATCACATGCCCATGCGAACTTCATAATTTGCAAATCTGCATGCGGTGTAGATGACAGTGTAGTTGTCATCGGGTTTTGTTCATCGTGCGCATGTCAAATGTAAATCAGGCATTAATGCTTTTTGCTAACAAAGTATTCATATGATTTTAATGAGGAGACATGATATCATAGAAACCTACCATGCTTGACCAGATGTATGATTCATGATTATGATACATGTATGACGAATCGAACCGAAGTCCGTGGTGGAGACGAGCTCGCACCTTCTTCACTAGGCCACGCTGACGGTTCAGATTGGTTGACAACTAACAGAAAAGCCCCAAAAGTTTGTCATCAGTTAGTAGATCTGTGCCATTGATATTACACATCAATCAAATACAGTAATGACTACATTTGATGCCACAGAATTTGATTGTTTGAGCGTGTCACTTTGCTAGAAGTGCAAACTCATTCAAAACGATGGCACATGCAGGAACTTATTAAGTGGGCAAAAAGATTTTTTAATATCTTGCAGAGATAGGAAAAAATAGTCGTGCGTCGCTTGCGGATTGCTGTGAATTCCTTCAAAATGCTCCGATCGCCGGGATTCCTTCAGATTCGAAGAATTCAGATAATTCCGCAAAAAAATTTTAACAAATTTCTCTGTAGAACTTGACATCGACTGTGTCTCTTTGCTGTGTCATCCGGTTGATAACAGTCACTGAAACTTCACACAATTTGGCGTGTTTGATGTAGAACTGGCTGCTCATTGTTCGATTGCTATGGTATTATGTCAGCAGATTGTGCCATTTGATTAGCGTTACATGTCATAATGCTTCCTTTCTAGTCAAGCAGAAGAAGAGAATCTGTATTTGGTGCAGTTGTAGGATGTACACATAATCTGTGGCAAGATATTAAGGATCACCAGGAAGCAAGATAAAAGGAGATATTGGAGAGTTGGCTTGACAATGGTAAACAAAACATTTTATAAGCCTTTGAACGCGGACAATCTCTCAGGCCGGGCCTCAATCATCCTATCTCGTCTCCAACGAGTGATAATGAGACAGGAACCCAAACAATTTGTCTACGCGTCGATTTAATTTGACCCGAAATAGCGATAATTGCAAATCATTTAGCTGACTGCCCTTGCTGTGTAGATGATAATTATCCGTAATCAATCTTATGAGCTTGACTGCTCCATTTTGACGGATGTTAATTTGGCGAGAATGGTTGGATGACCCTAACGGACACCTCGGCTGAATAATTAATTTTTGTCTGTCGCACTGCCAGCGTTCGGATGTTTAAGGTGAGCTTGATATACGATTTCCTGGCCATTTGGCGCCAGTACCAATTCACGGACGATAATAATGATAGAATCCTCATTCCATCAAGATTAGTATTGTTCAGAAGAGTGTCGCAGTTGAAAGCAACGGAAGGAAAACGCAAAAATATCATTGAGATCGATACAGTATTTTGTATCCGCTGCATCTTATGTCTATGGGCTCGCCGAACAATGTGCATTTGAATACGCTTTGTTTACCAGTTCATCTATGTGTTCGTCATCTCACATTGTCGTTAAAAACTTTGACTGGTATTATTGTGATTTTTGTTCATGTATTTATTGATTTTCTTAAAAATGGCATAAGATATAAGATTTACTAAAGAAAACCAATGAGTCTTGGTCTTGATAAGATATTACCAGCTTCGCAAGGTATTTCGCAGACGCTTCAACATAGAGTAAGTATATTAGGTATAGTAGCAACTCAGCTTTAATTAAATCCCCAATGTGTATACAGTTTCGATTTCATAAAATGAACTTTAGTTGAGACCCAGCACCACATGTGAGATATGCACATTTTTACACTTTTGGAGAAATGTAGACGAATTTGACTGATTATGACAGCAATACAGATGAAAGAGAAGTAATTTACAAATCCTCCATATCATGACAACCTTGAGAGGTAACATGGTTTGCTAAATTAGCAATGCGATGAGTCACCAATACTTTAAAGCTCAGCCGTTATAATGAGATATTTCTCTTAAGCGTGGATCGTATCACAAATTACCTGCCAACTGAAAGAGAGAAACATCATAATCAAAGAAGTTGATCATAATTAACTTTAAAAAGATGCATGTAAATGGGTCCACATTACTATTCAGAATCAAGAAAAGACGCCTTCTGTACCATAATATCATGACGCTGAAAATTAAATTGAAAACATGACATCTCAGCCAAGAAGATCTCAATAAGATATCAACTTTCTTATTGAAGACTTGCAGGGACTTGCATCATAATGCAGTTCATGAGATTTCCTTGATTATCAGCTTAATTAAGATGCTTGCTAGAAAATATTCCTTCCTTTTGATATCCAACTTTTTTATACTACTTATAAAGGGGCTTCATCTCGGTAGTTTATAAACACAGGAATAGTTTTCAAAAATTTAGCTATTCAAAAACTGCTCAAATAATTTTTTGGAACACAGGTACGTAATCTCCGCAAAAAAACTGAATCCTTTCTTATAAAAATTCTCAATGTATACAGATACTTTTTTGAGTCGACATTCTACGTACTATACACCTACTCTATGCGCTTCAATTAATTTATAGGTCACATATTGAACATTCATGCATTGTTGCTCATGGATTGAAAGCTGTGTTTAGCAAGACACTATTACCTCACGTTGCATTTGTCTAATTGAGATGAAGAGTCATTAATTTGAACAAGTCTTCTAGCTGTCTTCTGTATGTTTTTGAAAACCGCTATTTTAGCCCAACCTTTAAAACAAGTTAAGGTTTTAGTAAACACAAAATGAGATGCTATAAATTAACAAATGATGCAGATAATTGCTGCCAGCGATCAAAATGTTTTCATTCAAATTGAAACCAGATTAGGTGACAATGAGCCAGTACTATTGCTGTTGTAATTATTAGATGCGGATGCTTGGAATGCTATCAAGAAATACATTCGATACTGGCAAATATAACATGTGACATAAATCTGCACATCTACGTAAGCAAATACATCGAAAAGCATAGTGAAGCATGACAATCTCTCCTTTTTATGCTTGGGCTACAATACATGTAGTTATGGCATAAAACTGACAATACTACTTATAAGCCTATTGTGAGTAGTGTTTCAGAATATTATTGCATAAATGCCTTTAGGTGAATGAGCATGTTGATCACAATTTCGTGCACCTTCTCTGTGTTCTGCAAGTAATTTGAATTGATTAATATGCCCTTCCTTATTTTGTGAAAAACTGGTGAAAATGGAGTTTTTACAAGCCACATTTTTGATGTTCCAAATTTGACAAAATTTTAATTGCTTATCAGAAATACGTAGGAACGAAAAGTCACAAAAAACTATGGTTGTGGCTAATGTAGCTTTGGATTAATATCATAACTGCCTTGAGGACTCCAAGAACCAGCCATCCCGGGGAAATCAGTTAAAAGACCAATGAACTGAAGAAAACGCTCGAAATGATGACATCAAAACGGAAAATTGGAGAACTAAAACATAAAGGTTTCAAGCATAAAGAGCGGTTTTTTTTACATGTGCAGGCATTTCACTACACAAGATGCTTTTTATTCACCTTTTTTCACTCTAACTGTAGATTTGTTAGATTTGTAGAGACTTCCTCATTTCCGTGACTTTTAAAGAGACATGCGTTTTCCGCAGCTAAGAGAAAAATGCGGAATTTGGCCTTGGCGGCGGAAATCGTGAAATTTTAGTTGCTCAAGCGGATATTGCGGAGTATGGAGTTTCAATTTATGCTACTTGATTAAAATTAGTTGAAATGTGGTCCTATCCTGCTGCGGTCGTCGGGCAGGTGACGGCAATAGATAACATGCACGCCTGTCTGAAGTATTTAAGAGACGGCATGATGTGACAATCTTGGGTATGCTGAAGGAGTTCATTAAGATATTTTCATATTACCGGGCATGTGGCCTAAAGGAAGTGATTAGAAATTGGTAGGAGCAAGGACTGTGTTTTTTTGTAAGTTTAATAACCTGGAAAGGATACTGCTTCGAGGTAGCAATGAAGTTTCAACTATTGGTAGATATTGTCGACTTAAAAAGTTATCAGATTTCATAATATCATTTACGTGCGAATGGACCTAAACTGCCTAAACTAGCTTCTATTCGATAGAAAAATTTTTACTTCTCGGGAAGGTTGCCAATTTGTGTCAACACACAATCATGCGTAAAAAATTAATTTGCATTACAGAACTATAAGAATCAGTTTATGTATTATAATGAACGAGGACAGTTTATATTAATGTGTACTATGTTCCACAAAATGATTTTAAGTCTCCACAGTTTTATAGTGATGACACATCACTTTGTTTCAATTCAACAAAAATCTATTGGGATGTCAGAAAAAGAGTCCATCATGTATCATGCATTGTGAAAAATTAAGGAACAGTTTCTTGTTTTAGTAATACAGAGATGAACATCACAATATCACACACACCGAACAAACATGTATGAGATGACAGATGCTGACCTCGAACGTCGAATATATTTTCTCATAAAGAAACGGCTGCATCAAAAAACACGTGATAAAGTGACATCTGGCCAATGACGAACAATGATAGGTCAATTTATTGATTTCAACCTAGTTGCTTTTAAAATTTACAAAATGCGGAATTTTACTTTTCCAGCCACGTAATTAAAAAGTTTTGGTGGCGGAAAACGCATGCCTCTAGACTTCTAAATCAAATGATTCTAATGAGTTGCAAACATTTTGGTCTAATTAGCCTCACGGAATAGCAAGAACAGAGCAACAGTAAGTGTAGTTTGATTAAAAATGTCGAAGTGCAGGATATTTCATAGAGTACAGTTGCTACATTCGATATCCTATGCAAGGTCGATGAGAATGAAATCTTAGTTGACGAACATATCCACACCTTCTTCAAAATACCTAGGAAACAAAGCTAATTAGGTACATTATGATAACTCTTCACTATTTTGAGCAATCACACTGTCGCCATTGCAGATACATGAGATGTTGTACTTACTATTTGATAATGAAACTGCATAAAAGCTTTGGTTTTCGTAGAATTTCTAAATGAATTACAATCTATCATAACTGCATGCGATTAGTATGAAACGCAGTTTTCTCCATTTTCCATTCGTTTGTAATTTTCTTGATGTTTCTTTTTGAAGTTTTTGGATAGATAAGCAAATAAATGATAATTGTAGTCAAATAAAGTAAATATAAACAATTTATACAGCTGTGAGATTTGTCTCCTTTTATTATCTTAAATTCTGTCTAAATAATTTGTCAGAAACTACAAGAAAGCGATTGAACAACGCAAATAGTTACAAATTATGACCTTTCTGATGAAACTCTTTGCAGTTGCATCTATATAATTTGCGTGAATCTGTTTTTGGATTTTATTGAATGCATTTTAATCGCGATGGAAGTTGTTAAGCATTAAAAAAGGAAATATTCAGCAAATTAGATAAATAATCAAATGAAGAATATGGAATACACGAACATGTATGTGTTGTATCTTTCTGATTGGCTCGTGTTTGATGTTTTCATGCTTGAGTGTTACATGGATGTGATATTTTTCATAGATTAATTAGTCTGCACAATTCTTGCCCTGAACACGCGCAGAGTAACTGGAATTCGATCTTTAATTCATCAATTCGCTCTAGTAAAAACAAATTAGAATCTCAACATGACATTATCCTGCAATGAAGCCGTTCAAGTTGAAAATGATTGGAGAAACAGAACTATTTCATGTTATCCTGGTAGCGAGGAAAGGCAAGGCTATGATGTGATGATGAACAAGCTGTATATGCCAAAATATTGATAAATGTGCAATAATGCTGTTTTTGCTATTTAAAATAGTTCCTCAAAAGTTTTCAAGCATGTGCATAGTGTTCTCAGATAAGCAAGTATTTCATAGTTTATTTCGATTACAACGCAGGAATGAATTTCTGAGGACATCAACACTTCTTCAGCAAATCGCCAATGCCGCTTTCTGAAATCGGTCAATTTTGTCAGGATAGATTGCATACACTCAAACATACAAAAAATGGCATCCGCGTATCTACATTAAAATTATACGAATACATTCAACACACTTTGTATCTGTTTTGACATTATTTGTATAGAGCAGGGGTTGGACAAGTTAATTGCAATTTAATTGGTCTCATTTTTTGCTAACTATCAATCAATTGCAATTATTTTTTGGCATTGTCAAATCTAGCCAGATCTTTCCACATGACTGACACTTGATTGATAAAAACTTAGAACGCTAGTTCCATAGCACATGCCACATAGGTCTACGAAGGTGAATTAAAACAATTCCAGAAATAGAATTGATCTGTAGTCACATGCATGTACTTTCTTTATCACTGTGATCGTTGAACTTATTTGCATGACAGAAATGTACTGATAACAATATTAATCAATGACTGATAAAATGTTTGCATTCTTTTATATGCATGTATTTATTCTTCAGGGCAATATTTTCCAGTTCAAACACCGAAATATTGCCACTCTGACCATCACGATGATATACCACAATTTGACTTTATCTCAGAGATAATATGAAGCATCTATAGTTACTTAGAGACTTTTATATTAAAGTCCAAATAAAATGAATACTGTAGACTATTAACGACAAGCTTCGCATTAGGCTAAAATTAAACATTTCTTCGTTTTAAATGCGAGTAGGACTACAGAATATCACATCATCGACTGTGTAGGCCTACTGTATATATTATACTATGTAGCTTACAATAATCAATCAATAAATCATTTTTTATTTGTGAATAATTGCAATGAATTGAAATTATTGGCAACTGATCCAATCAATTAATTGAATTGAAGATGGCTCATGAATCAATTAACTGCAATTAATTTTCAATCAATCAATCAATTTTTGCCAGCCTCTGACTGGTGTAGAGTCATGCGCTTTCTGTGCTGGAAGGTTGATCGAGCTGAGAGCTATAAACAGAACGCACATTTCCGTTTTCAGTTAAGATTGATCAGTAGCATTTATCCAACCAAAATGAATATGTTCGCAAGGAAGATAATTGTGTGGACCATTGGTAAAAGTGAAATCGTTAGAGTTCTAATTGATTACAAGTTTGCATTTGAGATTTCGTTGCCATCAGTCGAGATTCATTCATTTAAAGGAACAATGAAAAGTTATTTTCTACGAATGTTTAGTTTTATATTCCCAATATTTCGGCTTAGGCTTTATCAAGGGATGCGCAGAAAAAGTAAATTGTACTGAATGTCGTTAAGAATATTTAAACTAACCTATCTATGGAATACAACCTAGAACATCATTAGTAGAGCATGGACATTGCGACATGCTAACACAGAATTTTAACAAAAATATCATGGATTACTTAAGATATCAAAAGGATAAAAAAATTCGTTGTGGTCAATACTACATCGAACTTGAAATGCATGGCTCAAGGAAAAAGCGTTGAAAAAAGGAGATCAAAGCAAGGCCTATCGAAATGCCACTTAATCTCATTGATTCTGCGCAACTTTCAGTTTTCCTTTTTCTATGGATTGTTTTTTATCCTTTTGGTATCTTAAGTACTACATGATATTTCTGTTAAAATTCTGTGTTGCATGTTTTAATGTCCATTCTCTACTAAGGTTCTGGTTGTATTCCATAGATAGCACTAGGTGACATGCCACGCTCAATTACGCGTAATTCACGCGTAAACTACGCGTAATTACACATAACCCCAAACATCCGTGGTTATGCGATTCTCATGTGTCTGCATGTATCGGAGGCTAAACAATGTGATACAACCTCAATTTCATGCTCAGGGAAGACAGAACATGCCTAGCGGTTCGTCAGTGATTCAAGCGGCAACGCAGACAACCGTAGACGACTCGCAAACTATAAACGCTTGCCCGCGCGTATTCATAAACATTCCCCATGTTTTAACAGCAGCAGATCAAGTGATTTCTGACTCTTTGTGCAGCGCGTATACGCGCTAGAAGAATAGAATGTCCTTAACCACGGATGTTTGGGGTGTTTCGTAATTGCGCGTGAATTACGCGTGGCATGTCACCTAGTGAGGTTAGTTTAAATATTCTTAACGACATTCAGTACAATTTCCTTTTTCTGCATCCCTTGATAAAAACTATGCCGAAATATTTGGAATATAAAACTGCACGGTCGTAGAAAATTGCTTTTTATTGTTCCTTTAAGTTACAAGTTTGCTTACAAATTTGTTGCGAGCTCATTTCTGAGTCACTTTCGTCAGAAGTTGCGAACACTGTGTGAAAATCATCAGCGATAAGCCGAATTTCCTTCTGTACTCATCAAAATGCCGCAATTAGAATCATCTCTCACATAACTTCTAACATTGTTTGTGTCACCGCTTTGCTGATTTGTTTGAAATGTTGGAATTTACAAGATCGAGGAGAAATTTAATCGATGGCAGAAGTTCACTATTTCTCTTCCACAGATTTATTCCCGGCTTTCAATTATCCTTAACTTGCGACCCGGCAAGCGCATGCACAAAGCGCGTCGAGTTTCTGATGAAAAACATGGCAACGACATCGCGCTTAAATCCAAAGACGGAACATTCTCTGCAATTTGAAATTGATTTGAAAAAGCGTGAATTTCATTCCAAAGGTAGACGAGGGTTTGAAGATGGAGAACAAAGCGCGCTTGGGTAGCGACGTAATGAGGAAGAAAAACAAAGTCGCTCCAATTACTTCGTGTTTGTCGGCAGCGGTGAAACAGACATTTCCGACCCCAATCAATTGTCATATGACGGAGGAACAATGGAAATGAGAAGATGAATATGAAAATATGCGAACTAGATGATGACAATTTGTAACAATTTCCGAGAATACTACTAGATTGAAGCTGCATGATCGGATTGTGCTTTACCAAGTTTGTGTGAGGGAAATCCGATTTTTTCGTCTTTGTTTTACGACGTAGTTAGAAGGACTGACAGAATTAGACAGATCGTCTCTTATTCTGTTTGACTAGAAAGGAAGCATTATGACATGTAACGCTAATCAAATGGCACAATCTGCTGACATAATACCATAGCATTCGAACAATGAGCAGCCAGTTCAACATTAAACACGCCAAATTGTGCGAAGTTTCAGTGACTGTTATCAACCGGATCACACAGCAAAGAGACACAGTCGATGTCAAATTCTACAGAGCTGTTGGTGAACGATTTTTCGTGCGCCTGCTAACTTTTTTTAATAATGATCGGAGGACCCAACAGTATCGAGGAAACTTTTGCGCAATGATCTGAATTGTTCGAATCTGAAGGAATCGTGGCGATAGGAGCATTTTGAAGGAATTCACAGCAATCTGCAAGCGATGCACGACTATGTTTCCTATCTCTGTAATGTATTAAAAATGACATAACTAGCTATTAAATAGCTATAAATAGCAAGTTAAAGAATTTGAATATTTTGGCTATATATTTTCTTAATAATTGTCATTGAATGCTCTGAAAAGTTGTTGTGCCTGCAATACAGCTCAAATGATTGCTGTGATTGTTGTGCTTGGAATACAACTCAACTGATTGTTGTGATTGTTGTGCTTTGATTACGATTCAAATGATTGTTGTGCTTGGAATACATGTACAACTCAAATGTACATGAAATGTGGAAGACTTCCTTTCAATAATGACCAATGAATTTACGGTTCTAAGTAGCTGTTGAAGTCGATTCATCTGTTCACACTTGAGAAATTGGATTTCATACTTTGATTTTTTGTTCTGTAGTTTAGACAAGAATTATCACGTGTTTTGCTTGAGTTTTATTTAGACAGCAAAATTTCTCTTAGATTATATGAATGTACCACAATAGCACAATTCATGTAAAGACTGGAAATTTGAAAGCCTTCTTCATTGCTTGGTGTCACTACATCGTCTAAGAAACAGATATTTTCCGAGATATGCAACTTGAAATTATAAAATGCTGTTTTAACATGATATTCTATGATTCTGGTAAGAATAGATGACATTGATTCCGCCATGATCGAAGTGCGTGGTGCACCTATCCTGAATTGGTTCCGTTGTTTTCTTACAATGGAAGGAAAATGCCCCAACAAACAAAGGTTACAAATATAGAACACGGATGAGACAGGAAAAATCAATCTAATGCCGCTAACTTCTCACATGAAAGATGCAATGAGAATACTTACTGCCATAGGGCCACGGTTGGGCGCGCGTCGGCATCACAGCTGACTTTGATTTCTTCACCCTCCTCGTATGAGTTGTTGTATCGGTGAGGGAAGATCTGGATAAACACTATTGGCTGATCTGCAATGAAACGAATAATCAAGGTGTAACCGTGTCATGTGCGGCCGCGTTCGAAGGAGAGTAGACTTATGTAAGGATTAAGCTTCACGTAATGAGCAGTACACAAGATGTTTGTTATCAAGTAAGCTTGCACTTAACGTAACTCTCAGCTAGGCATTTGGCATCTGAATGCGCGTTTTAAGCCATTGAATTGCCATGGTTTTAAGATTATTGGTGTGATTATTGATTAAGATCTATCAGTTTATCAGTTTTTATTATTACTATCAGCATTATCAATCATGCAGGTGATTATTGAATTGAATACCAGCCGCATGTACTAGTGCTCAGGTAGATGTATGAACAGGTACCATAGCGCGACTATGCGGGTACTTGCTGACGACTAGCTTTTTTTTGTTTCAAATTCTTTTCATTACTATTTGACATATGTGTCATTAAATACAAGCACTTCCATACTTTATCCCATTCCACATATCTGTACAGGATGAATTTTTAGAATGCTAGCCGTATTTATGCGGGGTTACACCCACCTGGGTTTGAGCGTCCAGGTAAAGAGGCCGAAACGGGATCAGGCGGGTATTTGCTGACGACTTCCTGCGATCAACGGACTGCAAAATTGGTCAGACTCTGACCTCCATAGGACTCGAATTGTGAATATTAGTGTCTATTTATGTCTAAGTTCCAATTAAATCGAGCCTGAAAACTTTGACCTGAGGTATCATTGGTCAAGCGGCCATGCAAGATCTTGTGCACTGCATTGGAAAGTCCAGCCCATATGCCGCAGTGGCATGGACCCTCAAGGCCCCGGCGCGCCTTAGATCCTGTCAAGCTTCATTGAGGCAAAGTCCAGTTCCATCCAGGAAGCGCTGACTGAGCCAAAAACGCACTGGTGTGGAAGGTCCTCCCACGAAGTGCCGTCAAATTTGGCTTTAAAGCAGCCCTAGGAATGTCAAATAGTTTGAAAAGTTGCAAACACTGAATGTCTGTGGAAACGCGCCTCCTGCTCCCCTAAGGGCAAACCTTTGGGTATTAAATGCATGCTTTACTAAAGATGTGTTCAGTACGTAGGATTCGTTATAGGAATGTCCCCTGCTTCAATAGTAACATTATGTAAAAGTGAATGAATCGATCAATAATAAAATGCAGAAGGTGACACATTTTAATTTCAAACTAGCTTTTCATTTCACATGAGCTCAGTAATTCTTTCAAAACCCGACTCGGCTCTTTTGACAAAGTCTTTAATGATTAAGACACAATGTTGATATTTAGATAATCTCATGTTCATTATTGTGTTGTTCACAACAAGAGAAGAATGAGTAGCTCTACAAATCTTGTGAAAATCTCCTAAGACCACAATTTTCCCATTATATTTCCTCCATCACAAGAGCAAGATTAAACCATGTCCTCCGTTCACACACTTGTTGTCACGATTCTCTCTTTCTGTTCCAAAAGCAAGGTTTCTTAATTTCTCATGAGCCTCATCAGCCTGCCATTGCATTAGATGTTCTCCAACTCTGTTTTAACAATCGCTTGTCACTGCATACACACAATTCTTCTTATATTTAACGATATATGCAATTCCAATGGGCTGCATAATATTCGTGACCATATTTTTGCCCTAAGTCTCCGATAAAAGTCAATGTGATCATATAGATATGATGGTGAGATGTCGCAAAGCCATAAAGATAAGATATATTGCTAAATATAGGTATTCTCTGAGAGATTTTCAACATGATCTTTATGTGACAGTGTATTAGGAGACCATTTACTCGGCGCCAGTTTTAGTTGTTCAATTTTCACCTATTACTCGCAGACGAGGGATAAAAGGCGGCGCATGATGACGTCAGATGAGAGTGTCTATTCGAAACGGGCAAGAAAGATCTTTATATCAGGATGAAAAAGTTCGGCGGTTATTGTTCTCAATGCAGACATCTGGCTCAATGCGGAACATTTTTGTACATTGAAATGACTTTTCAAGTAAGGTTATGTAAGGTAAGTTACTTATTCTTACTCATCATTTGCACTAGAGAACTGAGGCAGACACTAACCGTCTACTCTATGAACGACAGGAGATGGATGTTTGGATAATTTCCAAATAAAATCGAGTACGCTTCTAGATCACGATTTCAGAACAATCGTCATGCAATGTAGAACAAGAATCAAACATTGAGCACTAGAGTTAACAAGTAACAATAAGGTGAATGAAAGACTTGATATGTAACTCTTTAATACATGGCACTTATCGGAAACTGCAAAACAATGTGTATCATGTTGATGAAAAGAGAGGAGAGGTCACCCTTTGAGACTTTGGGTATTGAACAGAATGAACAGAAAAAACTTACATAAAGAAACAATTAACGAATAATTGTTTATTTCGCTAAGTTTTTTTTAAAAAATGTTGGTTTTTAGACGGCTGAATATGTGCATACTACAGCATTACATCTTAAAACTGCGCAATGTACTCAATTAAGTCCAAATTCTTAATTTCATTTGTCAATGCGAATGAAATCAAAGACGAAGTTCAATATTCTTTCTTGAAGGCAATGAAGTATTCAAAATTCCAGGAAAATTTTGAAATAGAATTCTGAAATAATCTTTTCACAAGTTGAATCAGCAAAACTCCCCAAAGTTTGGTCGAGATTCATAATTTAAAGTCAAAAAGTATACCAGACGGGCCTTCGGTGTCCTGGCCTTCTATCGGTCGATGGCAACGGCCAAGATGCAACAGTGTGAAGTTTTATTCTAAGATGTGAGTTATGTTAAGAAGTGTATTGATTGTATGCGTGATTATCGAACTATGAAGAGAGATTGTAGTCTGGAAGTTCGTGTTTCCTGTTTGTAGGTTTGAGATGTGTTATTGCTTTTGCCTCTGCTATTGTTGTGTCTCGAGTGCTGAACAGTTTATGAATAAAGCCGACCTGGAAGTTTCCGATGCCGCCTATCCCCCTATGTTCATCTCTGAGATGGATGTAAAGTGTGCTATTGTTGGTTTTATTATCAATAGCCTTCTTATGCTCCTGATGTCTTGTTTTAAACATGCGAAATAATGTCTGAAATAATGTTTATTTTACTACGATTATTTTTAAGTCTGCTTGATAAAAAAAGCAACCATGAAAAATTTTACTTGATATGTAGTCCAATTTCAGAAGGATGAGTTAATTGGAATTTGAAGTATTTGTTGAAGCTTAAAAATGGAAATTATATTTTGGTTAGAAGTCAAAGAACTAAATTCACAAAAAAGTCACGAGGTTAATTGTGTTTGAAGTCCCAGGACAGTACGAATACGTTAAAAATTGACGAAAGTAAAAACTTCATGCTTAATAATTTTGCTTTGGAAGTAATATTTATTGCAACTAATGCGGATAAATTTTTCCAGTGTTGTAGGACAGACAAATACATGTAAGGTATGCACCCAATGGACCTACGGGTGACCTGAAATACTGAAGGCCATCAGTTAATACAATTAATTTTGATAACCCTGAACATAGTCACTCATTGATGAAATACTTACATCGAACTTCCAGTCTGGTGTGCACTGGTGGGGGATTGAAGTGATCATAGCCTTCATTTCTGGCTTCACAAGTGATCATTTTATCATGATGAAGTTTGTTCAATGTAGTCTTCAAGATACTCGTCTTTGTATACCTGAAATAGAAGAGATGAAGATGAAACGAAGACTGATCTCTTAAATCAGTCACATTCGAGTATAGACTTCCCATGTGATTTCTAGTCCAAAGCCCTTTAATTTCTCCGCTCAGTGAATTCTCTCATTCTAAAACAATGACCAAGATTTATCCGGCCATTAGGTCTGCGTCAAGAGCGCAGCTTGATATCCCAGGAGGACGAGAAAATTGAAGTTGGAAATTGAGTGATAGCTTCCGAGCAGGATAGCGGTCAAACCACCAACTCCCTTGACATACAGAGTGAGATGAGCACATTACTGAGCGAGTAGGTGATTTATGGAGTGTTCGACAAGGAAATATACAAAGGAAATGGGAGACGAGCATGTTTGTTTTAAAGAGGAAAAAACGAGTGTACTAGTATTTCAAAGGATTTCTCTTTAGAGAAACATCCAGCAAAACAAAATGTATTCTAGCGATAGATAGTAAGTCAAAAAGTTAGAACTGCTTTTGTTTCCTAATAGCGGTGGATTGAGCTTCTTAATGAACACGTACATAGCCTTCTTGATTCACATAGGGCGTCCTTTTAAATACAATAACAAAGAAGAGGTCTCTAGCATAAGTGATATCCCCACCACCACATTGTAAAAATAATGAAGCAGTAAAATACGCCTTGTTAATACTCGGAAGCACAATAAGTGAGCCCCTATCTTCCATGTGAGTGTTATTTGGTGAGTGTCTAGCAAGAATGCAGAAAGTACCTATTTTAAAAATGTTAAGTTTGAATCTACCAAAGTTTGAGCCCAGGTCTCCCGTATACTCCACCATGAAGTCACTGTGCCGGTGAAAGATATGAAGTAGTCGTAATGTTATTGATAACCCTTTCAAAACCATAGTCGGTCAGACACCGATCTTGAGGAATTCCGATGGTCAGCTTATGTCATCAACAAAGGATTAGTGATGTAATCTAGTGCAGAAAGTTGCTTGAGAGATAAAGGAAAGAATATTGTCCATCATATTAATGATATAAGTATTTTCTTTCAGTAATTGAATAGAGCAGTCCAATGGCAAAGTTAATTTCCTCGAGCTGTAAAGGGACATGGTTGCAGCAATGTGAATAGGATTATTTGCAGCATCCATCTTCATGCACTGGTGAATCAAACGTGTTGACAATCATTGTCCCGCTAGTGCCACTATGAATGTGTAATACTACCTGAAAATCATCAAACCTCCCGACCCGACTTCTGAAAGAGAATATGAACCCAACATTTGAAGGGGAATATGAACCCGACCCAACATTTGAAGGGGAATATGAACCCGACCCGACTTTTGAAATAGTATATGAACCCGACCCGACATTTGAAGAGTATATGAACCCCACCCGACTTCTGTCAATGAGTTTTGCGTCAAATTACCCGACTTGTCTTGGTAGCACGAATTGGCCGTGATGTAGTGACTGAAAACCCACTCTCTACCGCTAACTCGATGGAATCTTAATCGATTGTTGCTTTTTTAAGGCTGCTATCTTCAGATACTCACAATTTCCGTAGTCTTGGCACCTTTGACCTTCGGCTGATTTCCTTCACCGTTCCCTTGATGGTTCCGGTCAAGAATACTCCCCTCTCATTTGGTCGCACTTCTTCGTTGTCGATTTTCCAAGTCAGATCTGCTCCCGGGCGTCCGTTCTTTGCAATGCATTGAAGTTCTATTTTCTGTTCGTCGCCTACCTTCGCTTTCACCGACATGTTGACACGATTGGACGTTCTGTCTTTCGGATTCACTTGCAACATGTATGGAGGACTGGATGGAACTGGAAAAACAATGAATGATTTCACACGATTTCTAATAAAGACTGATTCTAGCGTGCGTATGGAAACTGGAACTCAGGGATGTCCATGTCACGAGTTCCTTATTCCTAGACGCATCACATCCCACGGGATTTATCAATTATCGACTTATGGGAATCCCACGGCCCAACGGACTTTAAACAATCATTTTCAACACATCGGCTCAGTGGGTCAGTTGGCATATGATTCCAAGCACACGTTCATATCCCAAATTAATACTCAGAAGACAAAGAATTATCATGCAAGTAATAGCTTGTTATTGAAGTGCAGAAAACGTTGTTACTTCTTAAGGTTACTTAATTCTTTAATTAATTCTTTAATTCTTAGGTTACTTGTTACTTAATTAAGACATTGATCCAAATATCAAAGTTTCTCTGAGAGCCTTCTCACTTTAACGATCACAAACAAGCTTGAGACATGGTATGTATGTATATGCTCGTTAACACGGTATTTACGGTGATTGGTTAAGTTTTACGGCTCCTATGATATAGTGTTTGTGGTGAATATCTTTAGGTATATTGTTCTCGCCGGTAAACAAGCTTTCTGAACCAATGGCTTTAGATATTCAAAATGTCAAAATACATTCTAATAACATATTTACCGCTTGACATTCGAGCTGATATCTATTAAGATTGCTGGACCTATCACGAACCCACTGAACAATGGGACCACGTTCTTGTCCCGGGCCCACTCCAGGCCCATGGATTCACCGTCAATGTGCCAATCCATGGGTATCCATCCCAGTGGTCATTCCAGCTGTTAGATTGGATGGGACAGTGGTGACCCGTTTCAAATATTTCTTTATTTATAGCATCAATCTTAATCCAGGACTTCACTGTATTTGCAGAGAAGTCCTCAAAATATGAAAATCGCTCAATTTACAAATGACAATTTTTCAAAAAGAAAACATGTGAGTATGAATCAGGCTTGAGAAGAAAGAGCATTTTCTGAGCTCTCTTTTGATATACTGGTCATTAGAGAACATAACATTTTCTACCAACATGATTTTGTGATAACTTCACGATATCACACTTTTTTTATCAGTTCACCGATTTTGATGACCAGTATATCAAAAGATAGCTCAGAAAATGCTCTTTCTTCCCATGCCTGATTCATACTCACATGCTTTCTTTTTGAAAAATTGTCATTTGTAAATTGAGCGATTTTCATATTTTGAGGACTCCTCAGCAAATACAATAACGGATAAAATCCTATCATATCTCATTTTAAAGCTGAGAATGCAAGCTCTCGGATGATGGCACGTTGTTGTGCGACACGATTGGAAGGCATGAGAATCGATTGAGCTTCAGTGAAATTCAGGTGGTCAATTTTTTATGATCAGCTCTGTACCTTTGTCACATGTCAGTCTCTACTTGGTGAAAGTGTTCTAAGCTTCATTCATAGACTGTTTATCCAGGTTCACAAAGAAGCCAATTGTATCTTGCAGTGAAATGAGGAAATACAATTTTTGGTTTCATTTAAAATGCGAAGCTGATTTTTTGGTTCTTATTTGGACATTTCTTTCTTAATGTTGCTGAATGCTACCCTGTAACGGCAGTTATTTGTCTAATACGAGCATGTTTCCTACAAACCTGTCATTATTCAACGAGTAAATTGTAAGCGCATGCTCGGGATGAAAATTAATTTCGGATAAATATTCTTGAGTAGTTCTTTCACAAAGAATAGTATTTGAGGAATGCATTCGCTTAAAGCAGTTGCAATAGGAAGACATTAGTAGTTCATCATCCATCCCGAACTTCTTTCAAAGGGCCGACTGAGAACTGAATTTCATTTCACTTGCATACAAGCTACCTTTGCAATTGCGCAATTCCCAGGCAAAGCCATCTCACATACATTTAGCAGAATGCAACCGAATTCCTAACAGCTAAACATCACTGGAGCATTTCTTTCCACATCATATAGTCTTCAATGCTTCATTGGACCCCGAGAATCGAACATGATCTGTAATGTTGGGACCGCTTGTTCTTGATAGAATTTGCAATGAGGAATCCCATCAACATCGTTCACTTGTCATTCTTTTTCTTCTTAAGTGCACTGCGATTCAGATATTTCCATATCAGGGTCAGTCGGACAAACGAATGGCTGCTACATATGATGAGAAAGATGTAAATATCGAGGCCGACGGATATGGTAGCAAAACCTTTGATTTGGGTCAACTGCGGTCGTACAGTCACAATGATTGCGTGATACGGTTGACAAAAGGAACATGGGAAATGTGATACCCTTCAAATGATTGGAGTTGGATCTAATATCTCAAAGAGACTTTTGGTCGGAGCTTTAGAAAGACAGTCGTCGATCATTACGTAATATTTCCTGCGCACGGACATGTGATTTGATGAAGACAAAGACTCCGAGCATGTTTGACTTGCTCCGAGGAAAAGCCAAAATGACATCGATTATCATCGATAGGAAACAATATGTAGAATATCAAATGTAGAATGTCATTTGAGAATTAGAGTTTTAATCATCGACTGTTTGATTCTTGAAGAAAGAAGGAACTAAAATATAACCATACTAACCTGACACAGGAAGGTGGCATGTTTTGAACTCTTTGCGAGCAAAAGCATTTTGATATCAAAAGAGTTGAGTGAGGAACGATTTATGAAGATTATCAGAAGTAAAATGTCAAATAGAAAGTCTTTTTCTTCTTGCATGAGACTGGTTTGCCATTCTAATTATATTTCTTCTTACCAGTGAATAAAATTGAAACAAAGTCTTCTTTACAGCATCAATCAAAGGCTTTGACTTTTTAAATTATTGGCATGTTTCTGATAGCGAGTCAACTTGCTATGACGAACCTAGACATCACACCGTGGACAATGATATGCGACAAAAACTTGTCAACTTCATTCCAGCATCAATCAAAACAAATCCATTGACAAGTATGTGATCCTGTGCGGAAAATTTCCACTATGGATTTTATTCTATAGGAATTCAAAAGAGGCTTGGGACCTTTCAGAGAGTCACTGAAAAAACTCTTTTAGAAGGCTAAAGTTCGCCATGATTATCACGGGTTCGATACTTTCTTTAAAAATGCTCGAGATCTGATTGCCGATGTCCACACATCATTAACGGATCATATTACATGAATTATTTGCAGTTTACATAGAGCGGAAGTCCACTCCTGCTATGTGATGCAGTCCACCCCCAATTGACAGCATCAAATGGTTTGTATGCCCAACATTCTCGCCTCTGCACAGTGGTGTAGTCCGTCTAGCCTAACCTTCTCTACACAGTGGTGTAGTTCGTCCAATGTCTTCACAATGATATAGCATCGGTCACATTTGTTCGCTTCTTCGTCTTCGGGGTATGCCAGTTGAATATCACGCCCTATTATTGCTGCAATCAAAGTGCGGCCCTTGTACTTGATGCAAATCAGACAAAGTTTTTCACACTTCAATAACAAGTAACGTTTGCAAACAAGCGTGTGTGGCAGTTCCCACACTAGAGAAGTATTCAACTTCAACATTATCACATTTCTTTGCCATTCTGGGAACTTGTTATTCTGCTATCGCATTTCGATGAAAAGCTTGTTGAGATGACCTGAAGAAAACATGTTTTTCGACATTTACGCATCAGGTCATCTATCAATCATGGATCCGGAATTCATGATCCAAAATTGATATTTTCGGTTCATTTCGTATCCTCTGATTGCTGACGCTACACCTCTTTAAAGCATCAGAATTCTTTAATGTCGAATTCTCTGCCAACAATACATTACCTGGAAAAAATCACCTCTTGGAAAATGAAACACAAGTGATGTACATTCGTCTCTGAATCACAAACGGCAAATTAAAAAAAGACAAATCAAGAAAATTGAAAATGCAGTGATAAAAGTCTTCTTTCTATCAAATCCTCGTGCGTTAAGAATTTCGCAAATAAAAGAAGTTCACGAAATTTTACTCATATTTAGGGAATCGAAATGAATTCGATCCCATCCGTAATAATTTCTTTCAGAGTTTTATAGAATTAAAGTTAGAGTAAAATCAAGGGTTGGATCAATCATTCTTCGAATGTGCAATCTTACGAGTCCGCATAGTATGTACAAGAAATCTCTGATTCATCAATTCCATAAAGTACAGTCCGTTTCATAAAAAGTGGATCATCCTAAAATTTGACTAAATAAAACATAAGTATGATACAGAAAGCATTTTTCATGTTATTTCATATCCCTAATATATTTAAATGTCCTTATATAATCTGATAAGCTATGATACAGTAACGGTTCTTAAGAAGCTAATATTTTGTGGCCCTACCCTTATTGTCAATGACATCACCAATTCGTCTACGCATTGATTCGATGATATCGTTGATTTTTGACTGATCTAACTTTCTCCACTCTCTTTTTAACAGTGACGTAAGTTGTGATACGCCATCTGTAGGTAGCAGTGAACGACGAACGTTACGTTTTAGAATACTCCATACATTTTCTATGGGATTCAGATCAGGAGAACGAGCTGGCCAAGATAATGTCCTAAGTCCTAATTGAGACTTGCATAAGTTGGCTACTACTCCTGTGCAGTGACACGTAGCATTATCATCCATAAATAACCAAGTCGATGGATCACCAAGTTGATCTGTCATTTGGCCAATGTTCATTCGCAAAACATTCACATAGCGTTCAGAATTCATGGTTTCTTGCTGTATGTGAAGTTCAGAGCGGCCATTGGTCCAAATCCCAGCCCAAATCAGTAGAGTAGCACCATCTTGTATCCGGGGACGATGTAAATGTCTCGGAATTTCCTGATCAGATTTTATCCATAATCTCAATCGACCATCACTATCCTTCAGACGGACTGATGCCTCATCAGACCAGACAACCCGATCCCATTGATTTCGCCAGTGACAATGACTCATTGCCCATCTGAGACGTCATTTTGTATGCTGATCTGATAATTCGATCTGAGAGGGCCTCTTGCAGCTCTTGAAATTCGACTCAATAAGTCTTATACGAATAGTGGACTTAGAAATAGACGAGTCTAGTGCAGCCATCTCAGTTAACGAGAGACTTGGATCAACTTTAACAAATCTCAAAATTAGGCGGTCTCTACGTTTGGATGTTTTGCGTGGACGGCCAGAGAGTCGAAAATCATCATTATGCCATCGATGCACATTTGTGTAAGGGACATTTAGTCGCTTGCTTGTAGCTCGCAAAGAATATCCTAGTTCTAGCAAGGCTGACACTTTGCCTTTTGTGAATGCGATCTCGTTATTGTTCATTTGTGCTTTGTATTGTTTTCAACTGGTAAGAAATAGATTTCTAGCTGAAAGCAATCAGGAGTGCTGCCAACACCACCGCAACGAAGTCAGGAAGCTATGGAACATGAAGTCCAGTTAATCACATGTAGCAGTTACATTATTGTTGATGAATAATGGTGCTATACTGGCTCTGATTGACCGATTTTCTTTATTTTTGTTTTGCTTGATAGCTTTTGGCTTGTATAAAACATATTACATAACAAAGGAAACAAATGTAATTTTATAAGAGTGAGGTATGATTTTGTGTAACATTGCTAAATGAAGATCAAATTATCTACTACTTTTTTATCTATAACAGGAAAACAACTCAATATTCATGCTTGAAATTTCCAACAATGATATTAGTAAGCACAACTGACATAATTCCAAATTTCAGAGAAATTCGTTCAAGTTTGCCGGAGTTAGACAAAGTTGAAGTTAAGGCGATGTTTAAGGGTGATCCATTTTTTATGAAACAATCTGTAGAAAGCTTTATGAATTTCTAGATGCAGCCAGTCTACTAGTTTTTCGACTAGAAACTCGACTTTGTTTCATGAACCGTCCAATGAAATTCGACCTGAGTTGTTAGCTATCCACCGACTCGAGTTCATGAAAACCGATTCTATAGGCGCAGTTAAACTGGCGCTCGTTGATTGTTTGATTAGTGTATAATTAGGTGGAAAATCATTGGATAAATGGCACCCTCGTTAACACATGACGTTCAACTGCAGACTCGAGCACAATGTCGTTGCATAGTAGTAAGCATAAACAAAAGCTTTGGCGTTTTAATGAAACTCCCAAGGTCGCTTTTTCCTGTCTCCGCTATTGGCTGTAGTTGCGAAATGACTCAGCGGACTTTTCAATTCGTCGATTATAACGAAATGAGTAGAGAAAGTTCAGACCATAGGAATCCCACACTCTGTAATAATAAAGGACTAGAACAGTCATGGGCATTTATCTGAAGTTGACTAGAATGGAAATTGACTCAAGGTCGCGGCACATCCGGGGAGCTAAGTTGGGGCATGAGCCACCAATGAGAAGCTTAGAATTGCACACGTGACTGATTCCAACCCAGTGATTCAGTCGTTGACAAGAGTATCTAAGCGAAAATGCGTGCGATTTTTGTGCCACTATTGTGAATTGCATGAAGCTTTAAGTCCATTCTAGAGGTTTTATTGTTATCAATTTCTATATTTGCAATGGCCGTGATGATCCATTCTTCGAAGGATTTTATTGCAATGACTTGAACAAACTGTGGCAGTATTTGCTTGCTGGACATCGCAAAACTCGATTATTAAATGAAACTCTGAACAATAAGATGTGACACATAAGATTCTTCTCGCACTCAAATGTGTGCCAAGACTCTCCTTTTCGGAATGCATAAAGCCTCAAAGGTTTTACTCACAAAACAATAGAAGTCCGACGCTGCGTAATGGATAAATGCAATTTATTCCACAACATTCTGTCTTTTCAACTATAGGCTTCAGATTTCCGTGAAAATTTGCATACATGCTTATTTTTTTATGCTGAACACGAAAATCGTAGCGGCGACCACACCAAATAAAAACTTTCCATAGAAGTCTAGCACTTTTAAAATTCCATTTTCTTCTACATCTCGGTCAGAGGACAATGATCTCGGTCAGATAGATGTCGAACAGGAAACTCTTCGGCTTCTGCATTTGGGTTGCTAATGAGACTGGAAACTTAGGATGAATGCTTGCATGCGTAAAGCGAAGTGACCAAAATGTAATGTATTGCATATAATATCCTTTGACCGTGAACCGCCTTGTCCTCTGACCGAGATCTTCAATATCAACGTTGTCCTCTGACCGAGATTTTTAAGGTCTCTGTCAGAGGACAAATTGATGTCGAACAGGAAACTCTTCGGCTTCAGCATTTGGGTTCATGAGACTGGGAGCTTAGGGCGAATACTTGAATGCGTAAGACGAAGTGATCTAAATGCAATTGCATACATTATAATGTCCTTTGACCGAGACCCTTGTATTCTGATCGAGATCTTCAATTCTAACTTTGTCCTCTGACCGAGATTTTTTAGGGTCTTTGTCAGAGGACATTCTCGTGGTTTTTGGAGATTTTGAGAGGGTTAATTTATATAAATGAAAAATTTCTTTTGCATAGATGTTAAGAGCATGGATCACTCCTATGCCGCGAAATTTCATCGATTCTTGACAAAATTTCTGGTTTCAGCATCCATATGAAATTTTTAGGAATATTCAAATACTCTGGTCGAAAAAACGGATAAAAATATTTTTAAATCAATATTGCTCACTTGTAATGTCACCAAGCTGAATTTTCTTTACGGATTTATAAACTAGCACACTAGAGGATTCGTCTGGTGCAAAACGTTTGATGGAAAAATCAGTATTCTTCGAGAAAAGGTACCTCGGTCAGAGGACAGAAAACGTCTCGGTCAGAGGACATTTTTTCATTGGACAATGGAAACCCAGTGAAAATTCAATGATTGATATTAATTACAATATTTAAAATTAGACTGTCTTAAAGAGCTTCTACTTTCAGGTGATATGCACTGTAAATATTAGTGGGTGTATTTGAATGTAGCTGATCGAAAATCCGTGTTGAAGTGAGAATACTGTAACTTTGGACATACTTTTTTGGTCTCTTTTCAGCAAAAAAAGGCAGCTTGTGAAGGTCTTGGCTTTGTGACTTTTAAAAACCATGCTATAATAGATGAGATCCTGACGGTTCGATTAAAAAAAACTATTGAAATCAGTTCAGAAATATGGATTTTACAAATCAAAGACACATTTTTGTCAAATGTTGTGGATTAAATTGGATTTACCCTATTAATATTGAATGACTAAAATGGTCATACACATTGAAAACAACACTACGTCGAGGACACGTGCCGTCATGACAACGGTGCCTAAACGATGCCGGCTTCCAATGACTGACAAAAAATAACCAACACAATTCAAGTTTACATTCGAATCCTACTAATTACTGATGTCGTCACAATGCCTAGTCTACTCTTTCAGCCGATACGTTTAAGGTGCCTACTCTTAGAAATCGACATATTTCAGCTAGCTCGTGTTATAGTAACATGTGACTACGAGGCACCTGTACACATGTCTGCTCGGTTTATACCATCAATCTTCTATCACTGTATAATGCTGGATTTCTGCATTTTTAGAGTTTGCTTCTAAAGCTGTTTCCGCCACAAATCGAATTATTTGAGTTCTTGTTATTTCTAGCAACAACCAATTTAAGTACCTGGACGCTGGAGCGGTCTCCGTGGCACAGTGGTTAAGTGCTTGGCCATGCGACCTTTCGGTCCAGATGTCGAACCCCGAAAGTGTCACTGAAAGTCGTCAGGACCACAATTGTAAACTAAATTCTGGCTAAGTCAGCACCGTCCAAGGCCCCCAGAATGTGATGCTAAATCATCAAAAAAAATCAATTTTTGTCTCAGATTCGAATGTAGATTGAAATCAGTCGAAAACGTGAAAGTGATTCCAAAATCATATGAGAAATTGGTGTTCCTGAATTCCATAAAGGGCAAATCAAATGTACTCCGTACCCTTAATTCACTTAAATCCAATTTTGTCTTTGAACAGATTAATCGCTATGAAAATCCGCGAACTTTCTCAGCTACTGTCTGGGAGTTGTCTTCAAATTATCATCAAATGCACAAATCTCTCATCGAAGCGCATCGATGTCAATCAGTACAAACAAAAGTCTGACTATGTCAAGGTGGGCTATACATGAACATGAAATGAACAGAATGAATGTAGCTCTTCAGATACACCGCGGGATATTTCTAAATGAATCTGATCCGCAATAATCAATCGCATTATGCAGTCACTCTTTTCGATTATCTATTCGTAAAATAGAATTGATTCCTACTTGAGTTGATTGATGACTACTTGAATACATTTTCGCGACTTCAATTTTCCCGAATTCGCTCACCAACAAAAATACATTCAATACGTGAATTGCAACATAACTGGAAATTTCATAATACTTACGAAGCAGATTTAAACCGATAATGTCAAGACGTATTTCTCTATACATTAAAGTAGTGTAATAATTAAATGGATAGTTGCGCATCAAAAATATATAATTTTAGCTGATAGTGACAAATGAATAGTATAACTAATAATAAATTGATATTAGTTATTATTACTAGCACGAAAGTCAGCGAAGTATCTACTGTAGATTATGAGGAAAGTGCTAACAAGACGTTTGCTTCCGTAGACCTATGAGGCGAGGAGCAGACTGAAATCATCCAAACAGATTGAAATTTGACTGACATTTCTCATGTGATGTTCCATAGAAGTCCAACAATCTATGATAATTAGGGCAATTTTATTAAGACGTCATATTTTGTCATATTTATGTCATATTTTTAGGGTGAGGTAATATCATCATATTTTCTGTGTCTGATCATATCTAGTCATATCTTGGTCACTTTTCTGCAATTTTAGACTGTTGGAGTTGCGGGGAAGAGGGGATGGAAGATGACCGATGCTTGCAAAATGACGCAATGTTGGTCTTCTCAACAGAGCGATGCAGTGTGAGGATAGCTCCAACGCATGCCATTGCCTACAGATGTAAATGTCACCGACGGCGCCAGGATTGGCTGTCTGTCGTGTGCCTTTACTTGTCAGCCAACCGCCGCTTCGGCAGAGCGTTTTTCTCCATGTTGGTATTGCCTTTCCAAGATACTATGCAAAGACAGACCTTTTTTAACATCAAATGTAGTAAACTACATCACTATTTTGTACAGCAAGCTGTAAATGGGTATACTGTGGTAAAAGTTTGAAATACATCGTTTTATTTACTGTAAATTGAACTAAGCTTTATCTTTAACTTTTTGCCTGAAAATGGAAACATAATTTTTGCTATATTTTAAGATTTTTAGGTCACATTTTTTCGAGCCTAAGGTAGTAAAAAATTACCATAACAATAATAATAATAAAGACCAGAACGGACATGTGCTAATCTTCCATATTTCACAGGATTCTGTTTCATTCGCTGCTTCGTTGTTGTACAATCCACGTGCAAGGTTATTTTTGATGAAAGTGTGGTATTGAAAGGAACAGGTGGTTGTTAATCAGCTGAGCGTGTTGACGTTCACCTGTTCCATCACCATCCGAGCTTCATGAATAAAAGATGCCCTACTGATAGTGTTGTCAAGTATTGAAGAAACAAACAACATCATTGAAATGATCGCTAGGCTATAAAATGCATCAATGATGTAATGTATTTTCTGATCAATCACATAGAAATATGCTTATATGTACATATACGTAGATTTAAATTTCTAGTTGATTAATACCACAGCAGAAGCTCCAAAACATGTGATTAATTTTCAAGAGGTATGCAGCCTCACTAAAGTTCACAATTGCTTATATGTACTTTTTTGACCCCAATTCTCTGTTCCGGACGTAGCTATGCCATCAAAGTTATCTGACTTTAACAAAATCTTATTCATGATTGGGCTAATGCATTCAGGATTTAAGTTGTATTTGTAATCGATGTATTAAAGCACATTAACTGAGAAAAACTGGATAAGAAAATTGAAGCCTAAGTTCAATCGTAAAGATGAGTGATCATAGTGCTGCTTTACTTAAGCATATTGCTTGAGCCATTGCAGGTTTTTACTTTTTGGTCTTGATAAAAGCACTGAGTGCCGAAACCGGTTGACCCGTTTGCAATCCTGCTGCCAATGAAGATTCGGCTAAAAGAAAAAAGGGAGTGCTATTTTACATTTTGTTTATGTTTTGACGAGTTTGAATAATTTATCAATGATGAGCTTCGAAGGTAAAAGATGCTGCGGTGATGTCCCTCACCCGCCAGTAACAACTACCCATATTTAGATTGGCCAGGATCAGCAAGAACTTACTCCACAGTTTTGTTATCTCGGAGACATGCTTGGTCAAGCGGGTGGCTGCAGGGACGCTGTAGCGATGAGACTTATGTGTCCATGGAAGAATTTTCGAGAGCTCCTTCCCATTCTTACGAACAGCAGCATTCCCTTCCAAAGTCATGGCCATGTTTTCAACATGTGTGTGCGGAGTGTAATGATTTATGCCAGTAAGACGTGGCCAATCACTATGGAGGACCTCAATCGTTTAAGCCGTATTGACAGCGCGATGATTAGATGGATCTGTTACAAAAAGCTAACTGATTGCGTTCCTAGTGAGGATCTCAGAAGACGGCTTGGCATCCATCCACTGGAACCTGTCATTCGATGGGGAAGACTCCACTGGTATGGTCATGTGCAAAGAATGCAAGAGGACTCCTGGCCAAAGAATGCAATGACTCTGGAGGTAGAAGGACGCAAACCAAGGAGACGACCGAAGAAGAGGTGGTGCGACAACGTGCGAGCCGACTTCAAGGAGTTGAACCTTCGGCGTATTTATGTTCAAGACCGACGCTTGCCGACGTCCAGCACTCGAAACACAGGGAAAATGGACGTTAAATCGTGGTGTGGGCAATTTCCTCATAACTGTAAAAATTTGCATATCTCACATCTGGTACACGGTCACAAGTCAAGTTCATTTAATAAAATCGAAACTGCATATATATTGGGGATTTAATTAGCACTGAGTTGCTACTCTACCTAATAAACGTACTGTATGGCACGAATTTCGACCACAGAAATGAACTCTACCAATAGATCCGCAATGTACAGCATCCGAATTTTCTTTCCAAATGACTTACACGTCTGAACTTGAAGCGCAAGGCGTCGGATATTTATGTTCACAGCGACAATTGTTGTTTCTATCCGTTTGAGATAACTCTACCCGTCTTCTTGTCAGACAGAGGAACCTGTGGTACTCAATTTTAATTTCTCATGCGAGCGCGGACATATTAGTTCCGTTTGCAACTGCTGGTGAAGGCGGAGAGAGAAACAACCGTCTGTCTATAGATGATGAGCTCAGGATGATAAAAAGTTTGTTCGTTGGATAAATTTCAGTTTCAATACCGAAGTTAATTTCGTTGCCTCTGAGGCGTCGTCGTGAAAAAAGACTTGAGCTCGAATGACTTTCATGTAACGAAACTAACGGTTCTAATCACATCTTTCTTTTCGTCTGACTAACTCACTCACAGGATAATGTAAACTTTCTTTTTCTTCATTTGATAGACTGGGTTCCCGAAAACAATGGCATTATGTCAATTTCAGTATTACGAGGACCTTTCAATCATCGGAACCTTCACCGATAGCCTAACAACTGCAAAATGAGCGCTAATTTATCTGCAGATTTGAGCTTGCAAGAAGTAATATCATTTCATAGACTTTTGTCTCATTTAGAAGATCTCCCCGAGAAACCATATTTATAAGCTCATCACACACGTGCACTGTACTCAATCATTATATTTTAAAGTGACTTAATTAACTGATTCGGATTATTGCTCGTCTCCATCACATTCAGTTTCAGCTTGTGCCTCCTCCTCTCTCCTCATACAGGCACCTCTTTCTCTCTCTCTCCCTCACTCCTTCTCTCTCTCTCTCTCTCCGTCACTCCTTCCCCCTCTCGTTCTCTTCTCTCTTTCTACTTGCAAAAGGGGGCTAAAGAAGAAAGCAAACCGAAAGATTCTCCTAAACATATCGCTTTTGAACAAACCAACGCAAGCGGCAAGGCAGGCCCTCCTCGTCTCACGCACTCTCTCTCTCTCTCCATCTTCCTCTACGTTTCTAGTTCATTACGAGATATTCAAGTGTCCTCTGCAGTCAAAACACAGCGTCAACCGATCACGTGGTGCGCAGTACACTGGCATGAACGACGGATATATGAATGTTTGACAGACAGATCACACAGAAAATAAGTTGACTGAGTTGAACGAGCAAAAGTAAAAACGAAGCAAAAGTAAGGAATGCAAATCGTAGCGAGAATGTGCTCTTCTTAAGTGTAATGATTTCAAAATGTCTCTCCTTAAAATCATGATAAAATAAGATACGAGAAAATACACGACGTTTCAAGAGACTACTGCAGATACACAAAAGTTCCTTAGCACCCGTAGAAGATGCATATCGCCATACATGGACTGATTTGAACTACTGGAAGATGTCCAACCTATGCTAAAGGGCCGTCTCTGCTGCCAAGGATTTTTTGTGAGAGAATTTCTAAAATCTGATGACATTATTCTAAAAAATAAAGTAATCGAATGATGTCTGCCACTCTAAGTTGACCGGCCTTGACCAGCTAGGGTGCATAGACGACGGCCTAGCCACCAGGTCTTGACTGACTGTTTCTGACTGCGGCACAGCCCCGCCCGCCTAGTACCAATCCAAAATCCTAGAACACAGGCAGTCACCATCCGAGTCGGATCATTAAGCTTCAGAATGTCAATTACTGACATCAGTTCCTATTACATCCTAGTATTAATTGTAAATATTATTCGCTTCACTGTTATGAGGTACATATTTTCAAGCTTGTCAAACTGGAGATCTGTCTGCACGCCAACCTTTTTTCTCGACCGGAAGTTTTATCAAAGGCTCAGGAGAGGTCAATTTCCGTTAGCTCGGCTGAAGACGTCCCACATAGCGTGCAGACGTCAACGATACGTGATGGATGATTACCGCGATTGACGGAGGACAAAGCTGAACAGACATTCGGGGCATCAGAGACGAAAAAGTGATATCCTTCAGCCAATATTCGGAAGTCGCAGCAGTTTCTTCAAAGAGACACTGCGTGCTGAGATATCACGGAAAACAATTTATTGAAACAAAGAGAATTGCAGAAACTCTGTATCATCAGCTCGGTAGGAGACTATTCGACCTATAGAGATGTTGTTTGTGTTTTCAATATCAAAAAATTGCAGTGAGATGAAAGTATGGAAATAATAATAAATCAAATCGTTGTTTGAGATGGTAAAGGGATGCTGTGTCCTCTATCGACGAAATTCAATACAAGGTGAATTTTATTAACAATCAATTATCGTTAAAGACATCGATAACAGACATCAAGCAATGCTGAATCGAAACTCCAACATCGTGGGAAAGTTGACATCCCAAGTGAAAAGAAAACCACATGACGTTAAATATACAATTGATTGAAATCCATGAAGTTAGAGCAATATGATGAATAGTTTAGAAAGTTTTGAACTTACTTGTATGATGTTGAATTTCGCCAAGTTCCCTTTCATTATAAAAATTGTTTTGATAGCGATAATTACATTAAGTTCGAAAATGTGAGCCTCTGACGACTGCGATAAGATCAAAACATTGTCAGAGTCCTGCTTCGTGAAAGAGAAGTCAATTTAATAATTATTTGAATCAAGTCAATTAGACCGATAGAATAGGTCACTGCTTATTTTGGGAATGAGAACAATGTTCAGGGTATCACGAGGTGCAGTTCTACTGATGCCAAAGAGATAACGCTTTGATGGATTGTGCAAATGAAGATGATTTATCTGCATGATCACCATGTACCATTTGACAAGATTCAAGCTCGAAAGATGAAGTTAACAGTACGGCAGCCAGAGCGAGTTTCTGCAGGGAAAGAGGTCGAAAATAAAACTTTCACAGAATTATGTACACCCCATGCCTACCACGAATCTGCGCGTCTGCCGAGTTCTACCTGGTTCCTCATCTTGTCAGACAGGATCAAAGTAAAGATTGAAGCTTCCAGTCAACATGAGATTTTTTATGTTTTCTCTCATAAATTGAAAAGCATTAGCTCTAGCATTTATGTATGAAGCTACACACAATCAGATTCGACAAGCCTCCTAATGTCGGCAAACACAGACATTTTGGCCATTTTTATCTATATCTAGCTACATTTTTGCGTTCATCGCTGATCAGAAGTATAATAATAATATCCCATACACATGATAGGAAATGACCTGAAGACATACCTCTTCAAAAAGTGTGGCTCTAGACTTAGCACTTTGCGGCATAAGAAAAAGCGTAAAGAAATTCATTTTAGTCAAAAAGTTAAATCTGTGTCCCATTAGTTTAACATGTGTTTTACTTTGATCCTGTCTGACAAGAAGAGGAACCAGGTGGAGCTCGACAGACGCGCCGAATCGCAGTAGCCATAAGTTTTACACTGTACATAATTCTGTGAAAGTTTTATTTTCGGCCTCGTTCTCTGGAGAAACTCGCTCTGACTGACGGATTATAAGTTAAGAATCCAATTATTCTTCGATTTATTCTTCTAACGAAGAATAGAAACTGCAAAATCCATGATGCATCGAAAAATAATCATTCTTGTAACGGTATGTCGTTTGTAACCTCAGTTATGAGAACTTCTACCTGATTTCAACGAATCGTCTTATGCACTGCATTAAATGTACATGTAGATATCGCTTACAGGTGCATTGTCTTCGCATTGGCAATAGAGATGATAATAGTGCTCCATTGGTTCAGATTTCTTCTGAATAGTTCTTTCTTCATAGTTCTTCATCAGATGTCTACATTGTCCTTAATTGATATACTGAATACCACAATGCAAGCTACAGATTGTTTCATAAAAAATGGATCACCCTTAAACATCGCCTTAACTTCAACTTTGTCTAACTCCGGCAAACTTGAACGAATTTCTCTGAAATTTGGAAGATATCAGTGTTGTGTATTAAATTTCATTTGTTGGGAAATCTCAAGAGCAATAGAAATTAAGTGTTTCTAGATAAGATAAGTAAAATATCATTTAATTTCATCTTATTTAGCAATGTTACACAATATCATACTCATAAATTTTTAATGATAATAAAATTCCTTTGGTTATGTAATATGTTGTTTACACTTCAATCAAGCACAAAAAAAATAAATAATTCATCGCCAAATCAGAGCCAGTATTCACCCATTATATATCAACAATAATGTAAATGGCCTGACTGATTTGCTGGGGGCTTTGGTTTCACTAGCTTACTGGATTCGCCGTGCGGTGGTGTTGCTTCCTGATTCATGATTGCTTTCAGCTAGAAATCTATCAACTACGAGTTGCACGGTTGAAAACAACACAAAGAAGAGGGCAACAATAAAATTCACATAACAGGGCATTCAGAAGAACCGCTCTGCCGTCACGCATATAACATCCAAACAAGCCTAATAAAAAGATGAGATTTGTTAAAGTTGGATTCCAAGCTAACTGTTAATGTGGGCATTCACTGAGATGTATTGACAAGTCCACTATTCGTAGAAGACTTAGGCCCCTAGAATTTTTAAGAAATAAGAATTTCATCAGGATCGATTTATCAGATCAGATACAAAAAGATGTCTCTCATCAGGGGCAGTTTTGGATTGGGGATGGGCGAAATCAATGGGGTTGGGTTGTTCAATGGCATCGTCCGTCTGAAGGGATGTTGATTATCGATTGAGATGATGATAGTGATTGATCAGGAAATTCCGAGATTAATTGGTACATCAGGGTCCGTGTAAGGTGGACTCACCTATGATTTGGGCGGGTGGGACGACACTGGCGACTTGTTTGGGCAAGAAACAATGAAATCTGAACATGAATTGAACGCTATGCAATGAAATTTGGAAGCCAATGTAAATGAAAATGGACAGATGAACATTGTTGGAATATGATCCATCTTATTGGATCCATTTGGATGATAATTGCTGATGTATACAGTGTCAACGTGTCTAACTTATGTTAGTACTTAATTCTGGCTCAGCTAGATCATAGATTGGCCAGATCGTCATCCTGATCTGAATGTCATAGAAAAATTAGAAATGTATTGTGTGTTTCTAAAATGTAACGTTCGGTTCACTGCTACCTACAGATGGGCGTAGCACAACTTACTACACAGTTAAAAAGAGAAAAGAAAGTTAGATCAGTCAGAAATCAACGATATCAATCGAATCAATCGTAGACGAAATTGGTATTTTCATATTGATTAAGGGGTAGGGTCCACAAAATATTAGCTTCTTAAGACCGTTGCTGTATCATAGCTTATCAGATTATATAGGGACATTTAAATATATTAGGGACATGAAATAACATGAAAAATGCTTTCTGTATCATACTTATGTTTTATTTAGTGAAATTTTAGGATGATCCACTTTTTATGAAACGGACTGTATCTAGCTGATAGTGAGAGAGACTATCAAAACAGAAGCCTGAAGTCAATTGCAAAGAATAAGTGGTGAAAGTGATCGTGTTATTAATTTTAAATTGACTGCTTGAGCCCTTGACGGCCCTTTATTTTGAGTCTTAACAGAGGCATTGAATGTTGAACCCCGGTTGACCATGCTTTTGCCCTTATCTGAAGGATGGATTGTGTTATAAAGAAAGGAAGGCAAATAACTTGTAGAATACCACAATCAATTAAGTGATAAGAAAACATTGCAGTTATAAAGATTTGTTCAGAGATGTCGTATTTTCACTTCAACAAGCTTTTTCGATTCTATTGAGAAACGGATTTATATCATTTTTCTCGTTTTACTAACTTGAAAATTTCTTTCTGCGCTGCAAAATATCGGCAGAATTCGCTAGCATCATTACTTCAGAAAATGAAGAACCAGTCATTCAATCTAATCATGTGAGAGAAGTCTCTAATTCAGATATTCCTACCTGAAAGCTAAAAATGTGCAAATACAAGAATATCTGAATTAGATGCTTCTCATACATCATCATTTTTCTATCTGACCTTTAAAACTGCTAGTCTAGTTGATGCTGACTGACTTGCTTGACTTAAGATCAATGAAAGTGTCTTTCTTTGTTGTTTTCTTGCTGAATTTCGGTTCATTGCCGGTCCCATCCGCTGTGATTGTGAATCCCTAAAAGCTCAACAGACAATTTACAAAGCATTATCCATGTCCTGTGTTGCCTTGGTGCTCATTGCACTTATTGGTGTACTAAATAAATAAATAAATGACCATGTTTCGCAACTTCTAGGCGATTTATGAACTGCTATATTTTGTCCGGCCTCCGGCACGTCATCTTGAAGGGAACGAGGGCGAAGATGAGCATTTTACAGGATGATGTGCAACCGATGCCTAATACGAATGTAAGCGTCTGCCGAGTTCTACCTGGTTCCTCTTCTTTTCAGATAGCAGAAAAAACAGGCAAATCCAAAGGCAAGCGAATTGAAGATTTCGGTTAAACTGATGTTTGTTGTTGTTCTCTTGTTGATTTTCTTTTCTTTTGTTTAGTAAAGCCATAGGCGTTGTCATGGAAAATCTTCAAGTAAATTTACATCATGAGTATGTGTTGTCATCATGTTTCTGATTGTTGATGTATGTAAGAATGCGGGTAACTGTGTGTAAAATTGACCAAAAAGCTGTGTTTACCGGCAGTAGAAAGCTTGCACATCTGAAGGTCCCTGGTTTAACAGACAAAAGTACATATTACTATAGAGAATTACTTAAAGACTTTCAATTTCAAAAATTGTTCCTTTGTACTAAATGCTTTTCACTTAATCAGAGAAAACAATGAAAATATCATTTTAACGGAAACTTCAATTTGCTTCCCATCGTATTCAAATGTGCATTTCTTTGATCTTGTCTGACAAGCAGAGGAGCTAGCTAGAACTCGTCAGACGCGCAGATTCGTAGTAGGCATAAAGTGCACATCATTCTGTGGAAGTCTCATCTTCGGCCTCGCTCCCTGCAAAAACTAGTGCTGACCTTTCTCTCCAACGTGGTCTGTGAGGCAAATTCCCGTTGCCGATTAGGAGCCGTTTCCCCGAAAGTTTTGGTGCTGCTGCCGAATTGTCTTATAGACGAATGAAAGAGACGTCTTCATGTGTGAGCACTTGCGTAGAAGCTGTCAGTAGTCCCACTTGACCATGAAAGACATATCTCTCCAGACTGCGACAGAATGACAGACTCCTGTCATCTGGGGCGATCGCACAGAGACACTGTTAGGTCAACAAATCACTAATAGTATCACTCACTCATTGAAATTTGCTGGTCACTAACAACTCACTATCTAACACTGTTTCTGTGCCGTTCCCCCAGGTTGGCAAATGAAATATCTACCTGTGAAAATTCTGTGAAACTTTCTGTCTTCAGTATCTCTTCATACAGCTCTGAGGTTTGTGTGGGGAGAAGCAAGTTGCATCTCGCTCCGCTTTCAGTTGTAGTTTAGTCTTCTATCCAGCAATCTCCTCAGATATAAATGTTGTAGAATGTAGATGGCGCTTCTCAACCGCTAGTAATTCTGTTGAAAGATGAGATCAAGGCAAGGGTGATAGATCTCTTCTCAAAACCAAACTTTATCTGACAGATGACCGAACACGAGGGACCATGAAACGATGACTTGCGAGTTCTCTGCTGATAATTTGTGAAAATCCTGCTAATTGGCATGCCTTTATGAAGAAAAATTCATTTTTAGTCGATGTGATTATATAATGCAACTAGTGCGACAATTGCGCGTCTAGATATCTACGTAGTAATAAAACGTAAATATTGAACACGTCAGTCAAGGTATCACGAATTTCGACACATTATTTTACATTACTCTCCGCATCGGAACCGGATCTTTGAAATTTGTGAATATATTAAACCCTAGGCGTTCCCAATGGAGAAAATATTGATTGGCCAGCAGGGGCCCAACGCCTGTATGATGGGAAGGTTTCGTCCGCGCTAAGTGACGAATGGACAGTTCTGCGAACAGGTACGAGCTGCCGAGCATGAGTAATTGGTCTTTTTAATTGTAGTGGAATTTAAATTCCTCCACATTCATGTTTTCGGAACAAGAGTTCGAAAGCTTAACATGTTCTCCGTTTCTGTACAGGATCAGTGAATCGGGTTTTCTGATCCCCTGGCGGGTGTCCGCTGGAGAATCAACAGGAACTGAAACGGAAACGTACAGCTAGCTCCAACGTGGAGACGGGTGGCGACGCATCACTGTCAGGCCGGCATACATACGACGAAACATCGCCGTCAGCGGGCTAGCGACGATGCCGGTCCGCCATTGTAAATAAGCTAAAATGTATTAAACTGAAAATGTATTCAAGAAGTCTGTGAGGAAAACAGATCAAAGGAAATACTCGTGTACCAAAGCCTCCAGTTCTCCAGGTTCTTTAGTAGCCAGCTGATCGTCTCACTTGATATTTCTATTCCTATGGTGCTGATAATGGACTATTAAAACATTCCAAACTGTTGAAGTGAAGACTCATAAACAGTGAATAAGGCCGATGCTCACCAAGAACTTGAAGTGTTGCAATGCGGCTGAGCTTCGGCGATCCACCCGTTGTAGCCTGACATCGATATCTGGCATCATCAGCAAGACTAACACGGCGGATTTGTAGATCATATCGACCTGAAATGGAAAATGTTTCACTTAGACAAGCAATCCGCTTTGGGGAAGGAATTCTGAGCTGTACAGGGTACGTAGGGGTATTCATTCACATTTATGGAATATAACATACTAAAATTCATAAGATCAGGGGTTATCAAAGATAATTTGCAAATAATTCTGGCAAGGAATCAATTAATTGCAAATATTTATCATCACCGCTTGAATAGACCAATTCTTGATTTTGAATTTTTCACTCCGTTTATTAACTTTAACGAATTCGGCTATCTGGGCCTACATATTTTGCAAGTCGCGTAATTGCTAATTATCAATCTTGATAGTGACCTGAATAGAACCCATTGCATGAAAAGTACATGTAGGCCTATATGGTCAATTCCACGTGAAACAGGACACATGCTGTATGTGATTTTTAAGATTCTAAATTATGCTCAAATAATTACAGTTTCTTGAAACCGCATTAGTTGGTATCAGTCTCTAACTATTAATTAAACAAAAGCAACCTCAAAAACAAATCATTTTCTCAGTTTTTTGACGCAATTTTAGGCTGAAAAGTGAACTCTCAAAAGCATGAAGTGATTATGTGAATTTATGTGCAAAGAGATTTTTGAAATCGAATTCGGTCTGACATAACATAGCTTTTTAATTGAAGAAGAGATCATAAAAGTCATGTCAGAATTTTGTAACGACCCAACAAAGATTGAATACAGATTGCCCGACAAGATACGAAATCACAGTTTGTTTGCATCATTGAAGGTTGCAGCGAGAGAATTTTTCTTCTCAAGCTGATCAGCTTTAGCTGGCTTTTATTTTATCTTATTCTGTGTCTAATACTGTCTTACCAATGTCTGTGATATGGTCTTGAAACCTTTTTGGTGTAACGCCGCATGTATAAATATAACTCGTGAATACATACAAACATGGTGAAAATTGGTATCTTGTGGACATACTAAAGGTTCGCCGAATAAAATACTTCCAGCATCTTTTGCTCCCGCTGACAATGACAGCATCACTTCGTGACACATCCTTTCACAAATGCATTTCCAGATTGCATAAATAGGCTACTCATTCATCATTTTAGGATTGCTCCGTATTTTTTCCGTTTAATGATTTTCATTGAATACTAATTTCATGCATTTAACTTGGGATCCCACGATATTGCCATTATTGGGGCTATTTGAATTTTTTCAAGTAAAAGTCTTTATTATTAAGCCTATTCAAAATTCAATGAAATTTGTTGTCAAGGAGTTGTACGAACTCGCTAAAAAGTGAAATGAATTGGAAAATGTTCATTAAAAACATGACAACCATTGAGCCGCTGGTCATTGTTTTGTTGTAGATTCCTGTCATACGGCGATTTATTGTAAGTTATTTTATAAAGATGATTTGATATAAAAGAGAGGTGATGCACCTTCCCATTGTCAACCACTGGAAGCCGCCATTCTTTAGAAATCGTTGTCATGACAATGCATGTGCACGACATGCTATTGTTTTCAATGCTTTGGTCCGCTCTTGCTTAGACTGAGTGTCTCCTATGTTGGTTAGCATATTGGGCGGTAAGATTCCTCCATCGAGCTCGGTCCTGCGCAGCAGCTTCGACGTCATGTGGCGCGATGATCAACCCCTGAATGTCACTTGCGAAGGTTCTCCTGCAAGTGCTATTCGGGCGTTCATCAGAAGGTGCCCACTTCATAGCCGTCTTCCGTATGCGCTTACTGTCCATTCGGAAACCATTCAGCCCACAGAATTAGATTCACCTGCGCGCGCATCGGTTTCCTGGATAGGAAGAATTGCATCTAACATTAATATCGAAATGGCACATCACAGAATTAGACGACTTGCTCCTTCTCGAATGGATAATTCGTGTATCGCTTGCGATTGGAAATGGCAAACAATAAGCTGTCAGCAGAGGACACCAGAGCCAGTGAGAGATGCGTGCGTGCTGTGATATCACTTCGCACACCAAAACACACATAGCTAACATTCGATTCAGTGTATGCACTATACAGCGAGAAATGTCGAGGAGAGGATGTGAAGATATCAGGTGAACTAATTTTCCTACACCTTCTACTTTCTTTAATAATGATCGGAAGGGCCAACATTATGGAGAAAACTAGTGCGCAATGATCTGAATTCTTCGAATCTGAAGGAACTTTGGAAATCGAAGCACTTTGCTGGAACTCACATTAATCCGCAAGCGACGCACGACTTTCTTTCATATCTCTGTAAGGTATTAGGAATTCCTTTTCGCCCACTTAGTAAGTTCCTCAATGTGCCATCAATTTCGTATTAATCACACTTCTAGCAAACCGAAGCAGATAAACAAACTATCTAATTCTGTGATTGAGCCAATGTAGCAGTCACGTGATGGTCACTGTTTTGCTTCCTTCATGGACTTCTATATTCCGCAGTTCTTACATGTGTTCCCTAAGATCCTAAGGCAATCATCTCTGTTAATGTTATGTTGATGCAGACAATGTAAAAAATTGCTCTTCGCAGTGGAAATGGAAATTAAAAACTCTACGAGGTTCAATAGAAAAGATTAGCGGGGCTCCGTTCCCTTGTTGCATAGACCGCCTATCTCGTGATTATGAGCGTGCACTTGTCATGTTGTCTTGCAATGTATGCTCACTTTGATACTGAAAGATTTTACTTAAGGCTCAACAAAGGGATTTTCTTTTCCTTTCATTTCCTTCATTTCTTGTAATCCTTCTCACAATCCCAATCTCGGGTTTCTATCTTTGGTGCAACATCTGGCATTCCAGGCAAGATGAGCACCAAAACACAAGGTGTCTTCCAACTTTACGAATTTCTCATTACAAATTAATTATAAACACTAAATTGAATAACGTGATATTTCCGTTTCTTCTCTCGCTCATTATTAACTCAAACTATCGAATCATTTGCCGCGAAATCTCAGCCTTATCAAAACATTTGCAATTAAGTTATAACGCAGTTTTTGTATCGAAGGTCTAATATTAATTTGTCAAAGGTTAGATGATAAATGGCTTGGCAAAATTGAAAAGGTGGCCCAAGATTTGCACTCCAATTTCCTTCTTCGATAAGTTCAAAGAAGTTTCGCTGCCATGTGTGCCCTTAGCAAAGTCGAAACTTAGAACAACGATTAAGGTAGATCGTCTCTTCCGTTTTCCAGGAAGGCAGCATTGCAACATGTAATGTTTGAGATAATCTCATTTTTGAGCGCAGTCCTTTATATTACAGGTTGAGTCATAATATTGTTTTGAACTCATGTCATACCTTTGGTATACCAGACTTTGGAACCAGATGGATCTGTAACTTCTTAAAGGACAGAAAACAGCGTGTTGTGTTTAACAACGTCTATTCTGAGTGGTTTGATATGCCAAGCGGCGTGCCCCAAGGCAGTGTTATAGGGCCCATACTTTTCGCTTTGGCTACAGATAGCCTTTCACCTGCTTGTTCAAATTCATATCATATTAAATATGCAGACGATATCTTGGTATTGCATTTTCTAAGACGTGCATCTGATGATTCTCTACAAGAAGAATGGAATCACATTAACTGTTGGGCACGTGATGTTGCGCTCCTTATGAACTTGTCAAAATGTTCAGCAATGGACATCATCACTAAAAAATCGTTCGTGACTTCAAGTGTTATTGCTTGTGATAACGTTTGCATTGACGGTGTGAACTCCATTTCTTATTTGGGTGTAACCATTTCTTGTGATCTCAAATGGAACGTTCATTTTCGAGAGATAGTGAAGAAAGTTTCCAAAAGAATCTTTATAATTACAATATTTAGCGCGCTGGTTGTGATACTGAATGGTTGTTGAAAAGTTACTATGCCTTCTTACGATCTTTTATGACTTATGGATTTCTATGTTTTTGCAATGCACCTAAATATCTTTTAAATGACTTTTTACGTGTTGAAAAACGTGTTTCCGCATTATTGGCATTCAGCATTCGGAAAGCATTTCATGGTTGTGCTCTGTAAACAAATCATGTGAAAAACTTATGTCTGTTGTAGGTACAAATTTTGAACATCCCTACGTTCGATGTTTTGCACTAGCGATGCGGAAGAACTACAAGCACTATCGTCCACGCTGAAAAATGATGAGATTTTCAGACTCTTTTAATAGTTATTGTAAATAGTCGCTATTTTTGTTTTCATTGCTCTTTTTCAATGTAAATAGTTTGTGGTACCTTGCATGCTATTCTTTACTTTCAAAACATGTCATCGAATTTTGTATGTGTTCTCCGATTCCTTGTAGTGAAACAATAAAGAGATCATTATTATCAATGAAGTGCTCACTAACACTGACTCTGACGTCTCAGGGATACATTGCCAGTTACAGGCGTGTCTCCCCCAGTCATCAGCACTAGCTTGAAGGGGCCAGGAACCTAACAAGAACCACCCCTGACAGACACCAAGTAGCTAGACCAAACTATCGCTACCCTAGACACAGCCATCAAGCAACCGCATCAGGTAGGTTAAAAAATGCACCCGAAGGTGCGAAGTAACGCAGATACGTTGTAGCGCTACAACGTATCTGCGTTACTTCGCACAGAGATCTCTGTGCACAGAGATGGATTCACTTCCCTCTGTCTGTGGGCTAGTCTATAGCAGAAAAATTATATCCCAGCCATTGTATTCAATGGTGGCAATCGATAGAGATTGACATGGACATGTTCGTCTGTCTTTGTAAGTGATTGGCCAGGCACGCTCAAATGAAACATTACTCGTATTAGATAGGGAACATACGAGCCTTAATTGTCAGATTGAAGTAAAAAAAACATGTCTTATACTCAATATTTTTCCGTGATAAATCCGTCAAATGGAAGCATTATTCACAATGTTCAACTCCTCACGATCTGAAGTTGCTGACTGTGTCGGTTTATTGTGGTGTCAATTTTCTGGTTCGTCAGAATTCAGGCTTGAATATGCATTAGGGTAAATGGAAAATTGATCTTCTTGCCCTACGAGACTCGTGCTGGCCGTGATCATCAGTATTGAGGAATGTCATCTTAAGACCAAAGCACGTAGACAGGACAATTTACCTCAATTTAGCTAAATTTGTGTGAGTTGTACATAGGTATATAGGATGCGCATCATTCTGTGACAGTCTCATTTTCGGCCTCGCTCCATGCAGAAATTCACTCTGGCTGTCGGACTATAGAGTAGATAGCAAAACTTCTTGTAGTTTCATCCACTCGGCGCAGATCTATATGCCAATACTGCTAGATTTCAGAATGAATCAAACTATCGGAACATCCAGCACTTCAGATTCGTGGAGGAAGACGGCATGTTGAACGCTACTTCACATGAAGGCTTTCGTATTTAAACAGGAATGATGGCAACCGTGCAAAGTTGACTAACAATGTGCCCGTATCTGACCATTATCAACCACTGGAAGCCTGTATCGTTTTGGTTACCGTTATCATGACAACGCATATCCACAGCGTACTGTTGTCTTCAATGTCCGTGTCCCTTCTATTCTTTTATTAGTTTCATAATATGTCGCATTTCTATTACTTTGACCTCATAGATGAACTCAGACTATAGAGCAGATAACAACTGCTTCTTTTAGCTTCATCTACTCGGCTAGGCGCCGATCCATATGTCAATGCTGATAGATTTCAGAATGAATGACAACAGTGAATCTTTGCAAAGTATACTGACTATTTTGACTACAGTGCTGATTATCAATCACTGGAAGCCGTCATCGTTTAGGTAGCGTTGCTATGGCAACGCATGTCCACGACGAAACATTGCTTTCAATGTTCATGTCTATTCTAGTCTTTAATTAGCTTTATAGAGTGTTGCATCACTAAGTGATATGCCACGCTCAATTACGCGTAATTCACGCGTAAACTGCGCGTAATTACACATGACCCTAAAATTCCGTGGCTATGCGTGACATTGCTGCAACATCTGTCGGCAGTAATGTTATAAAGACTTTGGGTCTCATGTGTCTGCATGTATCAGAGGCTAAACAATGTGATAGGACCTCAATTCTATGCTCAGAGAAGACAGAAAATGCTCAGCGGTTCATCCGTGGTTCAAGCGGCACCGCAGACAACTGTAGACGACGCGCAAACTATAAACGCTCGTCCGCGTATTCATAAACATTGCCCATGTTTTAACAACATCAGATCAAGTGATTTCTGACTCTTAGTGCAGCGCTTATGTACGCGGGTAGAAGAATAGAATATCTTTAACCACGGATGTTTGGGGTGTTTCGTAATTACGCGTGGCATGTCACCTAGTGATTTTTAACCTCATAGATGAACTCAGACCGGATTTGCCAAAGATTCCAAAAAATTTAACCTTCAACCTTTGCTAAGACTGATATTTGCCGGTCAATGTATGCTTCTATTCACCAACTTGGCGTTAGACAAGGGGCAAAGAGGGAACTTCATTCTTCCGTGTCGTTAGTTCATTTCAGAAGTTCAATGGTTACTTTTCACACGTTCGTTCCGTCATTCAATGCAGATATTCGACAATTACTGTTAATTCAATTGCTTTCGGTGCACGCCGCTTAAAAGCGTCACTCCGATTCATCCACAGTTCTTCTTTTATTACTACTTTTCTCTGTCAAAACGGTGACTGTGATTTATGGCAATGTCATTGTACATGCTTCTCTCACATCTCTTGCGTCAATTTCTGTGTCACAAATAAAGGACGAGCTCATAGCGGTGCAAAAAGTCCCTCAAGGAACGCAAAAGTTCATTGAATATGCGGTGTCGATAAACACTTATCGCAAATGGTTTCAATGTGCCGACACATTTCACCGGCTCTCTATGGGATGCACTCCGGAAAACAAGCAAGGTCTGAACAGATGCAAATAATCGCCAGCTGATGATTTGGCATGACATGACTGACACGCATCAGACACAGGACCATATAGTAGGGATATGTAGGTAGAGTGTCGACTTAAAAAGTATCTGTATACAGTGAAAATTTTTATATGAAAAGATTCATTTTTTCGGAGATTACGTTCCCGTAGTCTAAAAAATTATTTGAGCACTTTTGAAAAAAGTCAAAATTTGCCAATTTAAATACTACCGAGATGACTCTATATAAGCAGTATGAAACAAGTTGGACATCAAATGGAATAAATATTTGCTAATAAGCATCCTAACTAAGCGGAAATTAAGCTAATTTGCAAGGGAATTTCATGAGCCGCATTATAATGGAGGTCTTCATGAAAAAATCGCGATATTATTCGTGCTTTCTTGGCTGAAATTTCAAGTTTTTAATTCAATTTTCACCGGCATGATTTTATGATTCACTAAATGCATGTTTCATTTCTTGAATCTGAATAGTGATGTTGACCCATTCACATCTTTCAAAGTTAAATGAAATCACTTTCTTTGATTATGTGATTTTGCTCTACCAGCGGCAGGTTGCCTGTGAATGGCGCGTTGCCATTGGCGTGTTGCCGGATCACGCTCAAGAAAATACTCTTGAGGTTGAGAATGAAAGTAATAGGAACCCATCGAATTGCTAATTTAACAAACATCACCTCTGCAAGGCTGTCATGACACTGAGAATATGTGAAATAACATCATTCCTTCTGCATTACAATCATGATCACTCAATTCCGTGGCAATTTCTTCAAAACTGCAAAAATTTGCACATCTCACACTTGGTAACAATTACCAACTATATCCCCCTCGAGTTCATTTAATAAAATCGAAAGTGTATACACATTGGGGATTTTATAAATGCGGAGTTACCACTCTACCTAATATACTTACTCTATGCAAAGGACAATAAAGTATGAAAAACTATGGGTACTTTATCCCTACTTTACCCCTGGACATTCTGTTTCTTGGAGAATGCCCTCTACCAGTCGCGTAGCGTGCTTCAAAACTTCTCCGGGGCTAAAATCAGTATTGGCATATTTATACCTTATAGCATGCAGCATGTAAAGTACCCGGCTCTAATCTAGAAGTCACTTTGATTTTGATATTTTTAAATAATGATGAAAGAATGAAGAAGTGAAGGTATGCACGTGTTAACTATTAGCTAAACGTTTGTCAGACTCAAACTGTGGTCAGACTCGCCGTGATTAGCCAGGCAGTGTGTACTAAGTGTAACTCGTAAAGAATTCCCTGTCTTCGACCGGGTTGAATCACAGGGATGGACTGCTTCTTTGTGGGTTGCATGCACTGGCCGCGACGAGCTGAGAGGTGTCGCCGAGCTGTTCGGGCGCACGCGAACGGCACATTGATAGATTGGCTGGTTTGTCGATGACATCAACGAGCCATTGCTGATCATGTGTGGCTTGTGTTAGATTTTGGCCAATCCGTGCAATATCGGCGACACTCGGACAACTGCCCCTGAGAGAGGAAGAATGAGACAGAAAGTCATCTACAATTACACTGTAAACCTCAGACCGACAATTATCCTGCAAAATTACTGACAAAACCAACAGACGATTGTCACTTCCAATATCCTGCGATATCCGACGAATTTGTAGGTTCTCCACCGACATCGAAACAGATGCTTTGTATGCAAATTAACTGAACAAAAGGTAAGACATGATTTATTTTGACATAAGTTAATTAATTACCTACATTTTTAATAAAATTTAAGTTATAATTCATTGCTATTCATTTCGTCGCTTTTTGTCAGATATTGTAGGTGTTCAGTGGCAATCATCCTACATGAAGTAACAATGACCTACAAAATAGATTTTGTAGGATAAATGTCAGCAAATTGTCAGTCAACGGTTTACAGTGTACACATGCATCCGTTGGAAAGATGAAAAAAAGACTTAAAGATAGGCCTGAGATGTAGCGTTTGGTCACCGGCGCACATTGTACATGATTAAAATATGTTGGAGATATATCTAAGAAATACATTCAAGGCACTGCCCCGAATACCCTGATGGACGCTACGCCCCTGCCCTCTACTAGTAGTAGAACGTAGTTTTCTTTTCACATTGTGAATTAGAATTTGTGTTCGGTACATGCAGCTATGTCGATTGTCGGTAGGAAGATCCCTGCCAGACTTAATATCATTCACACCGGACGCGGCGCGTACTGAGATGTCAGAATTTTCGTTCAAAACTTAAGCAAACCTATGGAACTGTCCACACAGAGACGCGGGGACCGCACCGCGTCTGGTGTGAATGGACCCTTCTGCTGTAGCTTCTTTATAAACCTCACCTTAGTAATGCATAATACACACAAATATATGCTGGCTGTGTTTTTATGTCTTTCGGTTTCTGAAAGATAAGCAGTAATTGGTTTTGCCTATTATTCCTGTGTACAATGATAATTTACAATGGATGAAATTATTGAACTGGATACAAAGACTTGCATCTGCTAATAATTGAAACCATGCCAAGACTAACAACCTATACTATCTAAACTGGCTTACTAGACTATCTAGAGCTGGTGTCCAACTGGGTAGTGCACTAGTGAAATGTTGTCAGATAAATAGTGTAACGAATGTAAACAGCAGCATAATTATCAAGGTTACAAAATTGTTGACTGAGTGAAGTATTACTGCAGGTAATGGCTGGAGCTTCATCTGAGTTGAATAAAGAAGTCTCTCGCTTTAATGATATCGACTTTACAAATTCAAGGAAATATGCTTCGAAGCTCTTTGATATTCTTCTTTTTTTGTTACAAGTCATAGAAATCATGTAAGCTCATGATGAAAACATCCTTCTACTTTTTTTATAAAGGAATTAAAATAATCACAAAGAACTCATGTTTTCTGTCGTAAGAATCATGAAACAGCGAAAAGGACAACATCAAAGTGGAATAGGAAGAAGAATCACTACTGTAGGCTGTACAGAAGTCTCATGAGAGCATTCGGCAGAACATTTCGGAAGAATCAGATGATCTCAGTACTATCAGCTAATAATTTGCATATGTATATTTCTTTTTATCGAATATTTTGTGTTTTCAACTGATTTCAAAACAGGTTTGCTGTCTGTGCATGCTACCTGACGCTTCTGTCACTTGGTTGGGGTATCAGGTCCGACCACAGAATTAGACAGGTGATAGTTATCGCATTCTGCTTCATACATAAGGAAGGTACCGATATAACGCCAAGTTAGTGTATTTCTTCACGAAATGACGCTCCGCGAATTAGACTGAGTTTTACAAAAAGACCTTTTTTGGACAATAACGGTAGATAAATACCATTCTTCACCTAAATGTGCGTTGTTTACAATGGATCAACCCATGGTGGAACAGCCAGTCAAGAGATTCATGTTCAAGAGAGAGAGTTTTAACGTTTTTTGTCATGTAACTCTTTTAAATGATCGGACAGGGCGATTCTTTGCTCAACATAATCGAGAAAACTTGTGCGCTGTCAATTCTTCTTAATTGTTCGAATTGAATCTTCGGATTCACAAGAATCAGTCAATGAACGAATCAGCGAACGTATCCTCTGATTTATATCTCACAGAGATGAATGTAAAAATGTCGTGAAATCAGCACGACTAATTTACCCTTGCACTCGGAGTATAACTATTACTTGACAATAATTCGATTTCTAGCAAAGTGATACGGCATAAATAACAATCTAATTCTGTGGGTTCGACAATTTATTGTATTGGCTTACATATCGTTCCATCACAGAAAGCTTAAAGTGAATGCTACCATTTGGCAAGTGTTTCAGAATAACACCAGCCATACGTAACCATTCTAAATATCAACTGTTGATCTATCTCTATGTCTTGAAATAAGCGTCTGCATACAACGAATATATTGCATACAGCCTCAGTCCGGTAAAAAATTTTAGCAGCCATATATGTAGCAATAAATTATTCGATAATATCTCATTGCACGAGGAAGGTCATTTATCGTCCTTCGAGCAATAAAATGTAGTTATTATTAAGCCTTTTTATCTAACTAGTTTGCTTGATTTCTATCGCAAATTTAGGCATTTACGCACGTGAGTGATGGAATAAATGGTATGTGGAGTAAATCGCATTTTGATGAGATATGACAAAAAAGGGCTGGACTTCACTGGAAATATTTTCCTTCGATGTATTAATCACATGTTAGAAGAATGAAGTGAGATTACTTATGAAATAAAGTGATATTACTGTACCTGACATTTTTAGAGCTAGAACGATTGACCCATATTCAAAAATGTTGATTTTGATTGAGATTGTGTCTAAGGCTTTCAAAGAAGTTCAAAAATGTGATTGTAATTTACTGTGATCAATGCAGCCAGAAGCTGTGTTCTTGTTGAGCATATCAACTCTCCCCTATCAACAGAATAATCTCTATTTACAAAAACAAGCATGAAACATCAAACAAGTACATACTACGAAATGCATTATTTTCTGTAATGTTGGTGTCTTTGCTCACTGATCAATGATAACACAAAGTTTAACAGAATGATACTTCTGAAGTTGGAGAGAAACATCCTTCTCATTCCTCTCTCTCTCCCATTATATCCTCTCCAATTTCTTATGATGTCTTCTCGGTACTTTTTTCTGTCATTTACTGGACGTTGTGTTTCAAAATTCTCTTACATCCTGTCATTGTTGCTTTCTAGACTCCCCGTCTCAATCCCCGTTCGCCTCAAATTTTCTTAAAACTCCCTGCGGTCTCTCTCTCCCTCTCTCAGTCATGCAATGAAGTTTGAGACAGAAAAAAGATATTGACCACTTGCCCAACGGAAATGAAAAACACTGTCGCTTCTCGGAGAAGACGAAGAAGGGAAAAAGCTGCGCCATATTTCACCAAGTAATTGGAGTGAGCTTAGCTCGACACTCGGGAGTCATTTATCCGCCATAGACGTTAATTGCAGACCCATAATTGGCAGCGAGTATTCAGGTGTCTACTGACTTTATTAGGAAGTCTGAAACAGCAAAATCCCGTGGGAGAACAACTCAGCTCGTTATAAAGTTGGTCACTCAGAGGTGATCTAAATCCTCCAGTCAAAACTTCAAAGTAACTGAGCGATAATGCAGAGTTTTAAGCTTTGATATTGAGACAAAAGGCTACAAGCAGAGGGAACGGCCGTCTCATAGCCGCATTGAGAGAGGAACAATATGGAAATATGGGCGGGGAAATGTTTTGAAATGAAATGAAAACTCCAGGGACGTACACAATAACGGATTGGAAGATCAGAACCAACTCTATCGGCTAAGAAGATGATATTCAGTAAAATGTGATCTCAGTTAACGGCCTCATCCGACAGCATTTGATGAACTGCACAGGATAAGAAGAATTTTTGTAATTCGTCAGCAAGTGTAGCAAAACTTCCTTTTTGTGTCATTTCCCTCAATCCCCGGTCTCTGTAATGACCAGGGTCGCTATAGTTCGGCAGCCTGATCGAGGCTGTAAATGAGACTTTCACAGCATGATCTACATCCTATAGCTATCACGAATCTGTGCGTCTGCAGAGTTCTATCTGATCCTCTTCTTGTCAGACGGGATCAAAGAAAAACACATACTGATCCAATGGGACGCAGATTGAAGCTTTTGGCAAAAATGGAAGTTTTCATGTTTTCCATGATTTAGCGAAAAATACCGAGCACATGATTTTTGACATAAAATGTCTTCAGGTCATTTCCTATTATGTGCATGTGTTGTTATCATGCTTCTGATTGGCAATGTCTGCGAGAATGTGGTTTTTTGTTTTACAAATTGTTCAAAATGTTTGTGCTTGCCGACATTAGGAGGTTTTCCAAAATCTGAAAGTGTGTAGTTTCTTAGACAGGTGAGCATGAACATGATAGGAAGACAATTCATGTCACAAATTATGACTCAAATTATCACAAATTATGTATGGGTTTAGAATTTTTCGCTTAATCGGGGAAAATATGGAAACTTTCATTGTTACCAAAAGCTTCAATCTGCGTCTCAGTGGATTTACATGTGTTTTTCTTTGATCATGTCTGACAAGAAGAGGAACCAGCTAGAACTCGGCAGACTCATAGATTCGTAATAGGCACAGAGTGTACATAATTCTATGGAAGTCTCATTTTCGGCCTCGTTCCCTGAAAAGAAAATCGCTCTAGCTGCCGGACTACTAGATTTGCGCGCTAGGCTCCCAAAAAATCCCGTGTAGATTCTACTTGAGTAATCTTAGGCTATATTTGTCTCTAACATCTAAAATTCTTATGGACAACATTTCTAATGGGAGGAATTATATATCGAAATCATAAATCTTCAAGCAATGGAAGACCGTTTCGACTAAACTTGTGTTGAAAAATTAATTTGATATTCTCATTCTATTCATGTCACAGCGTAACAGACGAACATTGTTAATTGTGTCGTTCTGCTGATGGGCAGATTCTGTGAGGCAAGCACATCACCTCAAATCACATGTGGAAGCCACAAAGCCATTACGAATTTCACTAAATGAAAGAAATCGATTTGTTTCATCTACGGTTATCAGTTGACCAACATCCTCTGATGCTAACGCGAAAATGTCGTAATCCAGCGATTTAATATCGTTTGATCTCTTCTTCTCCTATTGTTATCACGAATAAAAAGAAATTTGCTTTGCTGAGCATCATGTACATCTGTCAAAACATCGGTGCGAGAAGAAATGTAACGTCTTAGTTCCAAGTTGATGCATTCGATGCTTTCGATGCATCAGAATTTTCAACAAGATTTATGTAAAAACAAAAGACATTCTATCACTAATTTTACGTAGGTGTATGAAAAGGATCATTTTTCATTTATCACTCTTATTTCAGTTTGGCGAATTCATTTTTTTAATCTCTTGAATGCACTAGATAATCATTGCTGAGATTATGCTTCATGTCTCTACTGTTAGTGGAAGAGAGCTTGTTGAATTTCTTCAGCGATGTCGGAGTAAAATATAAAAAATAAGGGGAAAGTATTGACACATAAAGCAAACGTTTCAATTGTGACAATACTAGCCCACCATGTCATCTCGTCATGCATGAAACTACGCATGTATGTGTGAGGAGCTATTAGCCTCAGTTTCTGTAGCTGAGTTATTCACACATATTCATTCAATCAATTGACAATCTTCATCAATCTTCAGGTCATCAAATTTTCACCACTCAACAAAATATTATCAGTGACTTCAAATTGTCATTGAATTGGCTGAAGCGCTACATTTAAATGTGTTGAATACAAAACTTGTAAAATAACTAAGTAATTTGTTACAAAATTTATAATTTTAAGATGTTTGTCACCATACTGCTTGTCGAAAAGCACACACTAATATATTATGAGAAAAAGACTAGCGTTAAATTGGTTCCCTTATACCCACGTGTGAGCAGGAGCCTGAAATCATGCAAGCAAGTTGGAAGAAGACAGGCATTTCTGATGTTATTTATTATCTGCAATTTTTGAATTGAAAGATCTTTGTTTGCGGCAATTTAATTATTTTCTACAATCTACTGGTAGGCCTACTGATACCTCCGGTTAGGCAAGGACCATTCGCTAGGTGAAGCCGGTAGCAAGAATGTGGCGTATGTGGTTACTCGTCTGTTATTGACTCTCTTCTTTGCGCTACATCGAAACAGAACTAGAAAACGGCTTACAATATAAAAATATAGCAAATGTAATGAACTCTTGACTTAAGATCACTGTGAAATTGTCAAGGTTTAATGAGCTAAATAGACCGAATTGCTTCTTTGTGTCTGATAGCCTTCTTTAGAATGAGATGAAGTTATAAGAATATAACCATTTTCAGCTCCAGTCCAATATAGTGACATGTATAATAACAAGCACGATTTCATAAAACTTGTTGTTTTTCCAGATGAAAAAACACAGAGCATAAAGAGCTAACTAGTTCTATCGACTTTTGAAGGCGCGGGACGCCGAAGTACTTGTCATGATTTAGAAATTAACTTAAATAGAAAGTCTACTGTAAAATAAAGGGGAGCTTTTTACTTTTCTCAATATCCAAACATAAAGACAAAAAAGTGCTGCTTTTCATATTGAAAATCGTCTTCTTTTTAAAAATGTCACTGAGATGTGACGCAATGAAAAGGGCCAACGACATACAGTCGGTTACGATCATCAAAGCAGTTTCACGGTGACACTTGCGGAGAGAGATTATCATGTAAAGGTTGACGCGTGAATTGGCAAGTTGCCTTGAATATAAAAGTTGATCAAACTTCAATAATTTTCATTCATTGGAATAAATCTCACGAGATGACATTTTTATGTCAAGGTACTAAAAAAATTTGGATGCTAGCGCTGAGTCTGAACTTCAAATCATAAACAGTTCACTTATCTTTGATCTCAAAGACAGATGAAAGACAGTTGAAACGATTTAAATGCCCACGATCTCCTGTCATTCCAACACTCTAACATCAAGATCGTGGGAAGAAGTTGGTCAGTGTCGCAGGATCTCTTGCAGTTAAGAAAGCACTTTTGACACTGATGTCTGGATGGAAGCGGTCTTTTAGTTCTATTGACTATCAGTCGCATCATTCCTACTAGGCCGTATCAAAGAGTAGCCGAATGCCTTCAATTATTGATTCTATGACCTTCGGAGATATACGCATAGCAGCACTATCATTTAAACAAGAAGGAAGTTGAATTACCAAGATCATGCATTCATTTCACATTGATGTCACGAATGCAGTTTTAATGGATCACTACAGAAGAGCATTGCCAACATTGTTAGAGTGGATGAAAGCGATAGTCACGACACTTTCGATGGACTATCATCAGAAATGAGGTTGAAGGTCGCACTCTAAAACGATTTCGCCCTAAAGAAGGAGTTTTTAGCCATGCTTTAATAAGCCATGTAATTTATGTGCATTTTTAGAGCTTTTAGTTGATGACATGTAATGTAGCATTTTCATGTACAAACTGAGAAGTAGAAGCTTTGGCAACATATTAATTCCACTACTGTCAAATGCTGTCAGTTTCACACATCTTTTTTGGTGGTGCTTGGGCGGATTTTGTCGGTAGAATGGTTGTTGTTCTTTCATGCATCTACATGGAGGCACATTTATGTTCTTGACGTGATATGATCGCATATTAACGGCATTTTAACAAAACCTTTTATTCCTTCCAATATATCGCACTGGAAGCATGTTTATGAAATCACTTCAATATGACTAAAGAGTGGTAAATAGGCCTACCGATAAAATGCAGGAAAGTATCAGAGAATTAACATAACCCCTTTTTTCTCAGAGCCCTCAATACTCATCAAACAGAAGGCAGGAAAGCATCATTAGGCATTCAGAGGTAGCAGCAATGACCCGATGACGACCAAGCAAATCAACATTTGAAAATCGCAAGTCGACGTAATCGAACCACAGCTCTTGCTGCAGCTTTCCAAGATAGTAGCCAATAAGCTATGGACCACTGCATGAATGTCGCTGACTGAAGCATGCATTGATGTTCTGACACCGAAATTCGTTAGCACATTGAAAACTCGCCCATCATGATGACATTCCCCGCTGGGAAAGGTATTCGACGGTTGGGATCACAGAAATCCGACACTACATAGTAAATCAAGGACTAGAGCGGCTATGGACGATGAAAACAATAGAACGTCGTAGACAAGCGTTGTCATGACAACGGTACCTAAACGATGACGGCTTCCATTGATTGACATTTGAAAGGCACCGGTAGGTTGTCAGTGCACTTTGCAAATTTTCACGGCATCAATTCTCTTTACATAGAAGCATAAAATCTACAACTGTTGCGTGCTTCACTAACTTGATTCTATTCGGGCTCTAACATTGGCTAAGACCGGTGCCTACATGAGTGGCTGGAATGACCAACAAGCGCTATTGTCCATTCTACTCTTATTAAACAGCGGCTTATTAAGTTAATGAGCGGCCGTCTCATTAACTTAAACAAAGCAAAAAGTGGAATTTCTATGGTTGGGATATTCGTGACAGTGTGAAAAATCACAAATAGCTTTTACTCATGTACACATTGTCCACACATTCCTGCATGGATCAAGAATGTTCGCTCTGTTGTCTAACTGAAGTGCACAAAAACGTTAGAGAGGCACAGCTCTCCTATCAAAGAACAATGTCGGACAGATAGAGTGACTGGAGATCGATGCATTCGCTCGCGGTGACAGAAGATTATCATATGAATTTGTATTTGTCTTCCTACTAGTTCTTCTTAGCTTTAAAAGTGAGGAAGACTTCTATTAGCCGGAAATTCATTTGCCCTTGTCACTTGACTTCGTCAATAACTTGTCAGTTTGAGCTCGCACTGCCTCTTAATACTCATCAAACAGTTTCCTTCAAATGACATTTTTCCACGGAGTTTGATTTTGTTTCGCAAAGCAGAGAGACTTTCGTTTTCAAACCAAAAAGCCGATTAAGTTCATTGTAAATTCAAAGTGTACGTTTGCCAATTTTGATTTATTAGTTAGATAAGATGACAAATACACCGAAATCATGGTTACGATCAACGATGAATCCGCCTTTTACTCAGCAGGATGCTCCCATTGTCAGGCAAATGGTATTTGAGAGCATGCCTAAAGATGAATTACGATTCCAGACGGGAAACAATTGATAATGGCAGCCAATTTGGGGATGAACATAGCCTGCCGTATATGCGTGTATTTGTATTGATTTATATAGTAGATGCATTTGACTGTCTTGAATTTTTGAAATCATTCCTTAGGAATAAATAGATTCGATGTGTCTTCTATTCAATGTAGGAGAATGAATCTTGGATGTGGTTTTTTCCATCGAGGCATATTAAACTATCATTTACGGATCTTTTGCTTCATAGAATTCCCCATTATATTTAATGATCTTAATTGATAAGTATTTAATCCATGAGATTCCTTTGGGTGATTCGTTTCAACTTTTTGGAGTAGGGCTAATCAGACCGCAAGATATACCTGATGAGCGAAGAAAACATGTCCACCCATACACATTGTCTCCATGGCCATATTCTGGTCATGCAAAGGCTGGTAGGGATGGTACTTCCGTCCCTTGTGTCTGACAATATTTTCATGAAGAAGCATCGCTGGACAATAGATAATAGTCATTGATGATTGTTCATATTGTTGTTTCGGTTCTAATTTAGCATGACACGCTAAGCTAACCGGTTTTTTTAATGTCCTAATCACAGAATTAGATTCTTTAACGCTTTCAGTTTACTAAAAGTGAAGAGTGATTCAAACGATGGTACATGCAGGAACTTAGTAAGTGGGCAAAAAGGAATTTCTAATACCGTACAGAGATAGGTTGAAGTCAAGCATCGCTTACGGATTGCTGTAAATTCCTTCAAAATGCTTCGATTTCTACGACTCCTTCAGATCATTGCTCAAGTTCTGTCTTCAATATTAATCCTTCAGATTCTTAGTTTATAAGTCGGCAAGCGTGCAAAAATTGATTCACCCAGTTTCTTCGCAGGATACGTCAATGAATGTTAGTGGTACAACGATGTGTGATATTATACCACGCACGCGACTGGCTGGTGTCCAGAGCTCACTACTAATTCAACAGCGGCTATTTTTTGAAAGTGCTAGAGTATGCGAGTGGTTATAGCATACAATATACGACTCTTCACTTCTAGGTAAACCTCAAAAAACGAACTAGGTCTCTCATTTTCCGATGTTAGAATCCAAATTGAATTATACTCGATTGAGACTTGGAGATTTGTGAATTCCTGGCGATGTTATGAAGTCAACACTGGCAGTCTGTTCATAGGAGAATTTTTCAATGCGCTTTTAATATTTACCTTTTTTAACTTCAACAAGTTACTCTTCAGTGAAATTCAACAAGTTAGATTGAGAGGGAATTTCGTAATACCGGTGTGGCATGACCTTAGCACATGACAAGCCGCTTCCATCAACGCCGACGGATAATACAATGAAGAAGAGACTTTCAGGCGATATGCCTATTTAGAGTGCCTTCAGATACTGCTAAATGGCAGAAGGACCATAAAAAAAGAAAAAGCAAGACTATCCATTCGTCTCGCTGATCTTGAAAAACAAAAGCCATCAATTTCGGATCATTACAAATCTTCACAGTCCGCAATACATAAACATGCTTGTGAGGGATCACCTGAGAGTTATCGTCCCTGAAACAAATTCCGGCCAACATTATCTTCAGAGGCAGACAGAGACGGATAAAAAGAATCTGATGTCAATCCCATGATATATGAGATTCAATAAAATGCAATTCTCTGAAATAAGTGAATTCGCAGCATTGCAGCGACTTGGATGACCATCAAATAGAGCCGCTTCGATGAGGGCAACGAGCGCATAGCGGACAACTTTGATCAAAATGAAAAGATTTTACAGACATCTTCCACTTCGTTCATTCCAGTATGCCGTTAAGAGAAATTCTTAGAAATTGTAGATGACGAAGCATTTTATAAGACAAACCATTTTCATAAAATCATCTTAGTTGTACTTTTCTACATCTCATTGTTTTCTAATGCAGTGGAGTCCATTTAAAGCATCTAAAAACTCCGGCTACAAAGAGGTGAAGAGATTATATCAAAAATTGCAAAATGAATCAGAAACAATGTTGTGTCATCAACGTCCAAACAAAAATATATTGCTGACTTATGCATACTTGACTGCATTACTTTTCCCCGATCAGTAAAGCACAAGGTTTACACTGTTAGAGGAAATTCGGTTTCCGGGAAATCCAAAAAATCAAAATATTGACAATGGAGATTTAGAAATGCTTAAATTTAATGTTATTTTCTGTAAAAATAGGCGATTCTTTGAAGAAAGATGTTTTGCTTCATGATAATCCTTAATACTATGGTAATATATGCACTAATATGTGCATGCAGCTAACTATCTAGAGAGCATGTAATAAATCCTTGTCAATCCTCAAGGGTCATAAACGCATATTCGCTAAGGATTTCGTTTCGGCATTACTCTACAAAATTTTATATGGTTTCGGATATTACCCTTAAGAATTTCGAAGAGACGACATTTCTTCGAGATTTAAATCCTTTGGCAAAAGGTTCCATAATCTACAAGAACTGGTCTAAAGGAATCCCGAAGAAAATAAACAGTCGGAAATTTTCAATGTATGAACACTTTGAATGGATTTTGTCGAATGTGGTAATGCAACTAATCGAAAAGAATTCAGTAGATGCTGGAAGACAAGCTGCACATTCTTTGTTAAAGGTATTTTGCCCGAACCATTTTGATTCCGAAAACCCTGGGGGGACACTGCAGCCTTCAGCCCTTTGATTTTGATGCTCATGAGATTCAATCGGGCCTAAGTTATACAAAACAACATCATTGGTGCATGCTGGTTCCAATGATTGTATCAGCTGATAGGAACTTGGTCATCTAGTTACTTTAAAGAGCAATTTGAAATTTGAATTCTGCCTTTTTTGAATATAATATTTCTGAGTATTAGATGGAAATTTAGGGTAGAAGACTTCAATTTTGATCAGTTATCGCTTGAAGACGTGCTTTGAGTGCATTGGAGTAGTTAAGCAGCGTTAATTACAACTCAAATAGCTTGGCAAAGCGAAACTTTTGTTTTATCGCTGGATTAGTAAAAAAAAGTCGTTCATTATTGTGAATTCCTCTCAAAATGCCACGACACGATTCTGTCAGATTCAATGTCAGATTCTTTCAGTGATGCTGGTCCATCAGATTCTTTGTTAAAGAGTTGGCAGGAGTTAGTCCGGGAGCCAGCGTGAAGTTGTGCAGGGAACGAGGTAGTACATAAAACTTTCACATAGCATAGTACACCTCTAACCTACTGCAAAACTTCGCGTCTGCCGGATCAGATCATTTGCTTTTCAGAAATAGAGAGGATAACACAATCCTATGTATTTCCAATGGTAAAATTGTGACATTTAAGGTGTTGACTCCATTTTTTCGAGTTTTTGCTCATAAAAGTTACACAAATTGGTATTTTGTTGAACTGGTTATTATAGAAATCATCTACAGATCATGATCTTTCAAATGAGTTATCATTCAGTGACAGAGGATGAAGTAGAGTGTACAAACAGACACTTTTCGTTGGTGTAACTGCAAATTTTAACATAGAAATTTCAGGAAAATTGTTGATATACTTTAGCGAAAAGTGTCTGTTTGTACACTTTGCTTCATCCTCTGTCAATGAATGATAACTCATTTGAAAGATCATGGTCTGTAGATGATTTCTATAATAACCAGTTCAACAAAATACCAATTTGTGTAACTTTTATGAGCAAAAACTCGAAAAAATGGAGTCAACACCTTAAATGTCACAATTTTACCATTGGAAATACATAGGATTGTGTTATCCTCTCTATTTCTGAAAAGCAAATGATCTGATCCGGCAGACGCGAAGTTTTGCAGTAGGTTAGAGGTGTACTATGCTATGTGAAAGTTTTATGTACTACCTCGTTCCCTGCACAACTTCACGCTGGCTCCCGGACTAAGTATGAAAATTAATTCAACTTATTCGTAGATTTTGTCAATGAAAGTACAGCATTGTGTGACCGACAATTGGCATAATATTGCAACACAGCAAAACTTTTTGAAGCTGACTATTTATTCATGGCTTTCTGCTGAAATGTAGATGATAGTCCTCCATTCTAGGAAGCACACATTTAGCATATTTAGCATGTATCTATAAAAGTGTCTTTACAAAATTTCAGCCGCTTCCAACCTGTGTGCCAAGAACAGTTTCTCCCGAACTCGTTTCCTTCGGATTCGAACTGTGGACACTTTATAAGAAAGTAAATGACAAGAACGGACAAGAACATTGAAAGCAATGGAACATCGTAGATATGTGTTGGCTTGACAACCGTACCTAAAAGATGACGGTTTCCAGTGTTTGACAATGGGAAGACAGTTCATCTGTGCACTTTGTAAGTATTCATGGTTATTATCAATTCTAAGGCTATTAATCAGCGGTGCCATCGAGCTATGGAGGTTTAGATCAGGAAACGGGTTTGGTGAGCTCGAACATGTGTTATCACCAGGCTTGCCGTGGGAATTGATTTTGAATTCCCATCCCATCCCATTCCCACGGGATTTTTCAGTATTTCCCATCAGAATTCCCATGCCTCACTACTCTTCCTATATACGGTTTATGGTTCTCTTCTTTTGGACTACAAGTCGATTAACGGATTTTCGTAATTGAACTGATGAGATTAAGCGCTTTTAGTTGACCTATCTTTTGGATGAAAAAGTATATCAATTTTGTAATTTCCAAAAATTGCAAGTTTTTACTAATTATCAAAAATATCTATCATTTTGTTTCAGAGATTAGTCAATCAATAAAGACGACTTCATCGAAATAGTCTTCGATTGCATATAGGCCTATACATACACATATTTGCATGTCTATTCACTCTGATTCACTTCATGCGGTGCCGTACTTGTGATGAACATGGCAAACTTCTAGCTCATCGCAATATCATATTTAAGTTACAAATACAAGCACAGTGCCTGTATACAAGCAATGAAGTCAATACTTCGCCTACGCATATTTCTATGACTTATCAACAGAAAACAACTACTGATTTATGAATATGTGATAATACGCTCGCTCGCAGTCGCATCCCATGTATTTAGGTACGGTGTAATTCCAATTCTATCTAACTTTGATGATAAAGCCACAAATGCAAAAAGACAAATTTATATTCGAGAAACAAGAAAGCCAAGAAAAGCCAAGAAAAGAATTGTTATGATGATGGTTACCGACCCGTGTTTCGTCACCCTGAGAGAATCGTGCTTTTTTCAGACAAGGACAGCCTGCTTACTGTAGACACACCTGTACAATGTACATGTATAAATGTTGCATTTTCACTTCAATCTATGCGTCATTCATGAGTGGCTTCGCCTAGTCATCCAGTAAGATGAGTGCAAGTACAGCCTGCATTCTCGCTTTCTCACAACCTTTGCAAACCAGAAAAGAGTTGATACTTTCAAATAAGATTTAAATTTATCTTATTTTGGTGATCAAAATTTTCATTTAATTCCCATGGGATTCCCATGACCTGAAGCAAGATTCCCATCTCATGGGAATTCCCATTCCCACGGCAAGCCTGGTTATCACGTACAAAATTTCGCCTCTTTCAGGTACAAATTTAATGGCAGACCAGGAGAGCGACACTAAATCATTCCGCCCTGGAGTGTTATTTAGATTGACAGCAGACAAGTAAATAGACAGCTAAAGATAACAATAGAGCTGTCAAGGAAACTGATTAACAATCAGCGGCTCAAAAAACTTTACAAGGAAATCAAATCAAATTGATCAAGAAGGGTCATAAAAAAGAGGAGCTTGCAAAAAGACAGGTAAGAAAGAATCATTTAAACATCCAATTGACAACAACCATTCATTGGAATGTTAATGCTTTGATGACTATGCATTGTTTCAACAGATGGTCTCACGTTGGGATGCTGGAGGTTTGAGTTAAGAAAACTTTGCGAAAGATTCTTGACCCAAGCAGTATTATTCATCGTCTTGCCCAAAGATTTCTGCCTTACAGCGGACAGCTGCGCGTTTCTTTGAGTCGTACTAACCGATATTACTCGAGCTTTTTCCCCTTTGTCACTGCACTTTATAATCGCTCTAATCATTTTCTGTGTTGAATTCCTGCTAAATTGGTCATTCAATAGTAGAAACTATCTTGTGAATTGACAACCTGCACTACCTGCTCTGTATTTCTGATGATGTACGAACTTGAATGTAACTTTCAACAGTAACTTTGATTTTCATTTTTATGCAAATATAAACGTTCATTTAAAGAACTCTCCACCACAAGGGCAATCTGTTAGTCTGCGCTTGCGCCTCACCACTGAGGCATTTTTATGAAATAATTTGCCACAAATCGCCTTTCAGGAAGAATCTACTATCTGCTGCATATTTCAGTAATTTATAATTCTTCTCAAGATCTATCAGCATTGATCTAGACCGGTGCCTAAATCGCCGCTTGAAATTACGATCAGAAAATAGCTTTTGTCCATTTTTGTCTCCACTGGCTTAAACAGAGCGAAGAGTCGGATTCGAACTGTTTACACATGGAGGTTACTGCAGTGCATCATTCCCTTTATCGAGACCATCCATTTATTAATTTTGAAGTCAACCTGTGATTCAATTCTCCATATATTTTCATCCCGCTTTTAGTTCGTCTTCTAATTCAACTTAACAGTTTCAAATGCTGTGAAGTAAAACAGACAATTTTCCCAAAACTTTTCTTCCATTTCACAATCTACATGATATTTTTTCACTCGTCTATCAATTTCTGTCCGACGTTCAGTGTATCCCAGGAGTTGTTAACGCGTTCGGAGATGCTTTCTAAAAATGACCGTCGCCGGCAGCAGCAATGTCCCGGCGATAAGGTTGCGAAGTGCACGTAGGTGATGGGGCAGGCGGGCATTTCCACACATCAACGCACGTCGGCATGTATCTCCTTGCAGGAAGTTGCAGACTGGTTGGGAGTCAAATAATCGTTTCAAATGAAATTCATGACGGACAGGCGGTTCATCTGATTCATCTCAAATAATCGGAAAAGCGGACATGTGAAAGAGCAGAATGCTTCCGTAATCCAGAGGACATTTTTGATCTCCAGAAGAAGAACTTTATGAACTGAGGCTCCGCCTTTTGTAAGATGTCAGTCTCCCATATTTTCAAACCATCCAAAAATAGATATACAGGCAGTGATACGGAACTTACTGGGAATTTCAAAGTCAGACTGATAAATGTATAAGAAGATGTATTTCAAGGGATTTAAGAACACATCACAAATAAAGGGATTCTGAAGTTGGAGATGACATAAGATTAAGTATTGAGGATACAAATGATTTCCACTTGCAGTTAAAAATAAATGCTGGTGAGTTGAGAAAATAAGCTGATCAGTTCCCGGAAACTTCGCCGGTTTCAGCTCATGAATCTGTCAACTACACCCAACTAGTGCATTAAAGCAGTCACTATAATCGTTATCCTGAAGCAGCATACCCAATTCCGCACTTTTACAAAATCTGGCACATGTATCAAATTTAACAATAAACGGGACTTGAATTATAGAGCGCCTTTTAAAGCAGGATGAACTTAGTTTACAAAGTCATGGACATATCCTCTATTATTAGACTTATCCATCAGATTCTCCAGGTGCTTTGAAACATTAAAATATTGACTGAAAGTGGACAGCATGTGTTACTTATGCGATCCTCCATGCATGCTGTATGCGAACGCCACGTACGAAGGCAATGCAGAAAACAAAGGCAACAATCATTCGTGTTCATTCGCTAGGGAACCAATTTGCCTCATCATAGGGCAAACTAAGATTGGCTAAGAAAGCACCTAGCCTGCCGCTGTCGCATCAAATTGACACGAATAATTATGAATTCGTAAATTTTGTTATTCTTGTTTTGCAGATACAATTACTTTTACTTTAGTTGTACACAATTTAGATGATTATTTGGAATTCTTGACTTATCATACTTAAATAAATTTAAAAATGAGAGATACATAGAAATTCCATGTTTCTTTTTGTCTAAGTAAGTGAAACTAGGATGGAGAATACCTGTTCGCCGATGGTCATTTCAGCTGCTTTGTCAGACACCGATCTATGTTAATGCTGCTAGATCTTAAGAGAAACTAAATTATTGAGACTTGCATAGATTCATGAAGTAAGGCAGTGGGTTGTAAATTATTTTGTCATAATGATTTTTTGTCTTTTCAAGAGAAATTATGATAACCATGATTCTTTGCGAAGTACACCAACAGTTAAATGCATGCCTACCTAACCCTTGCTAACCAATGAATGCCGTGCTATTTAGGCATAGTTGTAGCGCTGTCTTGACAACGCATGTCCACGACGCACTATTGTATACAATGTGCAGTTCGGATCAAGGGCTTGCGCGCACTAGGCGGCCTGGTCGCGGCAGCCAACAAGAATGCTTAGTCATCATTGCGGAGATCGGAAGTCGTCGTCCTGTGCGCGCACTTTCTTGGCCGCGGCCACTTGGTCGTGGCGGCCATCAAGACTTGCAGGGACGCACAGTCGACCAAGATGTCGCGGCGACCAGTGAAATACATTGCAGCCTATGACAGAGCACGCACTTGGCGACCCTTCCTACGCAAATAGATAATAAACTGCTGCAACCTCTTCCTTATTCATTTTTTCCTCAACAAGTGGCGTCGATTGGCCGCTGTCGCAGCCGCTTTCATGGTCGTACATTTTTGTCCGCTTAGTGCTTTAATGTCATCGTGTCAGATATCTGTGCAAAGTGAAATGCATCCTTCTTTGTTCTGCATGAGAATCAGGAAATTATGAGATATTTCAGAGATAGGAGTGACCATGTTGAGAATTTTTGTGCTCAGCAAACATAGCAATCATTTGTGAATAGCAGAACAGATATTCAAAACAGTGTCTCGTTTCTGTAATCAATAAATATCATTCAACATTGGAAGCGCGATGTAGGCAACGCATAGGATAGCGGGCATGATTTTCCAGAACAGAGGTATATTGTTGTGAAATACCGCAGATTTTTTATGATTATTTTAAATGATTACTAATTTAAATGAATTTTAATTGAATTTAAATGATTGAATTATAAATGATATTTTTGCGCGTAAATCAAACATTGTTGTTGTTCAAATACAGCTGAGGACTGAATAAGATATCCCATCTCAACAGTAAAGGAGCACAGCTAAGAAAATCTATCAAAGAGTACGTTCAGATACAAATACGTCTAAGTAAACATAATCGGCTTCGGGCCAATTTAGTAAGGGCTCAAGAAGGTTGTCTGTCGACCTGAATCTTAATTCCTGCTATTCAGGAGTTGCTAATTTCTATAATGAATCATTAAGATTGCAGAGTGCCAGTTCGCCTGGGCAATGAATAGAATGATGTCCTCAGACTTGAAAATTTTTTTAGTTGTACTTAAATTGTTCAAGTCTGAGGATATCTTTCTATGAATCTGGGTATGCATGGAATATATTTGAAGATTTCTCCACAACAAATTATCAGTTATCTTCGTTCTTGAATGAGCACTAGAAGAATGTCAAGACGTTAGACTCTGCTATTTATAGTCTTATTTAGCGAAACAAATGGCATATGGTGAACTTTAGATACATGAATATTTATTCGTATTTATGTAATTTTATTATATTTCTTCGCGTTTTCTATCTCCTTCATTATAGCAATTCCACGATGCATCCTCCAATGCATTACAAAAATTATTGGAAATACAGTTCCTCTCAATAATTGTTTTCAATGCAAGAAATACGATTCATTTCAATCTCAACACAGGTGATTTGCAATAAGAGCAAATTAAAAAGAAATGAATGCTTTAGACACAGAATTAGATTGATTAATCGCATCACTTTGCTAGAAGTGCAAACTGATTCAAAACGATGGCACTTGCAGGAACTTGGTAAGTGGGCAAAAAGAAATTTTTAATATCTTGTAGAGATAGGAAAAATAGTCGTGCGCCGCTTGCGGATTGATCTGAATTCCTTCAAAATTCTCCGGTCACCACGATGTCATCAGATTCGAAGAAGTCAGATCATTGCGCACAAGTTTTCTCGATTATGTTGAGCCGCCCTCCGATCATTATTAAAAAAGGATAGCAGGTGCAAGAAAATAACGTTCACAAACTTCTCTGTAGAACTTGACATCGACTGTGTCTCTTTGCTGTGTCATCCGGTTGATAACATTCACTGAAACTTCGCACAATTTGGAGTGTTTAATGTTGAACTGGCTGCTCATTGTTCGATTGCTATGGTATTATGTCAGCAGATTGTGCCATTTCATTAACGTTACGTGTTCCAATGCTTCCTTTCTAGTCAAACAGAAGAAGAGACGATTGGTCTAATTCTGTGGCTGTATATTTACCCTTTACTATCGTGGAATACAATGGCCTGCAGATTGTCAATCTTAAGCTAGGACAGGCTGAGTTATCAAGAGTTATCTCAAACTGAAAACTTTCAATGAATCATTGTCAACACGATCACAGCACGAATGCACGTGTCACGAACACAGGCCTCTAGTTGCAATGACAAGAATACTCATGATAGGCGAAAAGGCATTGACAACAATTAAATGCTTTCAACATTTAGCAACCAATTCCGAATGAATTTTTGAAGTCGAGCGAATAATCAAGTATTGAGTTAGAAGGAGGAAAAAATGAAAAATTGCAGAAATTCGAGTAGACGAACTCCGCCTATCACTAAAATTCGCTTAACAAGAACTTGTGATAAGCACGGAATGGATGATATATCATCCCAGCTTCTGTTTATTAAATCATCAAGTTGATTGGAATTTTTGTCACGTTTCAACTTCAGTGCACACAAGACTTGTTGTATTCTACCCTTTCTCTAAATTTGCATCAATATTTAGCAAAATGAATGAAGAAATGAGATCCCATCTTTTTATTTGTATTTCGTTTCTGGTTGCACTTTTGACAGAGAAAAAGGATTGTAGACAAAAACAAGAGATCAAATACAAGAACAAAACCAGGAGAATGATTTAATTATGAAAAATTAGATAACTGTGCATGCAGTCAACCGACAAACATTCAGATATTCATCAAATTGAAATAGAAGAAAGTAACTATGATATTCGCAAAAACGACAAACAATGTAGGGCTGTACTCTGATCTATCGTTGTTTTTAAGTGCAGCTGCGCATGTGAAAAGTGAAGTAATTCTTTTAATTCCTGGACTTTTAGATATCTAATCCGACGTCTGCAGTATGCTCGCACATAATGGTCGTTGATTTGAAAGCAATTGACTCAAAATTTCGGGTCAAACTTGTTATGAATCTTTTATGTAAAGAGAAATTTGTATTAAAGCGAAGTTTCATAATGTCTGTTAACTTAAAAGATTAGAAGCAGAAACGGTTCAGCGAAGAGAGTTTCTCGATGAGATAAATAGTAAAAAAAGCAAATAATTCGACTGCCTATCAGGTGCATGTCAAAGAATGGCAAGTGTCTGAAATCTCTTAACCCCATTTTACCGAAGAGCTGCCCTGGACCTCCAAGACATGTTTGCTTTTGGTCAAAACTATGATAGTTGCAACTCTATTTTTCTATATTTTCCCTCGGATCTCTAATTTCTCTCAGCACTTGAAAGTGCTGTGTGGATAAGACAAATTATTCCGTGCAATCTGGGGTCGGTGGTGTGCCATTCCGACAAGTGATCTGATGATCGGTGACTTTGACAGCCACGATGAATTCCACATGGAACAGAGCAATGAAACCCACTGGTCAATTGATGTGATCAATGAAATATACTCATTTTCTTGGAGTCATCGGGTTCGACAATTGAACTATTTTTTTAGGCGCAAGAGGTAAGTTTGATCACTGGTTGTACCAAGTTAGGTGAAAACCTATATGCTTAAAGGTGAATTGTATTATCAGAACCCTATACAATGCAAAAAACAGTAAATACAGAACTAAATGCGAAAGCTAAAAATGAGAACTATTCAATTGGCTAGAAAAAATGCATAGATACCGGAAACGTATAAAATATATTTAAAAAACATGATTTTCTGTGCATTTCTCACTTCGAACTCTGAGCATAGCATCTTGATGATGAGATTTCAGACAGAAAGTGCGGAACTCGCTCTTATTATCACTTTCTGCTAGTCGATCAGCGAATTCCCATTGTCAGACAGTAAATTTACAAAATTCGATGTCACAGTCCTTCCTCTTCCTCTATCTACTTGATCATTATTCTATCATCACCGCAAATTTAACATCGTTGAGGCTACAAATCACTCAACTGACTGCCAAGGTTAAGAATGACAGCGTGAGAGACATGCAAAGGGAAAATGAACATTGCCTGAACCTAGAGAATGACTGAATTTTGTTGAACACTGAGTAGGCCTAAGCTTGAGGACATGGTCAGTTTTTTGACTTTCAAAAGTAGGCGTTAAGTTTATATGTTATGCTAACTTCAACCAGGATGTTTTGATGTACATTCATATTTTTTCTTGATTTGTCGTCGACTTGTTGATTTTGGCCTACATTTACTCTGAATCGGTATTTTGCGTAGCCTACTCCGCGAACACGCGCTGTCATGATGACAATAATGGAGTGTCGGGTTCCGCTTGGCAATAGCTAGACACCGGTTCCTTGCTAGTGTGGGTTGTAAAAATTCAATATTAGCTTTCGTTTAATATAAAATCATTTTGACAAAGTATCATACAACACTCAATCTTTGGCTAAAACACTTGCAACTCTTAAATATTTCAAACTTTTCATTCGTATCGCTAGATCTAACAATATCGACTTTAATCGAGCAACTGAAATGACCGCCAACCAATAGCTGGTTGAGCAATGTTAAGCCTCAGCCACACTGCGAGCAAAGCAAACCAGAGCGACTAATAACTTACGCAGATACGTTTGCTCGCGTTTGCTCGGGACGCTCGTGTTTGCTTTGCTTTCAGTGTGACTGAGGCCTTAGTCCTACGAACTTAAGCAGAAGCGGAAAGCAGGATTTCTATGTTCCAACCAATCAGATTTCATCTACATGTATCTATCGCCGTCATCTTGATTTCTCTAGGTTGCCAAACGGTTTGCTAACATAGTAGCAGCATTTCGTATCTGATTCATCGATCTCATCATAAGTGGGTTTTTAATTTACCTTATCAGCTCGGATGTATCTGCACACAAAAAAGCTGTTTCCATAGCAAGAAGTGAGGCATGAAGGGCTCCTTGTCGTGAGTGGCATGCTAGCATACTTGAGACCTGACCATATAGGTAGCGAGAGTTTTATATAACATATTGAAGCTACTTCTGTCATTAGATGAACAGTACTCATCTTTAACCATTCAAGTAATGCATTAAAGTTCCCTTTCCGTCCACAAACTACGTTCCTGCATGCACCATCACTTAGTATTTGATTGCTATTCTAGTAAACTCATATCAATAAATAATCTGTATGTAATTCTGCACCTTTTCATGGAACCTCCTGTCTAGACTGCGGAAGACGTGCTGCAGGAATCTGAACTCTGCAGGAATCAACTCAATTGAAGAATATACCAAACGCTCAATGTTGCGCAGATATCGATGAATTTTCTATTGACGAAGGAAAGTTCGCCAGCCAACTTTCATTTTTATGGATTAAAGTACACGAGAATCAAAGAAGGACAGTGACAGTTAAAAAAAACGCCAATTTCCCTTATTCGTCCACAAATCGGTGGTTTCTTTCACGACAGGCGTCCTTCAAGCTGTGTGTCTTATCGGCGCCGTTCCAATGTGGAGGGAATTGTCTTCCATATTGAGACAACTTTCTCCGGTAATGTGACACTGAATTAATTGGCATCGGAAGATGTGATGCGTCCCAGGGGACATAAAGTGAAGGATAGGAATTTGGCGACAATGCTGGTGGGAGATTCCCTGTGAGAAAGAACGAAATTGATGGGAATCGTCCAAATGGATCAGGTGTCAATGAAGCTGCTTTGAACACCATTTCCATCCCCATGAAGGGGTTAGAGACCTCATTTATACCTAGGTTGCACTGTTCATGCATGAAATCTGTTCCTCGTTCTATTCTAAGCGTTCACTGTTACTAAGATTGCATTGTCATCCAAAACCTTGCAGAGAAATAGGCTTCATACAACAAACTAAGAACAAGGCGCACAAGAGCCGCCCACGACGAAATACATGTCTTATGCCAGTCTCTAAGCACTTCACGCCACATACATAACGACATCTTAGCGAAGCAGAAACGCAATCATAGAAACACACTCTCTTCATCCCCTTACGCTAAAACCCACAGAATTAGAACGGTCGTCTCTTCTTCTGTTTGACTAGAAAGGAAGCATTGGAACATGTCAAAAATGTTAATGAAATGGCACAATGATCTGCTGATATAATACCATAGCAATCGAACAATGAGCAGCCAGTTCAACATTGAACACTCCAAATTGTGCGAAGTTTCAGTGACTGTTATCAACCGGATCACACAGCAAAGAGACACAGTCGATGTCAAGTTCTGCAGAGAAGTTTGTGAAATTATTTTCGTGCACCTACTATCTTTTTTTAATTCGGAAGGACCAACTGTAGCATGAAAACTTTCGCGCAATGATTGATCTGAATTCTTCGAATCTGAAGGAATCGTGGCGATCGGAGCATTTTGAAGGAACTCACAACAATCCTCAAGCGACGCACGGCATTAAATTTCTTTTGCCCAATTAGTAAGTTGCTGTATGTGCCATCGCTTTGAATCAGTTTACACTTCTGGCAAAGTGACACGCTTAAACAATTTAATTCTGCTCTAAAACTATGCACACGCAACAAAAACCCACCATCTTCTCCAATAAGAAAAGTGCCACGCATCCACACACAACCATAGGATCCGACCCTCAGTATAATAATAATGGACTAGAACGACCAATGCCCATTGAAAACGATAGAACGTCGTGGACATACGCTTTCATGACAACGGTACCTATATGATGGCGGTTTCCAGTTATTGCCGTAAGGTGGTATTGAATGATTTTGTATTTAAATAGAAATTTTAGCATCTTGAATCTCTACAAGGCACCGGTGCCTTCCCACTGTCCCCTCTAATTCTTTATTACAAAGTTTAGGATTTCTATGGCGAATAAATCATGTTCATGATACTTGACACCACAGAGATCCAGTACCCTGTCTGTGTGTTTGGCTCTAGAGATGACTTTTCTCAGTACTGATGGTCACGACCAGAACCAGTCTCGTGGGGCAAGAAGATCAAGTTTCCATTGAACGCAATGCAAATTTAAACCTGAATTCTGAAGAGCCAGAATATTGACACTACATTAGCCGTAAACAGTCAGTAACTTAAGATCGTGAGGAGCTGAACGGTGTGAATAGTATTTCCATTTGATGAATTTATCATGGAGAAAAATGAAGTCAAAGATGCATACCTTTCACTTCACAGGCCTGCCTGCAATCTGACCGTTTAAGTTTGAGGGTTCTCTGATAAGAGCTGATGCAATGCGCGGTCTTGGTCAATCACACAAGTCAAATAGAGACGAATATCTACATGTACGCATGCCCGCTCTAGACTAACTCACACGAAAATGAATTCATCTGTGTGTTTGACACGCATTTATGTAATCTTCGAGTGGAAATATACTGTGTGAACGTAAAACAGCAGACCAGCACGTAAATTGTGCAGACAATTTTCTCAGTGCATGAAGACCTTTGTTAAGATCGCTAAGATCCACGGAATGGGAGACTATTCTTTCGGATTGAACGGAAATGATCACATAATTGGGCACTTCTATTCTTTCCCTCCCCCGCATTTCTGTTGTTGACACCCGGGAGTGTTGCATCGTCAATGATCTTTTCTTGCTCCTACGCAGCCTCACTAACGCCGCATAGCGTTGAGTGCACAGAATTAGATTCATTTGCGCGCGGTTCGGTTTCCTAGAAAGGAAGAATTGTATGTAACCTTAATATCGAAATGGCACATCACATCACACAACTTGCTCCTTCTCGAATGGATAATTCATGTATCGCTTGCTATTGGAAATGGCAAACAATAAGCTGTCAGCAGAGGACAGTAGAGCCAGTGAGAGATGCGTGCGTGCTGTGCTATCACTTCGCACACACCAAAACACACATCGATGCCTGGTTTCGATTCAATGTATGCACTATACAGTGAGCAATGCCGAGGAGAGGATGTGAAATCATCAAGTGAACTAATTTTCGTACGCCTGCTACTTTCTTTAATAATGATCGGAAGGGTCAACATTATGGAGAAAACTTGTGGGCAATGATCTGAATTCTTCGAATCTGAAGGAATTTTGGCAATCGAAGCACTTCGCTGGAACTCACATTAATCCGCAAGCGACGCACGACTTTTTTTCCTATCTCTGTAAGGTATTAGGAATTCCTTTTTGCCCACCTAATAGGTTCCTCAATGTGCCATCCATTTCGTATTAATCACACTTCTAGCAAACCGAAGCAGATAAACAAAATATTTAATTCTGTGGTTGAGTGTGTAAAATTCCTCTTATCTGACTTACTTGTAGAACATTTACAGCCTCAATAAGACAACTGCTCGTCATTTGTCTGTAGGCAACAATCCCACGAAATTCATGATCACAGCTGTACCTTGCATTCTACCTGAGTATCCAAGGGAACAATCCTTCATCTCAGGGTTCAAGTCAGATCTCTCAGTGGTGTTGCAGTGTCACTCAGTGACAGATGAAGTCTATTCTAAATCCAATGTGACTAAGTTTGACGAAATTTGATAAATTTGGAAAAGCTGGAAAATGTGGGGGGAGAATAGAAGTACCCATAATTGACCTGACTCGATGCGGTCTTCGTCAGATTGATAGGAGTGATTGACCGTGTAATGAAGACAATTCGCACTAAAAAGAGATGATTTTTTAATCAGACGATTGAATTGGAAATTTGTTCGTGAATGAGGTGGAAAGAGACAAGTGAAGATTTTTGTCTGGTGAGATCAGCATGTTCCTGAATATGAGAAGAATTCAGTTCCTGTGTTTCTCCAATTACATGTCGCAGCTATTCAGTCAGCAGATTTTAGACAAAAGTAATTCGGATCTATTCCTAAAATGTTGAGCAAAAAGGAATTTAGATCAATACTTCTTTCCACTCACGAAAATAAAAACGCGATGAAAAGCAACGGCTACGTGTAGGGTAGATTATGCAGCTGGTCTAAGCACACATGCTGTAAAACACAATGTAGCGATGAAAATTTTCATTGAAATTTAATCTGAGGCTACCAGAACCTCAGACTGTAGATCAACAGAAGTATAGACAGTTGTCTGTAAATATGGAATTCATATAAATAAATATTATCATGAATATTCCTGAATTCATCGGAAATGCCAACAGACGAAAAAATTTGCTTACTGAACTTATTGATATAATCGGTACTAAATGAACAATTAAATTGTTTTCGATAAAAATAAGAATACCAAATTGACCTATGCAAATTTCAAAATACATACATTCTTGACTACAGTGCTTAATAACTTATTTCTTAAAGTCTTGCGGAATGAAGTCGAGATCACTTATACTCAAATAACTTACATGTATGCTGAAAAACACACATAAAACTGAGTCACTTAGACCGCTAAGAAACGATGAACGAAGCTTAATGAGCAACATTTCATAGATTAAAAGATCGTATCTGCTTGGAAACTTTTTCAAAACTCTGAAATTTGCTAGTCGGATGTTCTTGTCGCCGTGCTGCTGTTGCTTATGTTTCCCAATAGACGATGAAAGTTGTGGTTCCTCCACTCTCTCAAATAAATGTCACGATGTCACATTGAAATTCATAGACCTCATCGCAAAAACATCTACAAAATTGAACTGTCGTAGCTAATCCTGAAAATAATTAATCAGACATTTGAAATCACCATGTTATCATTAAAATCATCACTCACACCAAATGTTTCTCCTATCCAAGTCGTATGACACATCCAGACCTCATACTCAAGGAAATGTCAATCGCAGTGTTCTGCAAATTTTGTAGTCTGCCTGCTCTGCAAACTTCTTGCAATTCAACATCCCTCGATTGAAGTGCCACTTGTCTATATGACCAGACGATTAATACATTCGGTTTTGCTATTAATGTTGAGCATCTTCAACGATACCTTGGCCTCAAACATAGAAATTCGACACTTTATGATAATAAAAGACTAGAACGGACACTCACATTGAAAACAATGCTACGTGGTGGACATGCGCTGTCATGACAACGGTCCCTAATCCATAGCGGCTTCCAGTGGTTGACAAGTCAGTGTACTTCGTAAAGATTCATGGTAATTGCAAGATCTCTCCATATATAAAAGCATTTGATAAAATAATTTCAATTTATGTGTGCTACAAACTTGCAACTGTTCCATGCTTCAGGAATTTGATTCTTCTTTAAGATGGCAACATTGACTTAGGTCGGTGCCTTCATAAGCAGTTGAAATGACCAACAAACCGCTATTGTTCATTCTAGTTTCATAAACTTAAACAAAGCGAAAGGTCGGATTTCTATGGTTCTCAATGTGGCCACAAAAGATGCATAAGGGAGAAAGGAGCAGGAGGAGAGTATCCCGCTAGCTTCGAGAAAGTGGGCATCATTTTGCCTCATTGATGCATACTAGGCCGAAACAGGTCTAGTGATCTGTTGAGATTTGAGATCTGCTATGAGCGGGAGGGGGGAGCTAAAGGACGTGCAATGACATCCGCGGACCACAAGGACACCGGACCATCTGCTGAGAGCGCGAATCAGTCACTAAAGCAGTGCCATATCACATGGCGGGAGGTTTGCATTCTTCAACCACTCCATGCCGTATCCGATATGAGGCGCTTCACGCAGGTGATATTCATTACATGCTTACAAATGCACCGGATAAAGCAACCATTAATTGCTCATTCACGATGTTCGTACATGAAATAATGTCCTAAATAATGCTCGTATTTTTCCGAAAGGGCATAAGTGAGCGGGTTGAGACGGACATGGACCTGAAAATTCTCGATAAATCGGGTCCATGTCTGACCTGGACATTCAGGCCCACTTTAAAGTCTGGGAAGACCTCTAGTTCCATGGAGCAGTAGTATCTGCAAGGCAGTTCCTTTTTGCCGGACATCTTTTTCTTTGAAGCAATTTTTTAAACCATTACCATTCGAATCTGAAGGCTGTTATCCAGCACTGAACAATTGTAACTCTTTGTTTTAATACAGTACTTTGAATTGGGTTAACGATGACATACAAGAGTCAATTATACGTCGAATGTTTTCATTTTTGTGGAATTTGAATTGGATGAATTTCATGATGAGAAAATAGGCTGTACCATATATGATAAAAATTTCTGCATTGAAAGATAGAGTCTCTCATCATTCCTTTGATGCAACTGGCAATTGGATTATTTACTTTTTCCTAAATCTAGACTGAAATGTCTGCCATTTATTCTTATGTCAATTCAGCAACAAAATTTACGACGTATGTCTCTTTTAGATATTTTTTATTATAAATTCCATTGACTAGACTGCAAGTAAGATCACTGTCTTATCAACAATAGAAATAGCTTCTTTCCTAATACATGGATTCAACGTCTTACGGTTTATTGCATGTGCAAGGAGGAAGAATTTTTGAAAAGGATTTTTGCTTTATTCACAAAGGATCTTTATTGTGTGCTTGCGTAGAAATATCGTTCATGTCAAAACATAAGAAGGAAATAAAAAATAACTTAGGAATGACTTTCCATTCTAGGCTGAAGTTGTCTTGTTCATTTCTATTTAATGATTGAATCATTTAGCAAATCGACTGGAGGGGAAATGGAGGAAGAAAACACAAAAGTAGAAATTAGCTGCAAGAAAACATGATCAATGTATCAATTTCTTAATTTTGTCTTCATTATTTATTCATGATGTTGATTCCTTTTCATCATAGACTGAAGAAAACCAGCAGACTAATTGAATGAATTGCACAAATCCATTTTATGTCGGTACATGAAGAAAACACGCAAAAGATAGATATCGACATTCTTCAGGAGATAGATAAGATTCGATAATAAAAACATGATCTTATGATGATGAAGTCAACATGAAATGCACCTAGCCAGGAGATAATATCAAGTGAATGGTTATGACGGATGAATGCATCTCATACAGAGCGCTGAAATAGATAGACTGTTCCCATCATTGCCATGGTCACTTTTCAGCGTATGGGACGCGACACCCTTTCTTTTTATTAGTGGAACGCTTGCGAAAATATTCCACAGATTTTATTGTTTATCAGTTTATTGAAGGTGCAACTCCTTAACTGTTCATAACGATGATGGAATTTTATGAAGTAGACAGATAGAGAGATGAACAGAATATGTGTTTATTGCCTCGCGGTAGTGCGGTGAAGATATTACAAAATCGTGATGGCAGAGGAAAAGTAGATAGGTTAAAAAGTTGAAAAGCAGAAGATCTCCAGTCAGGAAAATTGCCCACCCCTGTTAATTTTGCAAAAAATGCAGCTTTTAACAAAACTAATGTAATATAGAAAAACGGGGTTTCTATTTACGTGATTGATTATGTTTCAATTATCTGCTTAACTAACTTTCCTTTTAGTCCGCGGCGTGAGCTACTATTTTTAGCTACTGGATCTTTAGCTGATTTTGTGGCTGACACAATCGTCTGAGCAAAATAACTGAACGAGCATTGGCCCGAGAAAGTATGAAGGATCCACATCGTATATCTAGACAGCTGGCTAAAAATGTTGGTGGACATGCATTGGAAGTGAATCTTTCAACTGTTGGACGATCTTTGCTTCGTAGTGGAATACGATCATATCGGCCACTGAAATCAACATCTCTTTCATCATCGCAGCGCAACGTTCGTTTGAAATGGGCACTTGAACATCAAAACCGGAGTGCAAATGATTGTGCACGAGTAATATTCTCCGACGAAACTTCTGTCGACGTGTGTTCTACTCGCACATGTTTTGTCCGTCGCAAAAGAAGATATCCTGTTACAATGGAGCATACAACTCCTCACCATCCATTTCTTCGAAAGGTGATGTTTTGAGGTTACATTTCGATCTTTGGCCCCGTATCCCTCATTAATGCAGATGGGACTATGAATTCTGACAAGTTGCTTCACTGAGACAGCTATTGGTGGATTGCTTCACTGAGGCAGCTATTGGTGTATTGCTTCTCTGAGGCAGCTATTGGTGTATTGCTTCTCTGAGGCAGCTATTGGTGCATTGCTTCTCTGAGGCAGCTATTGGTGCATTGCTTCTCTGAGGCAGTTATTGGTGGATTGCTTCTATGAGGCAGTTATTGGTGTATTGCTTCTATGAGGCAGTTATTGGTGGATTGCTTCTATGAGGCAATTATTGGTGCATTGCTTCTCTGAGGCAGCTATTGGTGCATTGCTTCTATGAGGCAGTTATTGGTGTATTGCTTCTATGAGGCAGTTATTGGTGGATTGCTTCTATGAGGCAGTTATTGGTGTATTGCTTCTATGCGGCATCTTGTAGCTGTGTTGCTGTGTTCGACAGCTCCATGCTATTAAGCGATTGAATTGATGAGAACTGAAAACAATTCGGATTCAATGTTCACAAAGCCGAAAATGTATTAATTCTGTCTGAATGCTTTGATCGATGCATGTTTTATAATTTATGCCATACTATCTCACTATTAACGCTATTTTGCATCTTTCAGCACTGTTATGCTCATGAAGCTGGTTTCCCACTTATTGAAACAATATCTCCGTAAGTGTCGATAATTCATTTTAATTTAAAGAAAAGGAAATATACTACCAAGTGGATGCTGGGAATGTCCCAATTTCATTGATCGCGAAATCAGACAGCTCGCATTGACGGAGACGCCTTCATCCGTCAGTTTCTGGACGCACTTCCTGTCAACGTCTCGCAGACCTTAGCCGTTTATCAAGATACGAGAACAAATACAAGAAAATGAGAGAAGAAATGATACAATTGAAATACATACATAAGAATCACGTTTGAAAATTGGTAGGAGATTAATGCAAGATGTAAAGTATCATTCAATGATAGTCGTCACTCTTCTCGATAATCTGCTAACTCGCATGTATGGCCACGTCATTCATTCATTGCCAACGAATGGCGTAGATTCGAATAACAGATTGTAATTTCATTGTTTCGGTGACTTGTCTACCGATAACTCCTGCGCCATTGATATAAACGTATGAATCATCCTGGAATCAACAGCGTTAGATCCTTAGCCTTTGTCCCTGAGCTCCTGAACCCGGGTTACTGGATCCCTCCCCTCCCCCCTTAAATTTCAATGTTCCCATGATCAAACTTTGCCATTCTACACAAGTAGGACTCAAACTAAGTCAAGATAATAAAACATCTCGGATCATCGTTCTCTGGATTTGGCAGACTCTTCTTCAATCTCATTCATACAATTATCAGACTGCTGTAATTTTTGCTTGAGTAGCTCAGTTGCTTGATTTATTTATCTCAGTCACCTCTTGTCTAGTCAGCATCTTCAGAATTGGACTGGATTAAATACAACGCTGTATGGTAGTTTCATGCTTATCAGAAGACAGCTCGGTAGCTGTTGGATGGGAATTACAACCGGCAAGCACTGAATCAATTATACGACTATGATCTGATTGTTTACTGGGATTCTAAACAAATGCCACCAATCCCCTATCACTGAACTCTGGAATTTAACCTGCTCAGATTGCTATGTGTTTTGGACTATACATTAATAGAAGCTTAATTAATTAAGTTATCATGAGTTGCATATTTGGTAGGTCTGGTCACAGTCAAGTTATCTTTGAATTCTGCTCTATGTTTGGCTGCAAGATTTATAGTCTCTTTGGGTTGGGTTCATCCTCAGGCAGCTTCATTATAATCTTTGGAAAGTTTTAGGTTTAAGATGCAATTTCAAGTTAAATATCCGACAGATCTTCGCACGGTCTTCTTGCCTCGTAGGGCTTCTGTAAAATTGACCACTGAAGGCGCTGGACGTTGAAGGTCTGTCGGATATTGAACTTGAGATTAAACTCTCGACATGAAGCTGTTTGAGGAGTTTTGACCATAGAGTAGGGATATATATGTAGAGTGTCGACTCAAAAAAGTATCTGTATACACTGAAAATTTTTTGTCAAAAGATTCAGTTTTTTTGCAGAGATTACGTTCCCGTGGTCCAAAAAATTATTTGAGAAGTTTTGAAAAAGGTCAAAATTTGCCAATTTATAAACTATCGAGATGAAATTTCAAATTTTTAATTCAATTTTCACCGGCATGATTTCATGATTCACTAAATTCATGTTTCATTTCTTGAATCTGAATAGTGATGTGGACCCATTCACATCTTTCAAAGTTTATTGAAATCATTGTCTTTCATTATGTGATTTTGCTCTAGCAGTGGCAGGTTGCCTGTGATATGATCACGCTTAAGAAAATACTGTTGAGGTTGAGCATGAAAGTAATAGGAACCGATCGAATTGCTAATTTAGCAGACATTAAATCTCCAAGGCTGAGATTCTGTGAAATACCATCATTCCTTCTGCATTACAATCATGATCACTCAATTCCGTTGTAATTTCTCCAAAACTGCGAAAATTTGCATATCTCACATTTGGTAAAATACCCAACTGTGTTCACTTCGAGTTCATTTAATAAATAATTAATTATTTATTAATAAAATTATTTATAATCAAATATTTAATAATGTGTATACACATTGGTGATTTAATAAATGCGGAGTTAGCACTCTACCTAATATATTTACTCTATGGTTTTGACCTTGTAGTCCGACAGCCAGAACGAGCTTCTGCAGGAAACGAGGCCGAAAATGAGACTTTCACAGAATGATGTACACCCTATGAATACAACAAATCTGCGCGTCTGCTTAGTTCTACATGGCTCCTCCTCTTGTCAGACAGGATCAAAGAAAAGTTAATCCATTGGGATCGCAGACTGACGATTTTGGCTAACATGAAATTTTCTTTGTTTTCTATTTTCAACCAGAAAGTACTAAGTCTAGAGTCATAATTTCTGACTTGGAAGGTCTTCACTTAATTTCTTATCATGTTCATGAGCTTTCATCTGTGAGCCTACACACATTCAGATTTGGCAAGCACCAACATGTCGGCAAACACCAGCATGTTGGCCCACTTCATCCACATTGAAGCACATTCTCGCATACATCGCCGATCAGGAATGTGATAGGAAATGACTTGAAGACATATCATGCCAAAAATTATGTCTCCAGACTTAGTACTTTTCACTTAATGAACGAAGGCATATGACATTTCATTTTAATCAAAAACTGCAATCTGCGTCCCATTGGATTAGCATGTGTTTTTCTTTGATCCTGTCTGACAAGAAGAGGAATCAGGTAGAACTCGGCAGACGTGCAGATTCGTAGTAGGCATAGAGTGTACATCATCCCGCAAGAGTTTCATTTTCGGTCTCATTCCCTGGAGAAACTCGTTCTGGCTGCCGGACTATTGATTTTTTCTGAAAATCATTGACGGAGCTTTACATGCACTTTAACTGGAATCGGTCATTTCATTTCTTGAAATATAGTTAGTTAATTGCACTTTTAACACGCTTTTTATGTGTAAACAAACAACTTCGATCTTCCTGTCTTCGGATCGCTGAAATTTTCGTGTACAATGATGAATTTACTTCTCCTTTGTATTTCCGACTGTACAAACATAATAAAACATTTCGAAGTCACTGATTGATTGTATGTCGGCGTCGCTTATCGCTTCCTCTTTGTAGCTGATGCGACAGAAAGTGGCAAGAGGATTCTTGTTTACTACCTTTCACGTTAACAACTACATTACTTCAAAGCCGAAATTGATGCAATTTAGGTCATGATGCATAGTAATGAAACATGAAAGCAACAATTGCATAGACAAAAAGTAAAACTTTCTACTAAAACGTTCTGTATGAAATGTTTAACTTACTAACAATGAAAAGGAGAAGTGCTAAAGAGGAGAAACATTTCGTCTTTTGATTAATTACAGATAGTATCATGTGGTGAATGATAATGCGCAATAAGGAAGGGTTTGATTCATGTGTATGTAATAGTTCTATGAATAGATTAATCATTGAATATCGAAAGAGAATGACAGCTAGTAAGTCAATGCAAGACACCAACACCCTTGATTCCCCGACGCACTCGCCTGACCCAGGAATCGAACCGAAGTCCGCGGTGGAGACGAGCTCGCACTTTCTTCACTAGGCCACGCTGACGGTTCAAAGGAATGTGAGTGAAGGCGGAAGTGAAGACCCTTGTTGTCAATCCACTGTGTGACGTAGTCGAATGACATGCTGAAACGCTGTCTCACTACAAAATGAACGCTGTTAGCGTTCTGTCAATAATAATAGGACAATAAGCTGTCGATATCACTTAGAGATGACTTCTGCCTTCACTCGCATTCCTTTCGAACCGTCAGCGTGGCCTAGTGAAGAAGGTGCAAGCTCGTCTCCACCGCGGACTTCGGTTCAATTCCTGGGTCAGGCGAGTGCGGTCGGGGAATCAAGGGTGTTGGTGTCTTGTATTGATTTACTAGTTGTCATTCTCTTTCGATATTCAATGAACTACGACAGACCTTTGTTGTCAATAGATTAATCTTCACGGCAAACCTTGGAACTTGCAGTAGACCGCTACCCTCACAGAAATCCCATTCGCATCACAGCATTTTTTCTCAATTTGGAAAAAACTATCTGCTTTATATCAAGTTTTTTTTGATTTATTGTATATATTTTTTGCATTTTAAGTTTACAACATGTAATAAATATACATTGCGGTATAATATCAATTATATATAATAAATTCAATAATAATTCAATATAATATCAAATTTCCATACAAAAGAGGACGGAATTTGAACCCATGATCTCCCAGTCTATAAAGGCCGGCATCTCCACGCACTGACGTACACTTCATTCATCGATGCTATGTATCCTCGAGAGTCGATACTCAGGCAGTTCGCGACACCAGATACATTTCGTTTGTGTGACTTCCTTCAGTGATGATGACACACAACCAGTGGTCCATCAAGCAATCGAGCATCAAGTCCATCCCTCCATAATCTTTTCGTATGTTTCTGACTTTGTTCGATCCAATTAATCCTTTTCGGATAATGCCGTGCATGAAATCTTCAATCGAAAATATTTAAAACAGGGATCCAGCTCACCATGTACATTTAAGCCTCTATGACCACGCAATCAATAACTAAATATCTCACTTTTGCTAAATAGATATGATAGTAAAATCAAGCCATCCTATTCCCATATTATACGTCATCCGGAAGAAACTGAACCGGCCCGTCTAGGGTGAGCAAATATGATATTTAAATGAAGCTATAGGGATTCATAAATCTAATGATCGCTTAGTATTTGAATACACTAATAGATGTGGATTATTCACCTGTTCACATTATTCACATTGCTTTATATTCGTACATACATTGAACTTAGACCATTGGATATAATAATATCTAGAATGTAGAACATTTATAATCAGTAAAAAATGCTAGTGTAGAATAGCTTGCGCGCCGTCAAACATCTACAGTTATGGCCATAAAGATCTGACCACCCACACAGGTTTACGTTAGCGATATTTCAAAACATCAAATTCTTTCCCTGGTGCATTATATTTGGTTCATAATCCATGGCAAAACGATCCTGAGCAGATTGATATGCGACCATGTATTGTAGCGATTCTACAGACGAATCCTTGATTTTAATTTTGATGGTCGTCCATGTCATTGATCATAAAAAAATCTTGATCGTTGTGAGTGAATGATCTATATACAGTGTATGTACACAAGCATTATGCTCCCTTCAACGCAAACAATTGTATTAGGAAAATATAGGAAAATCAATTGCGATATTTGTTAATTTGTTGCTTGTTTTTTAGCTATCTCTTTGAATGACACAAACTAGTTAGCGTTCTCATAATCTTATACTGAGTAGGGAGCAAAATTGAATAAAAAAAGGATATTCTTGTGAATAGAAACACAGATTTAAGTAAATAAGTAATAAGTAGTAATTGCAATTCTTTTGCAGCAAATTTGCAAATAAGTAGCAAATTACAGTCAGGTCAACAATCGACAGAATGGTAGTTCTTAATGTCGAGAATGATTGTCGCTTTATCGCTGATAGATGTGCTAAATGTCTTTATTCACTATTACATGTAGGATAATGAGTGGTTCAATAATATACCATTTCTTCCTATATATTGTCAACCCTATCTATAAATCCCATACAGATTCCAAACTTGATTGCGACTTGTAACAAGCAAACAATAACAACTTGGCGCAACAGATTGAATGATATTCGAATCATCTCGATGCATACGATATGAAACATGCTCCAATTATCATCTAATATGAATTCCTTCAAATATTGAATTACGTCGTTAAAGCAAATTTTGACCGATTAATTCAATCAAAATTGCATAGAAAGTTAAATTATCCAAAATTTAGTGGATCTCATAAATTGAATATTGATATTCATGAAGAAAAATTCTCTCACGAAGAGCATTGTTGTCTTTGCTATTTGGTATGCGAGGAAGTATTTCTAAAAGAAAATGGCTTAATAAAGAATTTTTATAAATACGTATAGCTTAGGTTAGTTTAGGAAGGGTAGTTAAATTTATCTATTCTACAATTTTCATTTGGATATTTGGGATTATATTAGCAAAGCTTTTGATGAACTTATCATAGAAACTTCATTTTGTATTTCATCACGTAGGCTTCTTCATTAATGGGCTTGATGCGTGAATGTACAAATCAGCAATGACTTGCAATTAGATTTCCGATTAAAAAAACAGAAATTGATATGGCAGCATCCAAAAGAGTTTTTCAAAATAATAAATGAGGTAGAAAATGTAATACTAAGAAATCAGATTATTTGATTTTGATTTAGCCGGTGAACTATGAAGCAAAGCAACTGCTTGTTGTTGTTCATTCCAACTTAGAGCACTGCAACACGTTTTTGGTAATACCTTCTTTTTCAGAAACTATGATGACACCGATATAGAAGTGCAGGCACGCTCACTCCTGATGGAATCCACAGTCCATACTTATTAAATCGGAATCTGCTTTTGTATTCTCGCAATCCTATACGAATTCTGTGAGCTCTTTCATTCTGGAGTTGAAAGCATTTTTGGACTTGATGGAACTGACTTGATTCAATCGAGTTTTGAGTAGGATATTTACAGTTCGTTTCTGAATTATTAGAGTGAACATATTAGCTGGGCAACGATCTGCATGCAGAACTCTATGCAGAAGTTATAGATTCTAATCTGATGGAGGTTGTATTCACACGATAAGCCACAGCGATCAAAAGTTTGGCAAGACATTCCAAGGGTACGTTTACACGGCAACTTGATTGCTGACACGTTCCGATCCATGATGAGTCAGAAAGAATGGAAAAGCAATGGAAACAGAAAGGCCCGCTTTCAATAATCGTGCTGCGTGCATCACCAATCAGAGCGCAGACAATAGAAATTTAATGAATGGGAATAAAGAAAAATGCATTGATCTCATCATTTTATTATCTTCTGGATGACAGCAAAAAGGAGCAGCTAGAGTTGCGCCTTGTTCAACTATAGCTGCCTTTGCTTCCATTGTCTGTCCATTCTTTTCTGACTCAACATGGATCGAAAAGTGTCAGCAGTCAAGTTACACGTGTAAACGCATTCTAAGTCACCATTGCTTAGGTGTAGTGATTCATAGCACTTAACGCATGATCAACAGTTAGTCATAGTGCACTAATTCCCATTTCTTTAATATCAGGATTGCTGTAAAGTTCGTCATACTGCTTTGTCAAATTTGCCCTAATACCGATAATGGTTCGATGTATATTTGCTTGACAGTAATTGGATATTAATACAAGCATGAACACACACATGAATCAAAATCAGATCTTTTGTTGTGTAGTCTGCGAAATATAGGGTATGTTATTGATGTGCATGTATGGCAACAGTTAAGATACTTCGTTGGCTTGTGCAGGAGGCTTTTCATTTCATAAAATCTAAAAGAACATTGCCACTCCCTTCTTTTCATTAATCAAAAACATTTTTTTTCAAAAATCGAAGTCCTGACGCGTTTTGTCTCGATGGGCAGTCTCAATTAGCAGGTAGATGTGTAGGCAGTGGATACACCTCTTGATACTGTCCATCGAGACGTAACGCATTGTAGAACTTTTGCTGTTGAAAACTGAAAATCATCTCTAAAGAAGGGAGCAGCAATTATCTGTTGCATGTACTTCTTGGCAAAAGAAAATGTGAGTTCAAAGCTCGTGACATGTGGGCGCTTTGCAACTGTTGCTTCATGGATTTACTCCGCTATGTGAGTTACACTCTTTCACAGAAGTTAGACTTTGGGTAAACCCAGGAATCAAGGCTGTATTTGACGCATAACGATTATGAAAATGAAAGCCATTTAGCTCACTTTCTCACCACTGGTTTCCAATTTATTTTCGCAATATTTGATTATGCGTTTGTGTTTTTTTAACCATGCAACAGAAAAATGAAACTCACAGTCATTGCACACTGTTTACATTAGAAAATTTAGTTAGAATCAACCTAGAACACAAATTCGATTTTAAAGTTGCTTCTTTTCCAATTTTCTATTGGAATATAATATCATCGCATTCATTACGTGGCGAGAGATTTCAGCTCAAATTTACTGCATGCACAGAGAAAGCAACATCGATCTCCGGATTAACCAAGAAAACATATAAAACATCAATTTAGACTAATAACGAACAAATGGCATTGACATCACAGATTTCTAAGCATAATATTTGCAATTACACATCTGAATAATGAATTGACGAATTTATGTGTACGCAGTGCAATGTTTTATTGTGCGGCAGAAACCTATTATCGCTGGGAAATTGAGACGATTAAAGGCAGTCGAGAAAGACTTGTTAGAAAGAGTTTTGTTCCAGCACGTCAAAGTTAAGGCATCGAGTAAAAGGCGTAGAGGGTAAACCAATGCACCGAATTCTCACACTGTAATCTTGCTTTGTAGAGACGGAAGTTAATAGATAGTAAATGTTTGAAAATTGAAATCAAACTTTTCTTAACTGCCTGACAGCATTCAAACTTCATTTATAATTCATACAAAATTCGATTTCTGTGAAGCAAAGGAATAGAGAAGTTTGAAATGTGTCCCTTTCCATCTGTAAAATGCGGGAGCTTTGAGAATAGATAGAAATCTCATATTTCGATCAGAAGACCCAAAACCTTTTATCTTTCAGTCTGGGATCTCAGCAGCCGGGCAAATTTATCTTGAAGTCTTTCACCCGACACCTTCCCTCCCCGTTCGTCACACCTCAGTGATCTTCGACAGACGACTGAGAACTCTGCCAAAATGAAACAAGAAAATTGCGGTGAGGAAGGAAGAAGAACAAAGAGACAGAGAACAGCTGTCTCTTCACTCAATGTACGATTGTGAGAGAAGAAAATTGCGAATTCCATGGTACAGCGGAGAAAAATGTGAAAGATGTGAGCTCCAGACAGCTTCTTTTACAGTGAATTTCATTTTGCCATTAATTCTGAATTCAGTTTCTTAAGACCTCCTTAACTTCTCAAGTATTGCACTGAATGACCTGAAATTTACGGAACAATATATTTCGTGTGTAGACTTTCTAATGGTGGTATCCAATTGACCAAACTCGCTCATCTTCGCACTATGGATAGCAATTCATGCCTTCATCATCACAGCTTTCTATTAAGGTTGTCGGGCATCAATCGGAAATTTGCAATCTACATGAATGCCCGCCAATTTCAATGTACACATATTTTCCATGGAGCTACAACTTCAGATTTGTGCCTTCCGTTTTCAGACATCTATCTTGAACTGATCATCTGAATACTAATTTACTCGTTCATCGACATCTATGGACCACGTCGCAAGTGCTTTTTAATCCATGATAGCTCAGGCATGACTAAAAATCATAGCTATCTGCCGTCTGGCATAAATGCGAAAATATCCCGTGCGCTAAGCGCCCTCGGATATCTTGCAATTTATGCCCTCGATAGATAGCTAAAATTCCTCTATTCAACATTCAAAAACGATTTTTGGAAATGTTTACTTCTTGACGACTTTTGGCCACAAATCTCTCTAATGATTGCTGTTTGAATGTCATGAGAAGGTATTTGCGAGTGAAAAACGAGATGGATAAAATGGATTTGTGCATGCCGGGCAAGTCAAAAGTATACGTAAATGAAATGTGAAAGATTTTCCTTTAAAATTACCGCTAAGCCGCTATTTTCCTGCCGCTAAGCCCCTAATGTTTAAAAGATCTAAGCAGTATTTACATGACATTCGAATTTTCAATAAGCAAAAACAACGAAAATGCAACAGGGGGCGAACTCCCCCGCATGGCTATTGGTAGGTATATGTTGTGCAGAAGTGTAAAGGCGACAGGAAGCGGATCGGTCCCTCATCGCGCCGCCTATGTTACTGTGGCGATAATCTGCCCTACCAAAGGCAAGCAGCATGGATCACATGGTTGTGCGGTCGATTATATGGACTGGCGATCAAGGTGGGACACGCTCACGACTTAGCCTCACAGTTGTCGTGAGACGTGACTTTTCTTCCACAACACAGTAAATCTCTATGGGAATCTCCACACAATGTAGGAATGTACTTTTCACACAGCATCAGTCAGTTCATGCTATAAGGTGTTCACAGACGTTCTACATAAATATGAAAATCCCAATCCCCACATCAACTCTGCTGACCAGAAAATTGTCTTGGGGAGAAGGGGCCTCCTCTAAGAGCATCACAATTGTGCGTGAGACACTTGAAAATAATGTGAACCCTGTGAGGATGTGGAATCTGTGGAGACGAAAGATGATGCCTCACCTAGCCTACCGACATAATGCAGTAATACAATACAGTAATGGTAGCAATGTAAAATTGAATATGAATGATAAAGTGAAGCAATAATGTGCATAAGAAATCAGTTAGAAATACGAATATACTTGTCATCTTTGGCAACTCCTATCGGAAGAGAACACGAATAGGGCATTCTGCACGTACAGTTATGTGTGTTTTCTCATATGTCACATTGAAGATTAGTCACTAATATTGATAAAGCACCCGCAACCGATTGTCTCCTCGTGTGATCATCAAAAAATTGTCCTTATTATCTTCAAGCACAGTCCGTGAGGTTGAGACCATGCATATAGCTTTGTTTTCATAATGTCCTCAATGTACAAGCATTATATTTTCAGTAAGATGCCAATAACTCAACTTATGGTATCCGTGCATTAATATGACTTACGAGCCGTGCCGTAGACATAACACATCACTGGTAAACAGAAAAGCATGTGGTAGAAATTTGATGCAAATTCAAGAGATAGCCATGTCACCGGGCAAATTGTTGGTCGATGCTGGTCATCGCTGCTGTCGATGACTTCGCTGAAGAATGTGCGCTTGATGCATGCAACTTTCAAAACAATACACGAGTATTATCAAAAGAAACCTTAATTCAATAAATATCAAAGACTGAAACATGGAGAATATTGTAGAAATTATAAACTAAAGTTTTGACAGCAACAATGATGCGAAGAACAAAGTTTCTCATCCTTTGTGCGATGAGCTATTCTCGAACAGAGTTTGGTTGAACTTCACGAGTGACTACATTTTCCACGGCAAAGTTCGAAACTCTTTCATCTGTCATACTGTTCCTAATTAAGAATTTAGAAAACTTCAATTTGGAGGAGCTCTGCCAGTACTTGCAGCTGTCAGAGGAACACTCAAGAATATTCGCACCTTCACCGCCTGACAAACTCCATTTCTCTCAGCTAAACGCGAGGTGTGTGAGGCTTTTTCCATGGAAACTAATTGCAAAAACCAAGACATCGAATAGATAACCGAGAATCAGATTCGGTTGGAGTGAGAGGTCAGTCAGTCAAAATCCAACAACTGAAATAACAACAGAGCCGGTTTCTTCGAATCATGGACCTCGATGCTACCTACTATCTTGAGTCAGATGCGGTTACAGCCGCTTCTCCTTGGTCCTCCTACATCGAGCTGTAACGCCGCTGTCACACAGAAAAAGACGTCTTCCATCTTCTATGCTTACCTCTTTCCACATTCTTCACATGGCGTCTTCCATAAGGTGTGATGAGACGATTTTCATCTGCCGTCTTTCGCCTTCTATCGTCCATCCTCCATCTTCTACCTACCGCAGCCACACTAAGGAAATCCATTTTCGATACAGTCAGCGCTATTTTTCACTATTTACCGTTGCTATGACTACTGTCTTGATCCTCATCCTCGTTCGACATTGTGAACAGAGGCTGCTTTCTGATTGCTTCTCTTCGCAAATCACGGTTTCCTAAATCTTCCCTCTGACGTCACTTCATATTGTTCTATTTTTAGAACAGTCTCGCGGCTGAATCTTGACGGCTTATTGAAATGAACTCATCAGCCACATAATATCCTGCCTTATGTCCGATGGACGACGCCTTATGACTTGTCCTGTGTGACAGCGTGATGGACGATGGAAGATGGAAGGTGGCTGATGACTTTTTCTGTGTGATAGGTTGCATTCTTTTCTACATGCAATTTAGGGCTTTCAGACTCCATTGCCTTAGTAGTTTCCCCTTTTGCAAAAATGAATAAATAAATAAATAGATAAGTAACATTACCTTAAATCCTCAAACAAGTGTTGGTGAAATATATTTAATCGGAAACAGCGATAAAAAACTGATCCTGTCGGCATATTTGATTATTCCCAAAGTTTTTGCATACACATGTGCGCATCATGGGCCTTCCAATTAAATCCTCTATCAGCGTCGACTGTTTATCGATGTTTGCTTAGCGAAGATCTGAAGAAGATTTCATTTTGCTATATTCAGTTTGATATCAATCAGTTGCTCTAATCATAAAGTCTGATGACTGAACTATGTTTGGTAACTTAATAAAAAATATAGTAAAATGAAATCTCTTCGGCTATTATCTTCAAAAACTGAAGAAGACTTTTACTATGAAAATTAACAATTTACAATGTACAGTCAATCAACCACCTCATAATACGTCCTTTATGCCTTCCTAGCTTAAACTATCCTGCGGACGTCAATCTTACTTTTATCCTGTTGAATGATTGACAATAGAAGAGTCTTGCTTTCGAGAACAGCTTTGTTCTTATAATGATATGATACCTTGGATAGTCTGCTGTTATCGTTGTCTGTCTACATTCCCTCAATTTTCTTAAACGTTGAGTCGGAAGGAATGGTTTACTGCTGTTGTATGACCGAGAAATGGCGATCCTGCTTTCCAATACTCCAGTACGAACTTGGACCAAATTTGTGAAGCCCTCCCCCTTCCCTTCCTTTCCTTTGTGAAGCCCTTTTCTTCGCCTGACTGTGCCTTAGACTATCTTTTGATCGCACTAGAACGCGAAGTATTCGAACACAGAGAATCTTAATTTCTCGGTTACACCACAGTAGGAAACAATTCCTTCCGATTCAACGTTCAAGCATATTGAAGGAATCATGATCTCCAGACATAATAACAGCTGACTTACTAAAGCATCTTTTTACACTTTTTTTGCCATTTTGGACCTTACTTTGCAGTGCAAGGACACGAGAGTTTCCTAAATGCATCAAAAAGGTTAGAAGAACCGACGCTGATGCGTGTCATTCAGTTCACACGGATTTGAGAGATAGAAGTTCATTCGCGTCATTTACCAACCATGAAATGTTTGACAATTCAAGTCAAGCTACTTCTCAAGAAATCTATTTCATCTCCATTTTAGCATTTCCTTTCGAAGTGACGTTACGGCTGGTCAGAGCTTTGATCATGCAAAGAGAATGCTGTGATTTGTGAAATCTCTTTAATGTTTCGATAACACGACAGTCAAATGCCACGATAGAATGAACCGTTTCTGATGCGCAATAGAGAGAACATATTTTCGGGATAAAATGGTCGCAACATGCAAAGTTGTTAAGTGGAGACGAAATGGCGTTTGGTCTAAAGCCAATATCCTGAGACATATGCGCGACAACATGAGCTCTTGTTATGGCAAATTTAAAGCTTGAGACGCACGAGTTTATCAAATATATTGGGTGCGATCAACCAAGAGAGATGTCTGCTTAAAGCATCATTTGACATTTTCTTTAGATTTTGATTTTCTCAATAGCTACGTGTAAGTCTCACTTTATACATGGCTATAAAAAGTAGCATTTGTAACAATTTCGTATAAAGTTAATCATCTTAATCAATTTAAATAACTTACAAACCTTTGACAAAGTACATGTGAATATGTGATAGACGTGTACATCCATGCAATTGTTGAATGAATAATAGCAAAATACTTTGAACACTACTCATAATATCTTTATAAGTAATGTTATCAGTTTAGTGCAACAAGTTGTTGATGCCAAGTCCTAAAACAGAGACAGATTATTATGCCTCACAACATATTGGTGCATTCATTCTGCGGACCAGCAGACCCAATGCAATCAAACCTTCCAGGTACTCCCGATATTGTCATATGACATTTTCATGCGATGGATAATCAAAGCGCATCTTTTATCAAAGTCATATACCATCGGTTGGAAACTGATGGTACAATCTTATTTGTTAAGTTCCAAATGAGTACTAGAAAGAGTAGCCTACTGAACCTCAGTGCTAACTACGACTACGACTAAGAAATGAGTAACAAATTCTAGTACTTTTTGAGTTCGAAAATATCAGTACTCATTTTAGGACGCTTTGGGTTGGAAAGCACAGTACTTGATTCGTATTCATTTTAGTACTCATTTAATGAGTTACATGGGACTAGCACCACACCATACCGAAAAATCAAAGTCGCCAAGGATGTCACTTGATCGATGCATCGCTGTATTAACCTACCTACCACCATTCATGAAGGAGCGCGCATCCTAGAATTAATTATCCACCCTGAAGTACTGACTCACGTAGTGACTGACTGCTGACTGAAGGTTCTTCAATTATCTTCAATTAACATAATATAAGATATGCACAAATAAGAACTCGAATGGCCTTTGCTAGCTCAGTTAGAATTTCACGCTTCTGTGTCCTTCCCTTTCAGTATTTCATCATATTAATACTTGATAACTAGTATACTAATAATAATCTTAGTACTTTATATTAGTACTTCTGTGAACACAAGTTCGCAAATTTTAGTACTCTTTCATTCAGTACACAGATTGGTACATAAATAGGACTTTGTGATTTACAGTGTAGGTGACTTTTAAACAAACTGGAATTCAAATTCGATTGTCTTGCACCGTAATTTTGGGAACGGTTGAATACATGGGAGCTCCTCCACCCGGGTAAAACAGAGTAAAGGAAGGGGTGGGGGATGAATATTTTGCGTTTCACAGTCTACTATTGATAGAGCATATGCGGACCGCCTCGTGTGGGCAAACTCCTCCCAGCCTTAGCGCCGCCACTGGTGCGGACTGAACCGGCTTTGTTTTCGCTGTGGAAAATCTCTGTAGTATTCCTGTAAATGATCTGAACTCATCATCAGTTGAACGTCTGACATGAACGATAAATTCCTATTGATATATCGAGTTAACAGCAGTTGATAGACGAATTTATGAAATTGTGCTCCCACATATCGTTGGCGATCAACCAATTTCAGATTTTCCTATTATTACGGAAATTGTTCCCAATGACGACTTCGCGACTTAGCTTGATTTATAAACATTGCGGAGTTTTTTCTGCAGCTACAGACACTCTGGTGAGAGATATCGCCTCATCCGACTCTTGAATTGCAGACTTATTGATATTATTCTGAAATTTCATCTGAAATGGATTTCGTTGTATCTTGTTCGTTCCAGTGACTGCCCATAAATTCCCAGGTTTTAGTTGTCTCACTAACAGGATTTCCCGAAATGATATAAAGGATGCATTGTTCAATTTGCCTTATCTTTCCGTTGTCAGTAACAAGAGAAAACGAACTTAAAGAAACTTCGAAATTTGTTTTACAAAGGAGTTCAGATTGTAGGACTTGTACTTGAATATTTACTGACTTCTCTATGTCGCACATGCAATTGAGATGAAGGCAATTTTTAGTTCTTCATTTAATTACTATTCCTGTAACAAATGCGATGTCTGACATTGTTTCGAAGCTGATTGAAAGTTTAATTTGTTTCAAGACAATAAAAGTGCCGCCTTAATTTACTAGAAAATTAATTTTCATGGAAATAGCGAAGACAATGAGAAATTTATAGTATTTCCTGCAATCACAGCGATAGAAAGACATCGCTTTGATAAAATTCAATGGTTTGTCCATAGGCGAGACATGTTATCATCATCTCAATAGAAATAATGATAGACAATGGAAATTCGAATAACATTTTAATTTTCTGTCTCCGAAGAAGTCATAATCTGTGAACTTCATCTATTTTAGTATTACAACTGAGATAAGAGCTTGACTATTTTTGCATTGCTTTATCGACTTTTCCCTTTTCAATTTATCAAGCTTTATCGACGCTTACGCTCTATCAAAACTATAGAACTCCTAGATTGAGCACAATACAGAATTAGACAGGTCATCTCTTCTTCTGTTTGCATAGAAGAAATGCATCGTAGCATGCAATGAAATGGTATGATACCACAGCAATCGAACAATGAGCAGCCAGGTCAACACTAAGCACTCCAAATTGTGCGAAGTTTCAGTGGCTGTTAACAGCTAGATCACGCAGCAAAAAGACACAGACGATGTCACGTTCTACAGAGAAGTCTGTGAACGCTTATTCGTGCGCCTGCCATCTTTTTTGACAATGATCGAAAGGAGCAACATTATGGAGAAAAATTTTGCGCAATGATTTGAATACTTCGAATCTGAAGGAATCGTGGCGATCGGAGCATTTTTTTGAGTTAGTCTTCACTTCTAGAAAAGGGATGCCAAGGAATCCTAGTTATCTGCGCTGAGATCGAAGTGCCGATAACTAGGGTTACTTGCTGATGCGCTTAAACAATCTAATTCTGTGATCAAGACAATGTTCGCAACATAGAAGTAGTTATTGCTAATTTCCATAGTCACCAACTGACACTCCATGTTATTCTCATAGAAATTGATCTATCGGTATATCCGTGTATCGCTATTCCCAACATAGAGCGCGTTCACATTTTTACAATCGATAATTAAATCAAAATATCTTATCAGATGCGTGACAAAAATGTTACAATTTTGAACTCTGTGGCGGCACATTTAAACGGTCATTCTTTGTGTTTATTCGCAGTCATTTTGTTGATTATCTAGAAGATTAGAATACCACCTTGCAGATACATGGGGATGGTTGATTAAAAGGTGGTCAAATGTCAAAATTTAGAGTTAACTGAAGAGAATACTACTAATAGAAAGTTCACATACGCAAGCTGCTGTACCTTGTATTTCACGTGATTTACAGCATTACCTAGTTTGAAAGTTTGGAGGTCCCAGGGTCCATTCGATTCGCTTCATTGCCCATCCCCAGACTATTTTCCGTCGGTGAAGTATTAGGGGGCAACTCAACCACCTTTAAGACCTCTAAAAAAACCCTCCCAATTTCATTGAATGCGAATTCAATTCCTGCATGCTCTTTCCGATGACTTTAATTCTTAATTTCGTGAATAAATATATAAATAGCATTTAAAATTTGAACTGCTTCGCTGGATTTCATGAAAGATGTTCGAATGAAGGCGTCACTCTCAGAAAAACGTCATAGCGGCTCCATTTTTTACATTGCATCGTGCGAGGACAGTTTGCACTTTAAGTTGATCTTGTTTAATGGCTTTTAAAGTTCCATGCATTCTGCGCATTAATTAACAGACAGGAATACATGAAAAAGAGATATGAGGAACAGTAATCTGAATCGCTTTTTAAAATCACAGAAAGTTGTCAAAGGTAATTTGAGAGCACAATATGTGTGAACATCACTAACATTACTTCTTGTGATTTTCGGACGTTCGGGAACAGAAAGAGGAACAGAATGCGTCACTGCAGTCAATCCTTCCATCTTGTTCTCCGACTTAATCACATAGTATCAAACTGCATCAATCTCCTCCCTTAAGGCATGTATGGTCTCTTTAGAAAACACATCTAAATTTTCAAATAAGAATGCATTTTTGTGTGTATTTGACCTTCGAAAATTTATTTCTTTGAAGAATGATCATGGTTGCCCTGTTGCCAGGATGATAAATTGCTGCTTTACAAACAATGAGAATAATTTGAACTTTGCGTTGCACTGAGAGTTGACACTAGTTTCATACTACGTGTAGATTTTGAAAATGAGAATGTAACACAAGACAGTAGTCTCTTTACCTTGTTTAAAAAATTTTTGTAATTTCATTTTCAATATCAACCAAAGTGAATCGTCCTCACTACAAATTTTTAGTTTGTAAAGCATGTCTTTATAGATGAGGTTTCATATGTTCATCTGCTACATCCCATTCTTTTATAAATCGAGGAATGCTTTGCTTTATGAAAATTAAAGTTCAATCTCTAACCTCTTTTCATTTGTTCGTATCTTTTTAATGCGCAAAGCTCGCAAGATGATCGCTAACCTGAGAGCAGGCACGTAACTAGTGATTCATTCTTGTGAGTCAGAACGGCAGATTCAGTGAAAATGACAATTATGATCTTATGCCAACATGACGTAAAATCTCTAACAAACCGCGATGTTCAACTTTTCAACTCATCCGATTAGATTGCGGTTTCGTTTTCAACTATTTTCATGTCAAAACAGAAAAAATTGCTACTAAGATTTATCATTAGCAATTTGTGTCACTAAAAACGCTATTGCTAAGTTTTTGATAGGTAGTATTTATACAATATTATTCTATTCGATGGCTGTGTTATGGTATATGACCATGATGTGACTGATAGACCTTTCGTTGAAAGCCATGATGCAGAATGCTCGCAAAAGCCGCAAAATTCTGACCTTCGAAAAACACTTCTCAGAATACGTCATAAATTTTGACCAAATTTAGCGACTTTTGTTAAAAAAATCAAATCATTAAAGCCCATTATTCGTTCATTATTGGAACATATTGACCCGATGTCTTTGAGTCCACGTTGACTCATGAGCATAGCGGCACAAATTGCAATCAAAGACTGGCTGGCTAGATTACCCGACCCCGTCCCGTGGATAGGGGCGTGGCGGACGCCACGGAGGTCGAGAGGGCGTGCAACTCCCACGGGCGATGCCAAAGATCGAAAACAGAGGCCGAGGACCCCGAGGATAGTCGCTCGGATAGAAGAGAGGGAGGGGCAAGATCACAGTAAGTGGGGGTACATCGTGGTTTACTCCACAAAACAGGGCAGTCAGGAGAAGTGGACCTGCCAATCCTGTGAAGATAACAGTTGAGAAGAAGGCTGCAGCCGTTGCAACGAAGACTTGCATCCAAAGGCTCTATTGCCAACCTGGCACGTTGCCTTTGTAATGCTTTTGAAGAAACCTGACATCTGTGAAAGTACTTTCAAGTGCGACTGGATTAATTCCTGAGTCGTGGTCTGTTGACAAAACAAAGAGCTGCTTGTGAAAAGTAAGAAGTTTGGGTTGTGAGCATGCTTGTCTTCCGAAAGCTCAATGACCAGTGTTAGATGGACTTTTAAACCACTGACTGAAGGATGTTGATCGTCAAATCATTCCTCAGCTGTTTAGTGAATAAGACAGGTGAAGGAGTTCATGAATACGGCAAGGAATGATGCTGTATCACTGCAGATCAGTTTGCACATTCGGAAAATTGTCAAGTGATCACTGATAAGGTTGTTATCAATACTCGCGAAGATCCTCGCAAGTTGCCGACACACGAAGACTTCTGTCATACACCTGATCTTGTACTTTTGATCATTATGTGAGCGTCATAATCTTGAAAAATTGCCAATAAATGAAGCAGAACTGTGGATAAAAACGTGGCTATGGAAAACCGTCTCGTGATGACAACAACTGATGTCTAGGAATGATAAGTTCGTGCTATAGAAATAATCTGAGAATGTTTTGCAAGGTTCCGTCACAACATCTTTAAAGTAATTCACCTAGGTTACAAATATTGATTTTGATTCGATCTGAAATGAGCAAGTGACATGAACATCATCGAAATGTTTCTTAAAATAATAAAACTATGTTGTAGTATCCAATGGCATAAATGCAGCCATTCTACAATCATTTGTCTATTTATCTCGAATTGAAAATAAATAAAAATAATTAACTTAGAATTGTCTAACTGAAATAAAATTAAAATGATGAATGATGTTGGCGACGATCGAAGGCGAAGTGGAAGTACGCGTGAAGAGTGGAAGACGGAGAAAAGCGTGGATTGACGATCTACGAGGGACGCCCAAGGCTCGGTGATAAGGCTCCGACATTGAACCTGTGCTGATGACGGATAATGCTTTAAAAAAAGACAATTATGAGAAATATTTGTGCTACATGCTCCCCTTACTAATTTGATGTCATAGGACATGGATGCTGAGATGCGCCTAACATTCATTCATTCCATTGTTATGAAGAATAATTATCAATTTAGAAATAAAAGATGACAAAAAATAGAACTATCTATCTTTTTTAGCAAATGGAAGGCTTTTTTGATATGAATAGCAAATAGGAATCAGCAAGAATGCCACAAACTCTTCTGTTCATTAAATGGCAAAAATGGCTTAAGGAAAACGTCCATTCCTCTAGGCAATTTCTATCATGAAATCTTCTATTGAGTCGAAATAAATGCTATTCTTGCTGTCGGTGATGAAATTTGGAAAATTCCAATGACAGAGTGATTATGTTCTGCTATGACAACTGATGGGTGGTGATGAGGGTTTGATTCTGCCAAGTGACACAGTCGCATAAGTGGCTCGTAGCTCAGTTGGTTAGAGCACAGGTCTAGTTAACTTTGGTCGTAGGTTCGAATCCTACCAGCCGCGCATCTTTTGCATGGCAATTTGATCTATCGTTTATTTAATTTCATTGTTGCTAAATGCTTCACGGCGGCTTTTCGAGTGTGATCTATGCTGCGTCTACGGGGTAGACTTCAGAATGAACAACTTCTCTATGCAATCCCTTATTGCTACGTGACAAGAGCAAGTCAAGAGCACATGAGCAATCATCTCAGTAACAGATGTAAAGAAAGGGCCCACATTCTTTGTTCGTTGTCAGATTTGAACCTTTAACCTGCAGATCGATAGTCAGGACCGCAACGCAGTGAGCCATGGGACCATTGCATAACTGACACAGTGACAGAGAAAGAATACTCTCTGCAGCGCATGCTGGAGATTATCCTCACTACTGACAAGTACGCTGGGAAACTCCTGCGAATATTTGAAAAGGTGAATACTTGTAAGGTCCTCAAATTCTCCTGATTTGATTTCCGTCAGAAGTCGGTAACTTCCTTCTTCTCTGTCTCCGCGGGACTGCTCATTTCCTGAGGATTCTCCTGCCAGATCCTCTACAGCCTCATTCCTCATTATCTTAATTTGATCTACAGCAGCTGCATGCCATCCACACTGCGGTCGTACAGACGTGAGTCTTGAAACCAAATTAGATTTAAATCGAACGGCTGGCGGTGTCACTTGTCGAAGAATATGGGAGGAGGACATAAAGCAAGCAAAGGGATATATAACGACAAGGCAATCGAAAATGCTTGCGAAATCTGGAAGCCAGCGAGTACGGTGATGTATTAGTTGACGAGAATTTTCATGAATCAAATAAGTTTACAAGTGTAGCACGCAGAGGAGTTGCAGGTGAGCAAATGGTTCTATGAGCAAGTGATTCAATGTGGGACAAAAACTTGCGGATCAGAGAATTGAAGTTGATCAGGGAAGTGATGAGTTGATCAGGGAAGTGATGAATGAATCAGGGAAGTGATGAATGGATCAGGGAAGTGATGAATGGATCAGGGAAGTGATGAGTTGATCAGGGAGCTAATGAATAGATCAGGGAAGTGATGAGTCGATCAGGGAGCTAATGAATGGATCAGGGAAGTGATGAATGGATCAGGGAAGTGATGAGTTGATCAGGGAAGTGATGAATGGATCAGGGAAGTGATGAGTTGATCAGGGAGCTGATGAATGGATCAGGGAAGTGATGAATGGATCAGGGAAGTGATGAGTTGATCAGGGAGCTGATGAATAGATCAGGGAACGGAGCTGATGAATGGATGGATGACTTGAATGGATCAGGGAGCTGATGAATGGATCAGGGAACGGAGCTGATGAATGGATGGATGAATTGAGTGGATCAGGGAGCTGTTGAGTGGATCAGGCAAGTGATGAATGGATCAGGGAGCTGATGAATGGATCAGGCAAGTGATGAATGGATCAAGGATATTTCTAGTAGACAAAGAGACAAATAAGTGGCTTGGAAATGAAATTGAAGTATCATGTCAAACACAATTAAATGAAATCTGCTGGCAAACTTGCATGCGGGATCCGCTTTCTCACTGCACTACCTGTTAAGTCAGTTAGAACTCGATGTGAATGAGTTTGTACAACAACGATAATTGACATCATTGACTGACACTGAGATCTAATGTTTCATTCAGAATAATCATCGTCCAGGAATAAAGACATTGCTAGTTTTGAATGCCGATCATATGCACTTCCATCTTAGCTTTCTGAAACATCAGTTTTTTTCCTATCAAATACGTCGAATTTATAGAGACCTGGAAGAATAAGAAAATGACAGAATAGGATATCGAAAATACGGAACTCAGAATGAGAAAAACTGGATTATGAAGGTCTCAGAGACGTGATACAGAGGCTCCGCGAACAAGCGTTAATTCGACTCGTCGGCAAAATAAAGACGATTATTGCACGCCACGGGCTCGCGATCGGCGCTTTGACGGAGCCATGAGCGTGCTGCAGATAAATAGACGGCGCTAGTGTCTTGGCTGAACCTCTGTCGCTGTCCTTCGTGCGCAATGCGGTTACAGGTGGAATGAAGCGGCGATGATACTTCTGCGCACATCAGAGAAGGCTGAGACCGAGTCAAAGACAAAAAGAGGAAGAGAGGGGGGAAGAGAGAGAGGGAGAAGAGAGAGAGAGAGAGAGACAGAGAGAGAGAGAGAGAGAGAGAGAGAGAGAGAGAGAGAGAGAGAGAGAGAGAGAGAGAGAGAGAGAGAGAGAGAGAGAGAGAGACAGAGACAGAGAGAGAGAGAGAGAGAGAGAGACAGAGACAGAGAGAGACAGAGACAGAGAGAGACAGAGACAGAGAGAGAGACAGAGAGAGAGAGAGAGAGAGAGAGAGAGAGAGAGAGAGAGAGAGAGAGAGAGAGAGAGAGAGAGAGAGAGAGAGAGCGAGGGAGAGAGAGGGAGGAGAGAGAGAGGGAGGAGAGAGAGAGGGAGGAGAGAGAGAGGGAGGAGAGAGAGAGGGAGGAGAGAGAGAGGGAGGAGAGAGAGAGGGAGGAGAGAGAGAGGGAGGAGAGAGAGAGGGAGGAGAGAGAGAGGGAGGAGAGAGAGAGAGGGAGGAGAGAGAGAGAGGGAGAGACAGGGAGGGAGAGAGAGGGAGAGAGAGAGAGAGAGAGAGAGAGAGAGAGAGAGAGAGAGAGAGAGAGAGAGAGAGAGAGAGAGAGAGAGAGAGGGAGAGAGAGAGGGTGAGGGAGGGAGGGAGAGAGAGAGGGAGAGAGAGAGAGAGAGAGAGAGAGGGAGAGAGAGAGAGGGGGAGGGAGGGAGGGAGGGAGGGAGGGAGGGAGGGAGGGAGGGAGAGAGAGAGAGAGAGAGGGAGGGAGGAGAGAGAGAGAGGGAGAGACAGGGAGGGAGGGAGAGAGAGAGGGAGGGAGAGAAAGAGAGAGAGAGAGAGGGAGGGAGAGAGAGAGAGGGAGGGAGAGAGAGAGAGAGGGAGGGAGAGAGAGAGAGGGAGGGAGAGAGAGGCAGGAGATAGACAGGGAGAGAGAGACAGGGAGAGAGAGAAAGTGAGAGAGAGAGAGAGAAAGAGAGAGAGAGAGAGAGACAGGGAGAGAGAGAGAGAGAGAGAGAGGCAGGAGAGAGAGAGGCAGGAGAGAGAGAGGGAGGGAGAGAGAGGCAGGAGAGAGAGTGGGAGGGAGAGAGAGGCAGGAGAGAGAGAGGGAAAGACAGGGAGAGAGAGAGAGAGAGACAGGGAGGGAGAGAGAGGGAGGGAGGGTCAAGCCGTTGTCGTCAGACTATTAACAACACGCGGAGATCGGTCCAAACCCATCATTGCAACATCATCTTAGTTATTTTCAATTTGATTTACAGAATGACATCACCAGATTCAGTATCACCATCTACCTTCGTGAAAGTCGATGAAGTCAAATGCGAGAAGTGTGGAGAAGATAACGAAACCGAAGACATGATGCAATGCGACAAATGTGACAAGGCATACCACATCACCTGCACGGAGTTGCCAGTGTACGAACTCATCAAGTATTCGAGAAGTACCAATATAAGCGAAAGTACACATGTGAACTGTGTATGACATCGACATTCACAACTCTCTCGGAGAAAATCAAGAGAAGAATGAAGATCAACAGAACAGCAGAAACAGAAGAATTGTTGAGGAAGTTGCAGCAGTACGAGGAAGAGCTGACCATACAAAGACTGAAGTTTGAAGAAACAGAAGAACAGCTTAGAACAGTCACAGAAGATCTGAAAAACAGCAAGAGATCGCGCCAAGAGCTGCTTACATCAATATCGACCTACGAATCGGAGATGAAGAAGCAAGACGAACAGATCAGCGAATTTAGGAAAATCATGCTAACGGAGAAGTGCGTAGGACCACAACAAACATTGAACGAAGAGTCGCGACGGATTACGAAGGAGGGAAGCGGTCAATCAAATCCAAATGGAGAATTCAAGAGGAAGTTCGAAGACCTCGATATGAAAATATCACTAATTGAAAAGAGACTCGACTGCTTCACAGATCAACATCGACCAAGAGAACCTGAGTTGCAGCCAAATCGATCTACACAGCAAAATGAAACGAGATGGACCCCAACTTGCTATAACTGTAAGAGAAGAGGGCATATTGCGAGAAACTGTTGAGACCACCAACACAGAATAGAAATTTCCGAAGACCAACAAGAAACTACTATCAACGGAATGCACACTACCAGCAACCTCCTCGTCATTACTACGTTCAAAGACAGCATCAATACCGCCAGGAATACCATCAACCTCAAAATCGACAGCATCAACAACAACAACAACACCAACAGCAGAGAGAAGAGGAACGATTCCGAGTGACATTAACTCCAGCAAAGAACAATTTCCTCGCTTTGTGCCGACCCACTTGTTATACGGTCAACCTGATAACCAGCATCCTAGTGAGAAACGTTGTGTATCCACCTACTCAGAGGATTCCTCCCACATATTTTTAACGTAAGTAAAGAAGGAGAGGAGACAGGGAAAATGATGATGAAATTAACAACCAATATTATGAACAGATAAAAATATTTTACATCAATATCAATTCTTTGAATGATTACAAAATCAAAAAACTCAGATTTAGCCAATGATATAAGTGGTTATGATATTTTTATGTTTTACTGAAACACATCTGAAGGAAGATGAGCATCCACCCATAATAGATAATTATTTAGGATATCATGCGATAGTAAAGCGAAAACATTATATTGGTCGAAATATCAAGGGAGTATCCATCATATACATAAAAGAATCTAAACTAAATAACCTCATAAAAATTCAAGAACATAAAAAACGCAGATGGAAATTTATTGATCTTAAGATTGAATAACATACTGTGGAAAGCACAAAGTGATATATATGTCAGAGTCTGTTACAAAGAAAATAGAGAGTCACGCTATAAGGAAAATGAATACTTTGAGAAAATAAAACACTGTATGATAGAATTCAAAATGCACGACATTATTCTGATAGGTGATCTAAATGGAAGGATAAGGATTGATCTCTGATAACGAACAACTCGATATTCCAAAACGCAAATCAGATGATCTTACTATTAATGGAACGGGAAAAGAGATAATTAAATTTGTAACGATACATCACTAATAATAACAAATGGGAGATCGAAAGTGGAAAATGTACGTATCATTGTTTACAAGGCATAAAAATAAGAAGGTCAGTAATTGATTATGTAATAGTATCAAAATCACTTATAGAAAATATACAAGATATAGTGATAGGTGATCCTACCCTTTATACAGATCATTCAGCAATAAAAATCGAGCTAAACTTTAGTATAAAATCAGAACCAAAATGCGGTAAAATTGCAAAAATAGAACAAATTTTGTACACACTAACATAAAAGCGACATACAAATGGACAAGTGAATCGGAATCAAATTTTGACATAAACCTCTTTGAAGCCGAATGCAATTTATTACTACAGCGCCTAAAAGAAAAGCAAGAGGTCGCAATTTCAGAAATGTATAAAACTCTGATAGAAAATATGGAAAAAGCAACCCAAAATAACAAAATAAATAAGGCAGTGATAAAATATTCAGATGAAACTAGAAAGCATAGACGTGAATACAAAGTACAAGTGGATAATTGGAAAAAAATAAAACCAGAGAAAATCTTGAACTATTACTGATAAGTAAAAAGAAAGCTATTGACAATATAAAAAACGTGAAAAACCAATTAAAAGCCAAAAGAATGGAGGATCTAAAAAAAAGCAAAATTAGAAGGTGACATAAAAAAAACAATACTGGAATCTAATGAATCACAACAAAGAAAAAAAGAAAAAAAGATTATTACTTCATTAAAAGCAAATGATTTCATAGAACAAAATAATCAAGAAAAACAGACTACACGGTTAAAGACTATAAAGATATCCGAAAGAATCGAATATACTAGAATAATTAAATTCAAAGATCCTAATTTTAGAAAGTGATATAACACAACAAGAAATAATAGAAACAAAAAAATAAGGAAAGTGCAAAAAAATTCTAAAGCCAGTGGACCCGATGGCTTAGTGTATGAAATGTTCAAACAAAAATCAAATGATGTAATAGAAATTCTTTATCATTTAATTAATAGCATTCATAATGAAGCAATAATACCTTGGAATACAAGTTGGAATTTACCACCTATAAGAAAGGTGATAAAATTTGATTTCTTCTTATAGATGCATAAAAATTTATCATCAATGTGTTGAGAAATTTTAACTAGAATAGTTAACGGCAGACTTTGTAAATGGTTGGATGAAAACAATATTATTCATGCATCACAAACTGGATTTCGAAAAGGAAACTCAGTGCTAGATAACATACTATTATTGCGAGAAGTAATTCAGATATATTCAAATAAACATCATCCACTGTATATTTGCTTTAATTGATCTATCGAAGGCATATCGATTCAATTCCAAAAGAAATGTTAAAATCAAAAGTTGAGGCCTATCTACCACATAGTAAAGTAACTTCCTTGATAATTCGGCTAATATGTGAAAAGAAAATTCAAATCTTATTCAATCAGGAGATCACAGAACCGTTCGATCTTGTAAATGGAATTCCTCAGGGAGATAGTCTCTCACCTACTTTATTTTGCTTAAATATTAACGACCTGCTAGACGAATTCGATAAAGAAATTCAATACATAGATCCCTATATGTATTTCGGATCTGAAAATCGCTATCATGACCTATGCTGATGATATCTTACTGATGAGTGAAAGTCAAAAAGGTCTCATTAAGCAAATAAAGATAGTGCAACGATATTGCTCGAATAACGGATTAAAAATTAATTTTGACAAAACTAAAATTATGGTCAAAGATAAAGCTCAATTCATGAAGTGAAAGTAAACCTTGATAATTCAATACAGATTATAGAAGTTGTAAAAGAGTAACAAATATCTCGGCATGTGGTTCTCAAAAAATGATAAAAAGCATATAAAGGAATTAAGCAATAGAGGTAGACGATCATCTTTCTCAACAGCACTAGTATTAAAAGAATTCGGCCCAGATAGAAGGCAGTGTTATAAAAGACACCTTCGAAACACTTACCCTATCAAAAATGAGATATTGTGGAGAATTTCTGTTTCACAATAAGTTAGATGTATTAAATAAAATACAGAACCACTTCTATAAGTCACAGTTTCAACCCAAATTCTCTACTCCGAATTACTGCCTCATTGGAGAGTTTGGTCTAAAACCTATGGAATTCCATTTTTACAAATCGGCATTAAGATATTGGAATAAAATGCAAAAACATGAATAAGGAAAGTTATATTTATAAAAAAATATTTCAAACAATTAGTAGCAATAGTGAACGATGAGATTCATAAAAGAACTTGGTGTTGGAGAATACAAAAACTGTCTGACGAAACTCAACCATAGCAACATATGATTGATGATCAGATAATGGAGAAGAAAACTTTTAACAAAGTGGTTAATATAAGATTGAAAGATTACTTTCGAGAGAGATGGATTGATTCAGCAAAGCATAGTCACAGAGGACTCAGATACTTGGAACTAACTGGATTTAAATGTGAAATGAAAGACTATCTGCAGTATCATAGCTTAAAACTCAATATGAATCTGATAGTAAAATTCAGAACTGGAAACCATGACCTAGCAACTGAAATTGGAAGATACAAAAATCGAAGAGAATATGATGAATGTATTTGCAGCTTTTGTGATGATAACAGCTTAGAAAGATTTATATCATTTTATTGTGGCATGCATCCTCGATATTATGAAGTCAGAGAATTGCATATTCCATTATTAGCGAATGTCGATCGACCAGATTTCTATGTTTTGTGATGGACAAGCTCAGACCGAGAGAATTACAGTCATTAACGAAATAACTCCTTACAAGCTGCATAGATATCAGAAAATAATGAATAATGAAAAACAATGCAATACCAACCGCTTTATCATTAGTCTATGCAAACGTTGACACATTTAAGTTGTACGAAATACATTAGATATATAAATTGTCAAAGCTAAAGTTAGTGGTTTGGTTGTCATTGATATCTTCCAGTTTTGCAAAAGAACTTCCATCTCTCTCTCTCTTGCATGTCTATTGATATTCACAGTGAACACACTCAAGCCGGGGACTAACAGCAATAGTGTGGCAAATCTGTAAATATAGAAATAGAAAATAACAAAGAACAATGCAGCTTCTAACCATGAATGCAGCAAGATATGACTAATACTCATCTGCTACGATCAAGTGCAGGTAACAAAGAAATTCAATCAAGCCGTATGTCGTCAGACTATTAACAACACGCGGAGATCGGTTCCAAACCCATCATTTGCAACATCATCTTTAGTTATTTTCAATTTGATTTATAGGTGAGATATTATTACTTTTTTTATTATACTAAATTAATATTTTAAAGTAGCATCAGTGATTCAACACTGAATTATCATGATGATTATTGCGATTTAGAATATTATGAATGTGCATAACATGTTTGGCCGATCTCCGCCATTAAATAACAAGTGTGATGGGTAGCGATGTTGCTGATTTAAATAAAAAGAAAATGATTGAAAAAATAACTTGAATAATATCAAACACTGATGGGTAACATTTTATGCATTTTCATCACCTGATATAATACTAATGCCAATTACCAATTTCATGCATGACGCCTCCTCTCCCTTCGTTATACTTACTGGGGCTGGTAATGCCTATTACTCGTGATGGATATGTAATCTGATCATGTTCTTTATGAACTTTCTGAAGCATCCGCCGACATCATACCTTCATCTACTACTAGTGGTTCAGTGACCATTAGAACATTGGAGATAGTCATTTCTGCATTCAGGCTGTACTTTTCCTCATGTATTTGTATTATACAACATCCTTTGGGTAATTTCATTGATGAAATAAAACCCTTGAATTTTGAATTTTGAAGGCAGATAAGACAGGGAGAGAGAGAGAGATAGGGAGAGAGAAGAGAGATAGAGAGAGAGAGAGAGAGAAGAGAGAGGAGAGAGACAGAGAGAGAGAGAAGAAGAGAGAGAGAGATAGAGGAGGAGAGAGAGAGCAGAGAGAGACTGGAGAAGAGAGAGACGAGAGAGGAAAAGAGAGAGGAGAGACAGGGAGGGAGAGAGAGGCAGGAGAGAGACAGGGAGAGAGAGAGGAGAGACAGGGAGGGAGAGAAAGAGAGAGATGAGAGAGAAGAGTAGGGAGAGAAAGAGAGAGAGAATACCAGAGGGTGTGAGAGGAGAGGCAGGAGAGAGAGAGAAGAGAGAGAGAGAGAGAGATTAGGAGAGAGAAGAGAGGAGAGACTGGGAGGGAGAGAAAGAGAGAGAGAGAGAGAGAGAGAGAGAGAGAGAGAGAGAGAGAGACAGGGAGGGAGAAGTAGAAGAGAGAGAGACTGGGAGGGAGAGAAAGAGAGAGAGAGATACATGATTAGGGAGAGAAAATGGAGAGGAGTAGAAGAGACGAGGACGAGAGAGAGAGGAGAGAGAAAGAGGAGAGAGAGAGAGAGAGAGAGGAGAGAGAGAGAGAGAGAGGAGAGAGAGAGGAGAGAGAGAGAGAGAGAGGAGAGAGAGAGAGAGAGAGGAGAGAGAGAGAGAGAGAGAGGAGAGAGAGAGGAGAGAGAGAGGAGAGAGAGAGAGAGAGATAGGGAGAGAGAGAGAGAGGGAGAGAGAGAGAGAGAGAGAGAGAGAGAGAGAGAGAGAGAGAGAGAGAGAGAGAGAGAGGGAGAGAGAGAGGGAGAGAGAGAGAGAGAGAGGGAGAGAGAGAGAGAGAGAGGGAGAGAGAGAGAGAGAGAGAGAGAGAGAGAGAGAGAGAGAGAGAGAGAGAGAGAGAGAGAGAGAGAGAGAGAGAGAGAGAGAGAGAGAGAGAGAGAGAGAGAGAGAGAGAGAGAGAGAGAGAGAGAGCGAGAGAGAGAGAGAGAGAGAGAGAGAGAGAGAGAGAGAGAGAGAGAGCGAGAGAGAGAGAGAGAGAGAGAGAGAGAGAGAGAGAGAGAGAGAGAGAGAGAGAGAGAGAGAGAGAGAGAGAGAGAGAGAGAGAGAGAGAGAGAGAGAGAGGGGGAGAGAGAGAGGGAGACCGTAGAATCCCTGAGCCACTCACTCTGACTTTCCTACAACCCGTGGTAAAAAAACTAAATAATTGAGAACTAAAGTGTGCTGGATATCCGGATTTCGTTATTGACTTCTTCAGTCCAGCGAAAATTGATGCAATGAGAATGACATAAAAATTTACATTTACCAAAAGCGAGTGGGTTAACCAATTGACAATGCAATTAACTATGAGGGAAGTGGTTGGTCATCTAAAGAAAATGCGTGCGGGTGGTCAAGGGATGAGAGTTTAGTTATACAATGAAAAAGTTGGTCAGGGAGGGGGCAAGGGATTGAAGAAACTGAAGAGAGAGAGAGGGGCGGAGTCAAGTGGATGTCCTAACAATGGGGAACCTGTACATATGGGCGGTGGAGGTGTTAGATTACGGTATGGGATGGCGTCAGAATTGGACAAACTAAGAATGATTGTAGAAAAGATGACAGGACCTGAAATACTTGAATTGGAAGAGGATGGACTGGATTATGGCGACAAGGGAAAGTTACATAGGAGGCGTAGGGCCGAGAAATTTGAACGGAAATGTAGGAAATAAAGATTTAACAACTACCGCAAATAAGAACAGAGCTGTCAAAATTAAAAAAATGGGTAATTAATAGCAAATGGTGGGAGATGGGGAGACAAATGAGCGAAAGGAACAAATTAAATACAACTATTGTAGTAGATAATGCGAAGAGTGGAAAATGCTAGAAGGAAAATTGATAATCATAATTAAATAACGAATAGTAAGAAAGAAAAGGGAGCCATAGAGTCGGGGGGTTTTTTCAACTAACACAAAGGTAAACGGAGTTGACGAGATTAAATACTGGTAATTATTAGCCAATGATGGGAGATGGAGAGACAAATGTACGAGATAGTGCAAAAGGAACAAATTAAATACAAATGTAGTAGATAATGCGATGAGTGGAAAGTTCTAAAAGGAAAATTGTTAATCATAATTAAATAGCTAATAGCAAGAAGGTAAATAGAAGCATAGAGACTGAAGGATGAGGACCCTATAATGAAAAAAAGTGCAGCATCTAAAAGGTCTAGTAGAAAAGCTTACATTGAATGTGGATAAAGAAGAGGGTAAAGACTAAGCCTTGGAAAAAAGTGGCTAGTGGAAGAGAAAATTACATGCAACATGACTGTCAGCAGTACGAATGCCTACTACAAAAAAGTAATATAAACCGAAAAGAGTGTTATGAAACACTAAATACAAATACATGTGGTTACTTGTGATAAAGAAAAGAATGGAAACTAGTATCGATGTCACTGGGAACCGGAGTGGAAGCAATACTAGTAATAACTGCGGATAAGACTAATTGCGTAAAGAGGGAAGAATTAAAAAACTAGATTACCAGTTGAATGACACAAGATGGATAATTAGGCAAAATGCATGTCAATTGAAAATCTATTAACGAAGTTGTTCGTTTAAGTTTTTGGAGCGATAGAAACTGGGTCTCACTTTGTCCTTGCCGAAGATGCTTTGGGCCACGGAGACGATGTGATGGGAGCATCACGAGTGTGGAAGGATCAGATTGGTTTTGTTGTTGGAGACGGAGGAGGAGAGAGAGTTGAGGCCTTGGGGGTAGAGGGTCTGGAATTCGGCGATGATATTTGCTTCCTGTATTTTCCTTTTCTGAGGGTTAGTGATAACTTTGAGTCCGATGAACGAGAAGTCTTCTAAGTTGCATAATGTGGAGAAGTGATTGGCTACGTGATTTGATGAGTTTCGCGCGATGTTGTAGAGGTGTTCAGCGATTCTCCTTTTGAGGGGCCTGCCTGTTTCGCCAATGTATCGCAAGCTACAGCGTGTACAGGTGATTTGATAGATGACGTTTTGTGTATCACATGAGATGTTGTGGTTGATAGCGTAAGAAATGTCCTTGCTAGGGTGTGAATACGATAGGGTTGTTGTCGTGTATCTGCAAGTCTTACATTCTAGGTTGCATGGATAGTTTCCTGTGTTCCAATTGGCGTGTTGTTTGGTTAGGGAGATGACCTTGTTCTTGGCCGTTCGGATCATAGATCGGGTGTAACCTTGCATTTTCCAAACTTTCGATACTTGCTCAAACGTAATGCTGGAAAGCAGTTTTCGTGGAGCTGTGTGTTGCGAAACGCATGATCTCGGAGAAGACAATTCCACGGAAGGTGTGTTGCGGATGATGGGATGAGCGGGATAGGACCATGTGGGAATCCGTCGGCTTGGAGAAAAGTTTGGAATTGCAGTGTTCGATTTTGAATGTTTACTGTCAGGTCGAGGAAATTTACTTCGGTCCCGAATGACAAGGTGAGCCGGATGTACTGATGCATGGAGTTAAGTTTTGAATGGAATTCTTTGAGTGATTCTTTTCCATGAGGCCAGATGCCAAAGATATCATCTTGATATCGTTTCCAAAAGGAGGGTTGTTGATCACAGGTGGTGGTGATGGCATTTTCCCAGTTTGCCATGAAGAGATTGGCGTAGGAGCCGCCGAAGCTTTTGCCCATGGCTACTCCATGATGCTGCAGCCATCTCCTGTTATTAAAGACAAAATCATTAGAAGTTAGGAGTAGTCGGAGAATATTGATGAGGGAAAGGTCTGGTCTTTTCGGATTCGGGTATTGACGTAGGAAGCTGGAAATTGTCTGTATTCCTTCGTTGGTAGGGATGTTGGTATATAAAGATTCGACGTCCATTGTAAGAGGATATCATTTTCGTTGATTTTGGTTGTTCTGAGTAAGGCTATCAGATGATTTGAGTCTCGTAGGTAGCTGCTTTGGAGTTCACAGATGGGTTTGAGGAAGTGGTCGATCA